>JARBWK010000017.1:24350175-24512675 GCA_030556195.1 Anolis apletophallus | reverse complement strand
ATTGAATTGTATTTAACAATAACTGGCAAAACATCGAAAAACAACAGCCATCACAGCTACCTTTCTAAACATCCTTTCCTCACAGATATTGAATCCCAACTGTCACTTCCCAACTGTCACTTTGTAACTGACATTCCTCAAGGTTCCATTTAGCCGTCTTGAGACAGCGCCATCTGGTGTCAAACATGTCACACTGCAGGTCATCTCAAACTGCGAAAATATATCTTGTGCTGACTCATGAATTGCTATTCAAAATGCAATAATCTGACAACCTCTTCCTCCCCCTCCCCCTTCGCGCCCTTCCTTCCCCCTCCTGCCCAATGCTTACTTTTTCTTCTACGCTGCCGCTTCTGCCGCCATTTTGATCCGAGGGGGCAGCGTGAGCGTGTTCAGGAGGGGAGGGGGGGAAGGCGTGGCCCGTGCGGGCGCTACTGCGCAGACGCGCCCCAGAGCAAAGCGAGGCAAAGCGAGCAGAACGAGGCCGGGAAGAAGGGAGACCGAGGGGAGGTTCCCATTTCCCACGGCACACCTGATGGTCACTCACGGCACACTAGTGTGCCATGGCACACTGGTTGGGAAACACTGCGTTAGAGTGTCATTTTGGATTTTGTAAATGTAAGAAATATGCCGCGGCTCAAAAAAAGGTTGAAAAACACCGCCATCGCGAACGTTACGTTTCTCCGCGTCCTTTGCATTCAGCCAAAGTTAGCAGCACTGTTTGGGGATCCCGGGGGGCTATTGTTCCAAAACTTGTGGTGTTGTGTCTGCGTCCTGGATGGCTGATTTAAGGTTTGTCAGAGAATGTCAGAAAGGCCAGGAGGCCGAGGGCTTCCTGATGACGGAGGATTTTCTTTCACACGACCTTCCTCCCGTCGATTTCGGGGCCCAGACAGCGCAGCCTCCGGCTTTGACAAGGACTGGCCGGCCACGGATTCTTGGGCGTCTCTGGGGCTTTCTGGCATTCCTAAACCAAGGGAAGGGGGGAGTGTGTAATCACGGCAAAAGTGCGAGAAGGTCTGATACGAAGAGATATGCGTTCATATTAAGGGCCGTCATTTGGCAGTTCATTTCTTTGCATGGCTCGCACAAAGAACCCAGGACTCCCCACTCTTTGAAGGGACACGTTCTTGACTCAACTGTTCTGAAGGTTAATCAATATATACAGTGGGACCGCAACTTAAGAGCTTCCCAATTTAAGAGTTTTTTGAGTTAAGAGCAATCTTGTCTCAAGTTTCGTTTTGAGATAAGAGCAGCGTTTCACGTTAAGAGCTAGCGCCAGAGGGAGCTCTAGCGCGAGAGAATAGGGCTTTAGGACTACACGGGAGCAGCCTCTGGGCCTCGTGCTCTTGTCTGTCTTATATACAGTGGGACCTCAACTTAAGAGCATTTCAAGTTAAGAGCTAGCACCAGAGGGAACACTAGCGGGAGAGAATAGGGCTTTAGGACTACACGGGAGCAGCCTCTGGGCCTCGTGCTCTTGTCTGTCATATATACAGTGGGACCTCAACTTAAGAGCATCCCAATCGAAGTGTTTTGAGTTAAGAGCCATCATTCTGAAAGTACCATGGCACCTTGACTTAAGAGCACCCCAACTTCAAGGGAGCAGCCTCTGGGCCTCGTGCTTTTGTCTGCTTGTTGCCCGCTTTGAAGAACTACCCACAGAAAATTTACACCCCTACAAATCACAGACCACGCCCAAAATTGACAGTAAGGCTTCATTAACTTAATTTCCCTGACTAGGCCTCACTTAATGGAATGCTGTTTACGCTCTGAATTGACAGTAAGGCTTCATTAACTTGATTCTCCCGACTACGCCTCAGCTCATGGGACATTGTGTATGGCCTGAACTGACAGTAAGGCTTCATTAACTTGCTGTTCCTGACTAGGCCTCAGCTCATGGGACATTGTGTATGGCCTGAATTTACAGTAACCTACCTTGGCACACAGAGCCCCTATGACCCACGCTACATTCTACTACAGTTTGGAGGAGGGTGGACCATGGATTATGGGACTTGAAGTACCTCCATGGATAATGGGATTTGTACTACTTCAAAACCCATCATTTCCCACAGACCACTGTGGCCCAGAACCAAGACCGATAAAGACCAAACTTGGCACACAATGCCCCCCATGACCCACACTCCATCCGACTGCAGTTCAGAGGAGGACACACCATGGATAATGGGATTTCAAGTACCTCCACTCACTTCCAAAGTTAACTTCCAAGCATCAACCTCTACATCAACACAGCAGACGGAAAGACAAAAAACATTGTATATCCACAAGCTCTGCAGAACGCCAGCAACACCACACACCGACAACTCCCCAGGACTCCAACATCCCACCCACCAGAACAACCCACAACGACACAGCCAGGGCCCCACCAAGACCATAACTAACAACAACTCCAACCCTTACATACTCAGACTTCCTCGCATCTCCAAAATAGGGCACAGCAACGCGTGCCGGGTACAGCTAGTATAAACATAAGATGGTCTACTGCCATGGATACAAATAACCACCATGTTGGACAACATTTAATGGTTCTACCTACAACCTAGTTTCGACGCCGTCCCCGTTTCCCGAAGCAGCGCAATTGGCTTGTTTCGGAGGGGTTTTCTCTGCAAAATAAACGTATGTTTATCCGCCACAAACAGAGGCGGCTTTGAGTTCGTTTTTGTAATCTCTCCCTTGAATAGGCTCACTCCGGCCCCATAAGCCCTCCGACAAAGGACTGGACGGTCGTCTGAGCGAGACTCCTTTTGGGGGGTGTTTTCTTAACAGCGTTTCCCCTCCCTCCTTTCTTCCCCCCGACTCTCTCCTCCCTTCCGCCTTTTCCCCCCATTGTTAGGCCGCGGTTAATAAAAGAACCAGAAGTCCATTAATTCAGTGAATGAACGTAGAGTAAAGTCAGTTCCCCTCTTGAGGACAATAATGTTGAGGTCAGCTCAGGTTGCCATGGGAACTAAGTACCTCTGAGAAGTTTGCGTCCTTGATCTTGCGGGGAAAGCAAGCAGGCAAGGCAGAGCCAGCACAGCTGCTTGGTGGCGGCGCAAAAGATGGCTGCGGGCCGATAACCTCCGCCACATCGCTCCCGACATCTGTCGTGATCGCCAACCAAATTAAGCCACTATAGCAACCATGGGGGGCTGGGACAATATATACCGCTTGTCCGCTTTAAGGAGGGACATCAGGAGGATAGGACGGCGGACCCATTCCTATGGCAGGATTCACAGCAGTCAGCCATATTTCCTTCTCCGCTGGACTAACTGGCAGGCACACAAGTGCGCGACTGTCTCAGCCCAGGCTTGGATTACCCATAAGGCCACCCTAGGCCATGGCCTAGGGCGGCAGCCATGGGGACGGCGGAAGGTCTGGACCCCCCCAAAATTAAATTTTTTAAAAAAAAGTTTGATATTTGGGTGCTTGCTTCTGCGCCTGCGCACTGAAGGAAGGAGGGGCGGGGCCGACACGAGCGAGGAGGCGGAGGGAAGCCACGTCAGACGCCCTAGGGGCGGGACTTCCCCCGCCTGTTCGTCACTTGTGCGGGCGCCGGTCCTAACTTCACAGAGCGGCTTGGCGCACTCTGCCATGTTCCTGGGTGCTGCAGCGGCTGCCCAGGAGCTTTCCTTCCTTCCTCTTCCTTCTCCGAAGGAAGGGAAACCCCCGGGGGGCCGCTGCAACACCCAGGAACATGGCGGAGGGCGCCACGCCGCTCGCGTCCTGCCGCGCATGCCCGGCGTCCTGCGCGGCGCCCGCCCCTTTTCGGCGGGGCTGGGTGATGTCAGGCGCGGCGGCGCTGGCGAGGGCGAGGAGGAAGAGGCGGAGGGAAGCCGCGGTGCCTCTTCGCGATTGCCACGGCCTCTGCCTCCTCCGCCATGTTCCTGGGTGCCGCAGCGGCAGGAACGTGGCGGAGGAGGCAGAAAGGTGGCTTCCCTCCACCTCTTCCTCCTCCCCCTCACTGTTGCCGCCACGCCTGACGTCACCCAGCCCATCCAAAAAGGGGCGGGTGCCGCACAGGACGCTGGGCATGCGCGGCAGAGCACGAGCGGGGCGCCGCCCATCCGTCATGTTCCTGGGTGCTGCAGCAGCCGCACGGGAGTTTCCCTTCCTTCAGAGAAGGAAGAGGAAGGAAGGTAAGCTGGAGCACCCAGGAACATGGTGGAGGGCGCCGAGCCGCTCGCGCCCTGCCGCGCATCCCTGCAAGCGGCCCCTCCCCTGCAAGCGGCCCCGCCCCCGCAAGCAACCCCGCCCCACCCCCAGGGGCGGGCCTTCCAGAGTGAGGCCTAGGGCGCCACAAACGGTTAATCCGGGCCTGTCTCAGCCTGCCAGTTGGAATCCCTGGGCAGGCGTTGCCTGGAAACCGCAGCGAGCGCCTCCTTCCTTCCGTCAAACCCGCCCACGGCGCAGTCCTGTATCGCCCCTTCCTTCCAAGGGACCGGTTGGATTGGAAGGGGCGATACAGGACTGCGCCGTGGATGGGTTTGATGGAAGGAAGAAGGCGCACGCTGCGGTTTCCAGGCAGCACCTGCACGGGGTTTCCAACTGGCAGGCGCACACTCGCCTGCTTGCAAGTTGGAATCCCGCCACTGCCCCCTTACAGGGCTTCAGTGCCCCCAAATTCTCCGGAGCCTCCCACCGCCCCCTTGGATCGCCTCACCGCCCATTAGGGGGTGGTACCGACTATTTTGGGAACCACGGTTATATGTGAAACCCAAAAGGTTGGGTTTATACTCCAGATATGTAATACAGTATGCAAATAGATATCGCAACTATATATATATATAGAGAGAGAGAGAGAGAGAGAGAGAGTCCGTGAGCTGCTTCTTGCAGACGATGCCACCCTTGTCGCCCATTCAGAAGCAGCCCTAAAGCGCCTGACATCCTGCTTTGCAAAAGCTGCAGAGCTGTTTGGGCTGGAAGTCAGCCGGAAGAAAAGGGAAGTCCTCTACCAGCCCGCACCTCAGGAAGAACACCACCATCCCCACGTCAGCATAGGCACATCTGTGCTTAAGTCCGTTCAGCAGTTCACCTCCCTGAGAAGCATCATCTCTTCAGACGCCAAGATTGAGATAGATCACAGATTAGCAAAGGCATAGAGTGCATTTGGAAGGCTTCCCGAAAGTGTCTGGAGCAACAAGCACCTGAGGCAAAGCACCAAAATCAGTGTGTACAGAGCTATCGTACTGTCTATTCTCCTCTATGGGTCTGAAACATGAGTCACCTATCGTCAACGCCTACGACTCCTCGAACGCTTTCATCAGCGCTGTCTTCACACAATCCTAAATATACACTGGACTGACTATGTGACAAATGTTGCTGTCCTTGAGCAAGCAGGGGTCACCAGCATTGAGGCCATGCTATTGAGAACACAGCTGCACTGGGCAGGGCATGTCTCTAGAATGTAGGACCACCCCCTCCCAAAGATACTACTCTATGGTGAACTCGCCACGGGTCAGCGCAAGAGAGGCGCCCCCAAAAAGAGATATAAGGACTCCCTGAAAAAACATCTCAGGCTCAGCCAGATTGATCACCAACAATGGTCCACCCTGGGCTCACCTCGGGAGGCATGGAGACGCACTGTCCACAATGCTGCAGGCTCTTTCGAGGAGACACGCCGAACGGGTCTCGACAACGCAGAAAGAACCACAACTTGGAAACAACATCAGCCAAGGAGATTTTCTGCTGTGCTTTCTGCAACCGGACTTGCCTACCTCAGATTGGCCTTTTTAGTAATCAACGTGCTTGTAAAAAGCGTGGGGTGAGTCCTTCCTAAAGAATCTTCGTTCGCGAAGTAATGCCGAGAGAATATATATATATATATATATATATATATATATATATATAATATAAATGGGTTCACGTCATGTGATGTATACCTCAAACAAAGAAACCATACAACGCAGAAACACAATACTTGCCAACAGAAATAGGCCTCAAGCAAGGTACGTTTGTAGCAAAGAAACTCCCCTTCCCAAAACCTAAAACCTAAAAGTAAAAATAAAACTACATTTACCAGCATCCTCCGGGGCAGCCAAAGACTCACCCAGCCTCTACATTCTGAACAACATGATTGGCTGCCAATAAGGGCGGATTTGCATAACTGCTGCACTGGCCAGCCAACATGAAAATTCGATCCATAATAAACTGCCAAAACAGAATAAGGAAAAGGCCTGAGCCAATCCCCAACACAAACACCCAAATCACTTCCAACCGAAAAATTTACACCCCAAAAAATCACAGACCACGCCCAAAACTGACAGTAAGGCTTCATTAACTTGATTTCCCAAACTAGCCCTCACTTACTGGGAAGCTGTTTACGCTCTGAATTGACAGTAAGGCTTCATTAACTTGATTCTCCCGACTAGGCCTCAGCTCATTGGACATTGTGTATGGCCTGAATTGACAGTAAGGCTTCATTAACTTGCTGTTCCTAACTAGGCCTCAGCTCATGGGACATTGTGTATGGCCTGAATTTACAGTAACCTACCTTGGCACACAGAGCCCCGACCATGCATGATGGGACTTGAAGTACCACCATGGAAAATGGGATTTGTAGTACTTCATTAACTTAATTTCCCTGACTAGGCCTCACTTAATGGAATGCTGTTTACGCTCTGAATTGACAGTAAGGCTTCATTAACTTGATTCTCCCGACTACGCCTCAGCTCATTGGACATTGTGTATGGCCTGAATTGACAGTAAGGCTTCATTAACTTGCTGTTCCTGACTAGGCCTCAGCTCATGGGACATTGTGTATGGCCTGAATTTACAGTGACCTACCTTGGCACACAGAGCCCCTATGACCCACGCTACATTCTACTGCAGTTTGGAGGAGGGTGGACCATGGATTATGGGACTTGAAGTACCTCCATGGATAATGGGACTTGTACTACTTCAAAACCCATCATTCCCCACAGACCACTGTGGCCCAGAACCAAGACCAATAAAGACCCAACTTGGCACACCATGCCCCCCATGACCCACACTCCATCCAACTGCAGTTTAGAGGAGGGCATACCATGGATGATTGGACTTTCTCGCATCTCCTAAACAGGGCACAGCAACGCGTGCCGGGTACAGCTAGTATATCTATAAATTAAAAACAAAAATTGAAAGCATTATTTTTCAGTAAATTTTCAGGTTTGCAAAAAAAAAGGTATATTTGCAAGAAAATGACTGACTGAATGGTTGTGGTTGAACTTGAAACAATTCAGTGTGCGTCCATGTGTGCGCATCAGATTGTTATTAGAAACCCAAAGAGTGGCCTTGGGCAAGATGTAATTGCTCCTCCAAAGACGGTTCGCGGCCGGCCCGGCTCCTCTCTAACTACCTCCCTGACTGCTCATTGCAAGCCTGATTTCCCACTCCTTTGGGGTCATCTTTCATCAGGCGGAGAGGTCCCACCGGGAGAGGTCCGGCAGACCTTTCCCTCTCCCTTTTAACCGGAGGGGCCTTCCTGATGGCCTTGTCATCCCGTAAACGTCTCTACTCCCTGCCGGTGGGTTGAACGATATTTATAATATCCCAGTAATGATTTTGCGCATTATCATAATTATCAATCAATCATCTACTTGGGAACGAAACCTCTCCCAGGGACAGATGGCTCGGGTGACCCCGCAAGAGAGAGGAGTCAGCAACGTAAACAGATAGAGATTCATGGCCTGTACGGCCTCTCGGTGCGGCCACGTCTCTACTGATTTGTAGCTACCTGAAGACTAGCCTCTCATCGGGTCGCCTTGGCAAGAGTTCTCCAAAAGATAGATGCCTTCTATTGACGTTAGAACAGTGTTTCTCAACCAGTGTGCCGGGGCACACTAGTGTGCCGTGAGCGATCATCAGGTGTGCTGTGGGAAATTGGAACCTCCAGGAGGGGAGGTGGGAGAGTCTAGTGTGTTGATGTATAAAAACCCTAAGAAACGTACCTCGATAAAGGCACAAAATTACAACCACCCCCCTCCTCACCCGTTGTCTACTTGGTCTCTCCCTCTCCACGCATTGGGAAGGCCCGCCTCCCTTTCCCCAAGTAGAGACCCCCTCTTGCCTCCTGGGGGTTCTGTGTGGGAAGTTTGGCCCAGTTCCATCATTGGTGGGTTTCAGAATGCTCTTTGATTGTAGGGGAACTATAAATCCCAGCAACTACAACTCCCAAATGTCAAGGTCTATTTCCCCAGAACTCCATCTGCGTTCATATTTGGGCATATTGAGTATTCATGCCAAGTTTGGTCCTGATCCAACATTGTTTGAGTCCACAGTGCTCTCTGGATATAGGTGAACTACAACTCCAAAACCCAAGGTCAATGCCCACCAAACTCTTACAGTATTTTCTCTTGGTTATGGGAGTTCTGTGTGGGAAGTTTGTGTCTTTCTGCCATTCCTGCCAGGATATCTATGTTGTGTCCATCGAAACAGGCCCAGGTTTCACACTGAGTATATAAATATATTTAAAAACATATTAACTATATGTATTACTGTGTTAGAGTGTCATTTTGTGTCATTTTGGTTGGTGGTGTGCCCCAGGATTTTGGAAATGTAAAAAGTGTGCCGTGGCTCAAAAAAGGTTGGGAAACAGTGCGTTAGAAGAGCGGGACTGACCCAAAGCCATGGCCAAGCAAAGAACTCAACTCCCATAGAATCTCATAGAAGAGACCTTATTATTGAAAAATCAGAACCCAACCCAACAATAACAAACATCGATGCACATAATAAAAAGTGGGCGCATGGGTCCTGGATCAGGGGTCGGACAGCCCACAATTGTCCGCAGGTGCTATCAAGCCTGGGCGCCACCGGCCCAATACCTGTCCACAGAAACCCGGCACCCCAGGGGGCCAGGGCATTATCCCCCGTCATTTATTTATTTATTTATTTTTATTTTATTATTCGCGCTTGTTAGTCGCCACTCCCGGTGTGGCTCGGGGCGGCTCACAACAGTGGATTTACAGTTTAATAGCACAGTATTACACAATAAAAATACAATATACGCACAACAATACACAGTAAAAACACAATAAAAACACGGTAAAATGCACAGCAAGCGGATGACAACAGATGAAGGTACATGTCATCAGGGTTATTTATTTATTTATTTATTTATTTAGTCACGTTTCTATCCCGCCCCTCTCAGCCCGAAGGCGACTCGGGACGGTTTACACAGGCAGTCTCTGCCCTCAATACAACACAGCAACAAGGCAACAACCCCCCCAGAAAAAAACGCATATAATAACAATTTAACAATTAAAAACATACAATTGCAGCCTCAGCGTCATGTTGAAATCAGTTTCCGTCACATCGTCGTCATTCCTTATATCCAATTAAGCCTTATATTTCATCAACAAATGCCTGCTCAAACAGCCAGGTCTTGACTTTCTTGCCAAACGTCAGGAGGGAGGGGGCCGATCTGATGTCTTTAGGGAGAGCGTTCCAAAGCCGAGGAGCCACCACTGAAGGCCCTGTCTCTTGTCCCGCCAGTCACACCTGCGAAGAAGGTGGGACCGAGAGCAGGGCCTCTCCAGGTGATCTTAAACATCTCGATGGTTCATAGGGAGAGATGCGTTCGGACAGGTAAGTTGGACCAGAACTGTTTAGAGCAGGGGTGCTCACACTTTTTCAGCATGCGAGCTACTTTTGAGCAACCAAGTTGAAAAGATCACCTGCCGGGCGCGCGTGCGCGTGCACCCGTGGGCGGCTTCTTATTAGTTTGGTTGCTCACCGGATTTGGGGAGGCGCTCCGATCCATGGCGCCTCGAGGCCCCTCTGTCGCGCTGGCCTCGCCTGTCTCTTGCCCGGATCCATGGATCCGGCTGAGAGAGAGGCAAGGAGAGCGCACGGGCCTCCTCCTCCTCTGTCACCTATGGCAGGGCGGCAACAGAGGAGGAAACCCCCGCGCGCTCCCCCTCGCCTCTCTTTCGCCCGGATCCATGGATCCGGGTGAAAGAGAGGCAGCGAGGAGGGGGGCCTTCTCCTCCTCTGTCGCCGCCCTGCCATAGGTGACAGAGGAGGAACCCTCAGCGTGCTCCCTCTCCTCTCTTTTGCCGGATCCATGGATCCGGGCGAGAGAGAGGCGAGGAGACTGCGCGGGGGCCTAATCCTCCTCTGTCGCCTATGGCAGGGCGGCGACAGAGGAGGAAACCCCCTGCGCGCTCCCCTCGCCTCTCTTTCGCCCGGATCCATGGATCCGGGCGAAAGAGAGGCAGCGAGAAGTGCGCGGGGGCCTCCTCCTCCTCTGTCATCGCCCTGCCATACGCGACAGAGGAGGAGGCCCCCTCTCCTCTCTTTCGTCCGGATCCATGGATCCGGGCGAAAGAGAGGCAGCGAGGAGCGCGGGGGCCTCTGTCGCCTACTGCAGGGCAGAGGAAGGTGGCGCTGGGAGCCTGCGTCTTGTGGAGCGCATTGACCGGGTGAGGGTCTGAAGATCACCCGGATGAGGCCCAAAGATCACCCGGTCGATCGCGATCACCGTCTTGGCCACCCCTGGTTTAGGGCTTTAAAGGCTAAAGCCAGCACTCTGAATTGTGCCCAGTAGCAAACTGGCAGCCAGTGGAGCTGGCGCAACAGAGGAGTTGTGCGCTCCCTGAGTGCCGCTCCTGTTATCAACCTGGCTGCTGTCCGTTGGACTAGTTGCAGCTTCCGAACAGTCTTCAAAGGCAACCCCACGTAGAGAGCGTTGCAGTAATCTATACGGGATGTAACCAGAGCGTGGACTACTGTGGCCAAGTCAGACTTCCCAAGGTACGGGTGCAGCTGGCGCACAAGTTTTAACTGTGCAAATGCTCCCCTGGTCTCCGCCGAAACCTGTGGCTCCAGGCTCAGCGATGAGTCCAGGATCACACCCAAACTGCGAACCTGCGTCTTCAGGGGGAGTGTCACCCCGTTTAACACAGGCTGTAACCCTGTGCCCTGTGCGGCCTTTCGACTGACCAGGAATGCCTCTGTCTTGTCTGGATTCAATTTCAACCTGTTAGCCCTCATCCAGTCCGACACAGCGGCCAAGCACCGGTTCAGGACCTCAACAGCCTCTTTAGTAGCAGGTGGGAAGGAGTGGCAGAGTTGGACGTCATCTGCGTACAGATGACACCGCACCCCGAAACTCTGGATGACCTCCCCCAGCGGCTTCATGTAGATGTTAAACAACATGGGAGATAGTATTGAACCCTGAGGAAGCCCACAAGGCAATGGTTGAGGGGTCGAGCAGGGGTCTCCCAATAACACCTTCTGAGATCGGCCCTCCAGAAAGGACCGGAGCCACTGCAAGACAGTACCTCCAAGCCCCATCTCTGCAAGGCGTTATATATATATAGCACGAGGACGGGTAGTCAGAGATTCGCAGCCTTAATCCCCGAAAGCCTGCCAAAACAGGAGGGTTTTGCACGCCAGCAGATCTGTAAGGGCACGAACATCGGAAGGCAGTGCGTTCCATAGCGTAGGGGCGATTATTGAGAAGTCCCTCCGTCTCATGGCCGTAAGGTGGTACGTTTTGAAACTGGGGACCTCCAAAAGTTGGCCCGACTCTGAACGTAGTGGCCTAGCGGGACAGTATGGGATGAGGCGGTCCCTCAGGTACACTGGCCCCAGACCGTTCAAGGCCTTAAAGGTCAGTACCAACACTCTGAAGGTGAGCCGGCCTTCCACTGATAGCCAGTGCAGCTCGCGCAGAAAGGGTGTTATGTGGCTGCCCATGGGGGCGCCAGCCAGCAGTCGAGCTGCTGCGTTCTGGACCAGTTTAAGTTTCCGGATCACCAGCAGAGGAAGGCCAACGTAGAGAGCATTACAGTAGTCCAGTCTTGAGATGGCCGTGGCTTGGACCACTGTGGCTAGATCGCGGCGGGAAAGGTAGGGAGCCAACCTCCTTCCCTGCCAGAGATGGACGAAAGCAACTCTACTGACGACGGAGATGTGCGCCTCCATCGTCAGTTGAGAGTCCAGAGTGACGCCCAGGCTTTTTACTGTTGACGACAGCCTCAGAACTCCAACATTCTAAGGCACCAACAGAGGGAATTGGTTGCCACTGAGGGAGTATTTGCATAAAGGGCTAGGATTGGCCAGCCTCAGAACTCCAACATTCTAAGGCACCAACAGAGGGAATTGGTTGCCACTGAGGGAGTATTTGCATAAAGGGCTATGATTGGCCAGCATCCAAGAATCCAAGACTCTACATTCAAACAACATGATTGGTTGCCACTGAGGGAGAATGTGCAAGCCCGGCTCTGATTAGCCAGCTTCTAGATTCCAACATTCTAAGGTGATGCAGAGGGAAAAGGAAAGGCCTCAGGCAGTCAGTCACTGCGGCCCACAGCAATGACGGATCAGGACCAAACTTGGCACACAGAGGCCCAATGGCCCACTTCACAACCTGGTGTGGTTTAGGGCATGATGAGCCACGAATGATGGGATTTGCAGTACCTTCACCTGATTCACTTCCCAAACAATTACCCACTCTCCATCCTACTGCAGTTTAGAGGGCGGACCATGGATGATGGGACTTGAAGTACCTCTACTCATTCCCCATGACCGCAGCAGCCCCCAACAGACCAATACAGACCATACTTGGTACACAGAGCGCCCATGATCCACTCTACATTCTACTGCAGTTTGGAGGAGGGTGGACCATGGATGATGGGACTTGAAGTACCTCCACTCACTTCTCGAGTGTACTACGACCCTCATCTGATGACTGCTCAAGATGAAACTTTTACACACATGACCCCCGTTAGCCCCTTAACATCCTGGAGAGGTTAAGGGGAGGTGGACCACGGATTATGGGATTTGTAGTACTTTCAAATGCTTTTGTTCCAACAGACCACTGTGGCCCCCAACAAAGAACAATAAAGACCTAACTTGGCACACAGAGCCCCCATGACCCACTCTACATTCTACTGCAGTTTGGAGGAGGGTGGACCATGGATGATGGGACTTGAAGTACCAAAGACCAACCTTGGCACACAATGCCTTTCTCAAATAACCCGGGCACTGCTGGGTCCCCAAGCTAGTAAATATATAAACAACTAGGAACAACAAACAAGCAACGAAATAAGTAGAGCGGGTGGGAGGAAAAAGCCGGATCAGGTCCCCAGTGCTGGCATCCTCCATGTTTTCCAAGCTGATCACAATATCTCCTCCTCCCCCCCCCTCAATTTTCAATATTTTCATACGATTTAGGAAGACACTACGGACAAAGCACAAACACATGTTGAGAAGTGACTTTTCCTGTAGGAAAGGGAAGTCCTCTACCAGCCCGCACCACAGGAAGAACACCATCATCCCCACGTGGGATGAGTCCTTCCTAAGAATTTTCGTTCGCGAAGTAATGCCGAGAGATTATTGTAACTTTGTATTATAACTTTTCCAATAAACCTTATTTTTTGTTCCGAACTCCACGAGCAATGTCCTCTACCAGCCCGCACCACAGGAAGAACACCATCATCCCCACGTGGGATGAGTCCTTCCTAAGAATTTTCGTTCGCGAAGTAATGCCGAGAGATTATTGTAACTTTTCATTATAACTTTTCCAATAAACCTTATTTTTTTGTTCCGAACTCCACGAGCAATGTCCTCTACCAGCCCGCACCACGGAAGAAACACCATCATGGGATGAGCCACGTGGGATGAGTCCTTCCTAAGAATTTTCATTCGCGAAGTAATGCCGAGAGATTATTGTAACTTTGTATTATAACTTTTCCAATAAACCTTATTTTTGTTCCGAACTCCACGAGCAATGTCCTCTACCAGCCCGCACCACAGGAAGAACACCGTCATCCCCACGTGGGATGAGTCCTTCCTAAGAATCTTTGTTCGCGAAGTAATGCCGAGAGATTATTGTAACTTTTCATTATAACTTTTCCAATAAACCTTATTTTTGTTCCGAACTCCACGAGCAATGTCCTCTACCAGCCCGCACCACAGGAAGAACACCATCACCCCCACGTGGGATGAGTCCTTCCTAAGAATTTTCGTTCGCGAAGTAATGCCGAGAGATTATTGTAACTTTGTATTATAACTTTTCCAATAAACCTTATTTTTGTTCCGAACTCCACGAGCAATGTCCTCTACCAGCCCGCACCACAGGAAGAACACCATCATCCCCACGTGGGATGAGTCCTTCCTAAGAATCTTTGTTCGCGAAGTAATGCCGAGAGATTATTGTAACTTTTCATTATCACATTTCCAATAAACCTTATTTTTGTTCCGAACTCCACGAGCAATGTCCTCTACCAGCCCGCACCACAGGAAGAACACCGTCATCCCCACGTGGGATGAGTCCTTCCTAAGAATTTTTGTTAGTAATGCCGAGAGATTATTGTAACTTTTCATTATAACTTTTCCAATAAACCTTATTTTTTTGTTCCGAACTCCACGAGCAATGTCCTCTACCAGCCCGCACCACAGGAAGAACACCATCATCCCACGTGGGATGAGTCCTTCCCTAAGAATTTTCATTCGCAAAAGTAATGCCGAGAGATTATTGTAACTTTTCATTATAACTTTTCCAATAAACCTTATTTTTGTTCCGAACTCCACGAGCAATGTCCTCTACCAGCCTGCACCACAGGAAGAACACCGTCATCCCCACGTGGGATGAGTCCTTCCTAAGAATCTTTGTTCGCGAAGTAATGCCGAGAGATTATTGTAACTTTTCATTATAACTTTTCCAATAAACCTTATTTTTGTTCCGAACTCCACGAGCAATGTCCTCTACCAGCCCACACCACCGGAAGAACACCATCATCCCCACGTGGGATGAGTCCTTCCCTAAAAATTTTCGTTCTTAAAAGTAATGCCGAGAGATTATTGTAACTTTGTATTATAACTTTTCCAATACACCTTATTTTTGTTCCGAACTCCACGAGCAATGTCCTCTACCAGCCCGCACCACAGGAAGAACACCGTCATCCCCACGTGGGATGAGTCCTTCCTAAGAATTTTCGTTCGCGAAGTAAGGCCGAGAGATTATTGTAACTTTTCATTATAACTTTTCCAATAAACCTTATTTTATTTTATTTCGAACTCCAAGAGCAACGTGAACTTGAGTCACGGAGAAACATCACGTCGGAGAGGCGGGATGTAATTCTCCCCCCCCCCCTTTTTGCAAACACGGCATTATCTCTTGCTCTCCTCGCAGAGTCCCTTCTTGTTAATGGATAAATCCAGACACACAAGGAAGTCGAGCCTTTTTTCTCAAAACCCTTTTTGCCAAACCTCAATCCTATTGGATTTTGATAAGAAGGCTATTGAGCTTTAATAATGCGGCCTCTCCATCCCAGCTGGCCCTTAACATGCCTCTTTATTTGTCCCTAAAGTCTCTTCAAGCAATGCCTTTTTATTACGAGCCTCTCCGCTCGCTCTCTGGGGAGACCGGGGTCGACAAAGAGTGATAGATAGATAACTCTATAGATTATCTCCCACAGCTGTTTTCTCTCCAGTAGCCCCCTCAGGCCATTCCCTCTAAGTAAACAGAGGCGGGGGGTTAAGGGGGGGTCGGCTGGAGAAAGATGTCTCCCAAGGTCTCTTATCACCAGCCGAGAGGAGGGGAGGGGTACAAATCAAACAGCGCATTGTAGACAGGTCTGGTCCCTGCTCTTTCCTTCTGCTACAAAGCCCGCCTCTCCATTGGCGCCCCCTTGTTGTGGGGGAGAGGCTTGCGTACCCTAATGACGTTGTGAGCTATGCTGGCGGTATCATAAATATAATAATTACTAGCTGAACCCGGCACGCGTTGCTGTGCCCTATTTAGGAGATGTGAGGAAGTGTGGGTATGTAAGGGTTGGAAATGATTTGACAATGTGTTTTGTGTGTCTATATATGTGTGTGTGTGTTTGTGTGTATATGTATGTGTATGTATGTGTGCGTGTCTGTGTCTGTTGGTGTGTGTGTATGTATGTGTGTGCATGTGTGTGTGTCTGTGTATGTATATGTGTTTGTCTATGTGTATGTGTGTGTGTATGTATGTATGTATGTATTTATTATTTATTATTCGGGCTTCTATGCCGCCGACTCCCTGAGGCTCGCGGTGGCTTACAGGAGCCGAAGGGCACAGTAAAATACAGGCAATAAGCAGTTAAAAACAATTAAAAACAACAGCAGTACAGTAATTAATAGCACAGTTAAAACAATGAACAGCACATCATCCTCAGAAGAACGAATAGATGGCGGGCGTGGGCAGGACTTACTCGCCAAGGCCTGCTTAAACAGGTATGTTTACAGGCCCGTCTAAGCGGGAGCAAGTCGCCCGTAGCCCGAGTTCCGGCCGGGAGGCGTTCCACAGCGTAGGTGCTATGACAGAGAACGCCCTCCGGCGGGTAGCAGTCAGCCTTGCGAGTTTAGCTGAAGGTATCTCCAGGAGATTGGAGTCCTCAGACCGAAGGGATCTCGGAGGGCAATATGGGGTGAGACGGTCCCTCAAGTACGCTGGCCCCAGGCCGTGTAAGGCGTTAAAGGTGAGGACCAACACTTTGAAGGTGATCCGGTGCTCAATTGGCAGCCAGTGCAGATCCTGCAAAACAGGTGTTATGTGGGCGCCAGCTGGCGTGCCAGACAGGAGCCGGGCGGCAGTGTTCTGCACTAGCCTGAGCTTCCGGGTCACCCACAGAGGAAGGCCAACGTAGAGCGCGTTGCAGTAATCCAGCCTTGAGATGACCGTGGCTTGGATCACCGTGGCCAGATCGTTCCGGGAGAGATAGGGGGGCCAGCCTCCTTGCCTGTCGCAGGTGTGAAAAAAGCGCTCTTGTTGACCGCAGAGACCTGTGCCTCCATGGTCAGCTGGGAGTCCAAATGGACCCCCAGGCTCTTTACGGAAGGCGATGGGCATAACACCGCACGGAAGCTGGACATTAACATCACCCGGGCGACCCAGCCACAAGATCTCCGTCTTCGCCGGATTCACCCTCAACCCACTGGCTCGCAGCCATCCAGTAACGGCTTCGAGGCAGTGTTGGAAATTCTCGGGGACAGAACCCGGCCTGCCCTCCATCCTCAGAATGGGCTGGGTGTCGTCAGCGTACTGGTGGCACTCCAGCCCATAACTCCCGCACCAGCTGTGCAAGCGGCTGCATGTAGATGTTAAATAACAGAGGGGAGAGAATGTGTTTGTGTATGTATGTGTATGTGTGTGTATGTATTTGTGTGTGTATGTGTATGGATGTGTGTGTGCATGTGTGTGTGTCTGTGTATGTATATGTGTTTGTGTATGTATGTATCTGTCTGTGTGTCTGTGTATGTATGTGTGTGTATGTGTGTGTAGGTACACTTTCCCCCCTCTCTCTGTCTGATTCCCCCCTTTTCTCTCTCCCTCCCCTCTCTCTCTGTCTCAACGACGCTGGCCATGCGCGGCAGGGCGGGAGGCAGGACCGAAGATCGGAGATCCGCCCTCCGCCCGTGTCCCAGCGGTTGCAGCGGCGCGCGTGAAGCAAGGTAAGCCCGGGAGCTTACCTTCTTTCAGGCGCGCTGCTGGAACCGCAGGGGACACGCCGGAGGGCGGATCTCGCCGATCTCGGGCCTGCCTCCCGCCCTGCCGCATGGCCAGCGTCGACGCATCCTGCCCCTTTGGCTGTGCTGGGTGGCGTCAGGCCCCTTTCGGGAAGTCCCGCCTTTCGGACTACACTTCCCAGAAGGCCCTGCATGGCCACTTCAGGTTTATGCGGAGGTTTCTGGGAAGTGTAGTGCGGCGCCCCAGAGCTGCTGTGGGACCGGGGACGTGCGGGCACGGGCGAGGATGGGGAGGAGGCGGTTAGGCGCCGCCCGGTGTGGCTGCGAAGGTCCCGGTGAGTGGGGAGAGAGGGTGACGGGATGGGTTGGGGGTTGGGATGGGGGGGTCAGAGTGCGCCTGCGCGGTGCTCTCCCTCTCTCCAGCGCTCGCGCCAGCAGCGCAGAACGGGAGGCAATGGGGGTTTGGGGGGCTGTTTTTGGGGGGTTGCAAGGTAGGGAGATGGATTTTTTTGTGCTATGTATGTACCTCGTGGTCTGGGGGAATGTGTTTCGTGGGATTTGTGTTAGTGGGGCGTATAGTTTGGCCGTGCATAACGGACAACCCACGACCACTCGATTTTTATATATATAGATGATATTAATATTGGCTCTCGTGTGGCCCCTTGGAAAAAATAATTGCCCACCCTTCTCTTAGATGGTTGACCTTACAGGGTTAGACGAGCACCATCCGCCCGGGTCTGAAATCAGAGTTTTCCTTCTCTTAGGATGGTTGCCAAAAAGCTAAGGAGCCCATCCTGCCCGTTGACGCTCTTTGTCAGACCCTTCGGTTGTGACCTGCCTGGCATGGGAGGCTTCAATGTTCTGTGGGAAATGAATCGGGTGAAGGTACTGCAAATCCCATCATTTGTGGCCCATCCTGCCCTAAACCGCACCAGGTTGTAAAGTGGGCCAGTGGGCATCTGTGTGCCAAGTGTGGTCCTGATTCTTCTATGGTGTGGGCCACAGTGCTCTAAGCAACTGAGTTAAAGTACTGCAAGTCCCATAATCCATGGTCCATCCTCCTCCAAATTGCACCAGGATGTAGAGTGGGTCATGGGGGCTCTGTGTGCCAAGTTTGGTCTGCACTGGTCATTGGATCAGTCAAGTCCCATCATCCATGGTCCATCCTCCTCCAAACTGCACCAGGATGTAGAGTGGGACATGGGGGCTCTGTGTGCCAAGTTTGGTCTTGATCAGTCACTGGATGAGGGTGGCAGTGGTTTCAGGAAGTGAGTGAAGGTACTGCAAGACCCATCATCTGTGGTCCATCCCCCTTAGAACTGCAGCAGGATGTAGAGTGTGTCATGAGTACTCTGTACGGCAAGTTTGGGCCTAGTCTGTGATTTGTAGGGGCTGCAGTGGTCTGTGGGAAGTGAATTGGGTAAAGGTACTGCGAATCCCATCATTTGTGGCCCATCCTGCCCTAAACTGCACCAGGATTTAAAGTGCATCATGGGGGATTTGTGTGCCAAGTTTGGTTCTGATCCGTCATTGGTGTGGGCCACAGTGCTGTAAGGAAGTGAGTTTAAGTGCTGCAAATCCCATCATCCATGGTCCATCCTCCCTCAAACTGCACCCAGATGTAGAGTGGGTCTTGGGGGTTCTGTGTGCCAAGTTTGGTCTTGTTTTGTCACTGTTGGGGTCCGCAAAGTGTGTTGGAGTTAAACCCGCACCATGCCTGAGTGCCTCAGACCTTTTCCTTACCCCCTCTGCTATTTGAAAGTGTTGGAATGTTCGTGGAGGCTGGGAGCCACCCCCCTCTGGCAGTCTAGAGTCTCGGAATGTTCGTGTTGGCTGGCCAATAGAGGCGTTATTCAAATAAGCCCGGAGTGGGAGCCAATCAGAAAGCTGCCACATATCCTTCCGCCCTCCGGACACATACAGACATACAAACATTCCGCTTTATTAATGTACTAGCTGTACCCGGCACGCGTTGCTGTGCCCTTTTTAGGAGATGCGAGAAAGTCCAATCATCCACGGTGTGCCCTCCTCTAAACTGCAGCTGGATGGAGTGTGGGTCATGGGGGGCATGGTGTGCCAAGTTGGGTCTTTTTTGGTCTTGGTTCTTGGCCACCGTGGTCTGTGGGGAATGATGGGTTTTGAAGTACTACAAATCCCATTTTCCATGGTGGTACTTCAAGTCCCATCATGCATGGGCCTAGTCGGGAGAATCAAGTTAATGAAGTCTTACTGTCAATTCAGAGCGTAAACAGCTTCCCAGTAAGTGAGGGCTAGTTAGGGAAATCAAGTTAATGAAGTCTTACTGTCAATTCAGAGCATAAACAGCTTCCCAGTAAGTGAGGCCTAGTTAGGGAAATCAAGTTAATGAAGTCTTACTGTCAATTCAGAGCGTAAACAGCTTCCCAGTAAGTGAGGCCTAGTTAGGGAAATCAAGTTAATGAAGTCTTACTGTCAATTCAGAGCGTAAACAGCTTCCCAGTAAGTGAGGCCTAGTTAGGAAATCAAGTTAATGAAGTCTTACTGTCAATTCAGAGCGTAAACAGCTTTCCCAGTAAGTGAGGCCTAGTTAGGGAAATCAAGTTAATGAAGCCTTACTGTCAATTCAGAGCGTAAACAGCTTCCCAGTAAGTGAGGGCTAGTTAGGGAAATCAAGTTAATGAAGTCTTACTGTCAATTTAGACTCGAGCATAGGCCTTTTCCTTATTCTGTTTTGGCAGTTTAGTATGGATCGGAATTTTCATGTTGGCTGGCCAGTGCAGCAGTTATGCAAATCCGCCCTTATTGACAGCCAATCATGTTGTTCAGAATGTAGAGGCTGGGTGAGTCTTTGGCTGCCCCGGAGGATGCTGGTAAATGTAGTTTTATTTTTACTCGTTGTTTTGGGGGCCTTTTAGGTTTTGGGGGGGAAAGTCTCTTTGCTACAAACGTACCTTGCTTGAGGCCTATTTCTGTTGGCAAGTATTGTGTTTCTGCGTTGTAAGGTTTCTTTGTTTGAGGTATACATCACATGAGATACAGATAGAGATATACACACACACAAACACCCATATATACAAATATACACAAATAAGCGAGATTCTACTGTATTGATGAATGGTGGCTCATGGGTGAGACCTTACTGGTCCATGGATGGAGAGTGGCATCATCATCTCATGAGCCCTGAGGAGGATCCTGGCATAGATGGCAAAACGGAGGAGATTGAAACAGCTCAAGAGTGGAATTTAACACACGCCTTCTTCCACCTTAAACACTGGATACTAGCGGTGGATATCTCCGGCCGTAATACTTTGATATCCGTTAATTTTTCGTATTTAAAATTATTTTGACCCCGTATCGACCCTCGGCGTCCAACCCGGAAGTGACGTTTCAAATTCGATGGCGTGATCGTCATTTCCGTAAAGGGCGCCTTTTTAGGTCGTTATTTCCGCCCTTGCTTCTGAGCTTGAGGGGGAACGAAGGGAAGAGTGGATGGATTGGCACCCACTCTTCCCTCCCTCCCCCTCAAGCTCAGAAGCATCCCGGGTTATATTAAACCCACGATGCTTCTGAGCTGGGGGGGGGGAGTGCAGGGCATCCCCTCGCCTCCTCCTTCCCTGCTGAGAAGTGAGAACTAACTCGCCATAGCGCCTTCAGCGATCTGCTCACCTCAACCCATCCTTGCCAGCTGGGAACTAATGCATGGGGGTCGATTCCCAGCTGGTGTAACGAATAATATCCTGGATGACCCTGTATGACGCACACCTGCATGTCCCGTTACCCTGTGACGCAGCCAAGAAAGAACCCTTCTATAAACTGCACTGTACTGTCTATGTGTAAAACTGTACGTCTCCGACAGGGATTGTCTGTCGTATATGTATTGTAATCCGCACTGAGTCCCCTTCGGGGTGAGAAGAGCGGAATAGAAATAAACAGTATTATTATTATTTATTAATAACGAATTTCGTTATTATTACGTTTCAATTACGAAATTATTACAAAATTTTTCGGAACACTAGGGGTGGTTGATCCATAAAAAAATTTTTTCTAAACTAATGTGGGGGGAATTCCGCTGTTGTTTCTAAATAGAGACACTTTCTATTTAGAAGCAACAGCGGCAATTCCCCCTCCCCACATGAGTTTAGAAACAATTTTTTTAATGGATCAACCACCCCTAGTGGATATCTAATACGGATTTTAGTGGTCAAGGTGGCTTCATTTGGTTATCTGTGGAATAACTTGGCAAACCTGAAAGCTGATCTATCTCTATGTGTCTTTTGAAGCCTTCCCGTGCTCTCATCTCTTCCTACGTTTGCATTTTGTGGCAGCAACGGGCCGCGGATGGACATGGCCGACTGTTATCCCTTCACCTATCCATGTCTCCGTTTATGCTCTTGTCTCGGTGGTTCTTGTCAACGCTTGCGACGTTTTGGAGGAGTTTTGCTCTTCGAAAGCAGTCTCAGATGGAACAAAAACGACAGAGACTTCCTTTCTTGTGGACGTCTTACAATAACACTTCCCCAACTCTGGGAGTTAGAACGAAACGCCCAGGTGGTTTCTGCCAAATATTGTGAAATTCTACACGGGGACGGCTCCGGAGGCGGCTTGCGAACGGCCTCGTAGACATAGCTGATAGGCATGAGAAAAAAGTTATGAAAATGATTCGTTTCGTAAGAAATTCGTAAGAAATGCTACTTTCGAGTATTTCCGCACCTGGAACGCCAACCAGGAAGTGGACTTAATTTTTCGAACCCGGGGGCCAGGATTTTCTTAAGTGTCGTTATTAGGTCGTACGGGGGGGGCATACGGGGGGCACCCTCCTTCTCTCTCACCACCCTCCCGCCTCCCTTGCCAATAAGTATTATGGCAAGGCAAGCCCTAAACTCGCTCCTTCTTTCGGCTTGAGCCCGGAAAAATGTAAACAGAGGATTACTCAGTAGTAAATCTGCAAAGGAGGGCACTTTGGATGAAGGGCCCTCCTTTGTGGATTTACTTCTGAGTAAACCCTCTCTGTTTACATTTTTCCAGGCTTCCTGCCTCTCCTGCCTGCCAGGATCTAAAGCATCAAAGAGTATTGGGGTGAGAAACCAACCTCATGTATCATAGAATGAATGCTACTGTAAGTGCCTAATATTATAAGTAATCCAACTGGTCATACCTACATTCCATGCACATGCAATAATACTGCAGTAATAACAATAACAAGAGGTAAAATTCAAACCGAAGTATTCTGACTGGTCCCTGCCTCATGCGGTGCAAACGGGCTCTTCTCTGTGAGCCCGGAAAAGCCAGCGTTTTCTGCTTGGTGCACACACATACATATTCTTGGGGGGGATTTGCTGCAGAATCCGGGCTCATAGAGAAGATTCTGCAGCAAATCCCCCAAAGAATATGTATGTGTGTGCACCTACAGAAAACGCTGGCTTTTCCCGGGCTCACAGAGAAGAGCCCGTTGCACCGCTTGAGGAGGGACCAGTCAGAATACTTCGGTTTGAATTTTATCTCTTCTTATACCCATTGTTATTACTGCTGTATTATTGCATGTGCATGGAATGTAGGTGTATGACCAGCCTGGGCAAACTTGGGCCCTCGCTCCCTCGGGATCGGGGTGAGAGAGAGGCAGCGAGGAGCGAGGGGGGGGGGGGGCTCCTCCTCCTTTTTTTTGCTGCTTCCAAGAATAGAATACCCCCCTCCCTCCCTCCCTTCCTCCCTCCCTCCCTCCTTTCTATTTGGAGAGTCCCATCTAGAATTCAGTGTGGTTTATTCAAGTTTTGGCCTACAACTCCCAGAAATCCCAGCCAATTTACCAGCTGTTAGGATTTCTGGGAGTTGTAGGCCAAAACCATCTGAATGCGCATGCGCTGGCCTCCGAACTACTACCGTATTTCGTTATTAATTAAGTTTCATTTCAGAAATTTTGGAAATTTTTTTGTAAGTCTTCCTATTACTAATCAAACCCCCCCCCCCCCATTAGATTTTCGATTTCCTATTTTTGGGTTCTAAACCATGCCTAATAGCTGAGCTGAGCACCGGCTGTTTCCCATTGAGAAACTGGGTCTGGGGCCTGGGCTGATTTGGGGCGGTCTCCCCTGAAATGCCCCCCATCGCCCACCCCATGACCTTGCAGAGAGGCAGGGCTTCCTTTCCCCCTTGCTCGCCTCCATAACCTGCCAGCCGTTTGCCTGGACTCGGAGAGGGATGCGGTTATCCGGAGCTTAGCGGTGACAGGCTGACAATTTGCATGATCACAACTGCCTTGGCTGCAAGGTCTGTCGTCCTTGGCTTTGGGAAGCACTCGGGCATTTATTGCCTTTCGAGTGAGTTATCGCAAGGAGGCCCCAGAAGTCGTCCAAAGGGAGAAAATGGGTTTTCCCGGGTCTTGGCTGTATTTTTAAATAGGGGCGTGCAATTTGGTTAAACCCTATACAATTTTCAGAGGCCCCTCGTACCCTTTTTTCGGGAACCTCCCAATTGGGATGGGGAAAATTCCGGTTTTTTAAATCCGGCAACTGAAAGAGCCATTTTCGCTTTGGCGGCAGTGGGGGAACTTCCGAGGCTCCCCCTTGAGCCATTTTTGGGGCATCAGTCTTAAGAAACCACTTTTTCTGGGATCGTTCCTGGGGTCCTTTACTCCAGTGCTTCCCAACCTTTTTTGAGCCGCGGCACACTTTTTACATTTCCAAAATCCTGGGGCACGCCACCAACCAAAAGGACACAAAACGACACTCTAACGCAGTAATACATATAGTTAATATGTTTTTTTAATGTATTTATACACTCAGTGTGAAACCTGGGCCTGTTTCGATGAACTCAACATAGATATCCTGGCGGGAATGGCAGAAAGACACAAACTTCCCAAACAGAACTCCCGTAACCAAGAGAAAAATGCTATAAGAATTTGGTGAGCATTGGCCTTGAGTTTGGAAGTTGTAGTTCACCTATATCCAGAGGGCACTGTGGACTCAAACAAGGTTGGATCAGGACCAAACTTGGCACGAATACTCAATATGCCCAAATATGAACACAGATGGAGTTCAGGGGAAATAGACCTTGACATTTGGGAGTTGTCGATGCTGGGATTTATAGTTCCCCTACAATCAAAGAGCACTCTGAACCCCACCAATGATAGAACTGGGCCAAACATCCCACACAGAACCCCCAGGAGGCAAGAGGAGGTCTCTACTTGGGGAAAGGGAGGCGGGCCTTCCCAATGCATGGAGAGGGAGAGAACAAGTAGACAACGGGTGGGGAGGGGGGTGGTTGTAATTTTGTGCCTTTATCGAGGTACGTTTCTTAGGGTTATTATGCTTCAACACCCTAGACTCTCCCCCCTCCCCTCCTGGAGGTTCCAATTTCCCACGGCACACCTGATGATCGCTCACGGCACACTAGTGTGCCCCGGCACACTGGTTGAGAAACACTGCTTTACTCTAATATGACTCATGGAACTTGATAATAGATTGACCTTGGACTGGAACTCTGGACGCTGACTTGGATTTGAGATTTGGGCTTGGCTATGTTTTAATACAGTGGTTTCCGAAGAGGGCGGTACCACCCCCTGGTGGGCGGTGAGGTGATCCAAGGGGCCGCTGGGAGGCTCAGGAGAATTTGGGGGGCGCTGAACCCCTGTAAGAAGGCGGTGGCATGAGCCAGGCTTGCCACTTGCAGGGCCGTGCGCTTGCGAGGACGTCCCCGTTGGAAGAAAGAGGCTGATACACAGGACTGCGCAGTGGGTGGGGTTGACGCGAAGGAGGAGGCGCGCACTGCGGTTTCCACAGCAACGCCTGCCTGGGGATTCATTCCAACTCACAGGGACACAGTCGCAAACGCGCGATCCCCGGGCATGCCATAGTAGTCTAATAATGAGGAATCGCCTAAGTAAGTAAGTAAGTAAGTAGGTAAGTAAGTAAGGGGGAACATTAAAGGATGTGGTACATCATAGAAAACCAGCCCCACTGGTGTTACTTAGGGAAAATATTGGAACGACTTTGGTCAATGTCGCTCAAGCAGTAGTTTACCATAACACTGTCCAACACAGATTTTTTTTTTAGTCTTCTTTCTGGGTATATTTGACCTTCTGACTCCAAAAATGGTGTCAGTTTCCCCCTATTTGCTCTAGTATTAGAGATACAGAAAATATGATATCTATCGCCTTCGGGCCCGAGTCGCCTTCGGGCTGAGAGAGGCGGTATAGAAGCATAGTAAACAAATAATTATCTAGCAGTCAGCATCTGCTCACCCACAGACAACCATGATAACCCTACCTAAGAAACTAGAGCCCCTCCCCATACGGTTTCCCCTCATTGGCTGGAGGCAAGTGTTTGACTCCAAACACTGGGTCTTTTCCGATTCACTTCCTGAGTCGGAACAAAGTGGCTTCGAAATGGCAAGGATACTGCCGGGTTCCCAAATTGCTTCAAAATTGCTTCAAAAAGCAATATCCGGATTTAATCCGAATTACGAAGGTTCCGACTGGGCCTAACCATGCCTATTATTTACAACACAACTCCATTTTCAATGCATCGGGGGAGGGACCAGATAGTAATCTACTTTGGGGCTGCAACAATCACATCAAACGTAAGAAAGTCGTTGTAAGGGCTCGGACCCCTTGACCCTCACAGTCAGTGCCGGCCTTTGGCATTCCGCCATGTAAGCGGCCGCGTGAGGGCAACGGGTCCTGGGAGGGGCGTCGCCGCCTGCGAGGGGCGCCGCCACGCTGGCCGCCCCCGCCGCGCCTCCTGCCCGGGAGCCAGTTCTCCCGCCCGGCGGCGCAGCCGGTGATGCAGCAGCGCCGGACGTCACTGTGCATGCGCAGGCGTGCGTGGCGCGGCGCGCGCGTGCGTCACCACGCATGCGCAGGTGTGCGTGATGTCACCCAGCGCAGCGCATGCATCAGGCGCATGCGCAGGCATGCGTCATGCACACATGCGCGGTGACGTCGCCGCGCGGGCTGCCGCGTCCAGCAGCCATGGGGGGGCGCAGAAATAAGGCTCGCCTACCCCCCCAGGAGAGGTGAGACCGCCCCTGCTCACAGTAAATACACTGCCACCAAATAATGTAATGAAGTATATAAAGAAAGCTTCCAGGCTCCTTATGTTACTTTGTAAAGTCTACTTTACAAATCTTACCACTGCCACTAACATGTAAGGAACGAACCCTTTTTATAACTCTGGGCAGTAAGGCTTTCTTCTCACTGTGGTAGGGTGGGTACTTTCACTTTGAGCACCACCTACAGATGTTCAAACTGCCACCGGTTAGTATATTTGCTGCCACCGATTGTATCAGACAAGCCAGCGATGTGAGGGTTTTTTTTTTAAAAAAAGAACAACATTGAGCAGTGTTGTAATAAAGGTGTTCAACAGTTTATTTTATAACAGAGTTCAGAGCTTAGTTGGTTGCACACAAGTCTTCTAAGAGGTACAAATCTTGCGGTTACAACGTTTCAACACTAGGGTACAGTTTCCACTGTACTTCCTAACACAGAACCAAGCAGTCCTACTAACCAACTACTCCAGCAGGTAAATAGCCAACTGTAGGCTTTACCTATCTATTAAGTTAGTTTTCTACTCTAACTTGGACAACGTCTGTTTTTCACCTGGGTTTCTCAAACCCCTAACCGAACTGCTTTCTAACAGCTCCGAAAGACAGCTTCCCTCCCACCAACCGACAAAACCAACCAACTTATTTTTTTTAATCTGAAATTTCTGATTAAAAAAAACTTCGCAGGGGCCCGGCAACCCTCTGTGGCTTGTTAAACATTTTACCATCAAACGTATAGGCCAGGGGTGCCCACACTTTTTCAGCATGCGAGCTACTTCTAATAAAACCAAGTCTGAAAGATCTACCAAGGGGAAGGGGAAGGGGGTGGGGCTTTGCATGGCCTGGCTCCGCCCCATTCCCCTAACTTTAGCGTTTCCACAGCTTGTGGAGGGAAGAGGGGGGAATGCCAAGGCAGTAGTGGCTATCTGTGCCACTACTGCCTTGGCATTCCCCCTCTTCCCTCCAGAAGCTGCGAAGCGCTAAAGTTGAGGAAAGGGTGGGGCTTCTCACAGCCTGGCTCCGCCCCCTCAGAAGTGCCCCATCCAGCTGGGATCGACCTCCTTCGGTCCTGGGATCGACCAGTCGATCGCGATCTACCTAATGGGCACCCTTGGTATAGGCAAATAAGCAATAACAAACCATACATTTACCTTGCAACAAAACAACACGACTTCATCACAGTCTATTAAAAATCCGAGCGCACAAACCAGAACCACAAAGCACAGCCTTGTGGCCCAAAGAAAGGGGTAGTCCTACTCCGATGCCAGTTGGCAAGGTCAAGAACCCGAAGTGACGGTTCTGGAGAGAGATTGCCGTTCTCTTGCGAGAGAGAGACAGACGAGACAAACAATTCCAGCTGAGCCAAACACTGACGTTACACAACCTGAGCCAGATTCAACCTTCGTCCTACCTTTTTGATGCAGCCATCTTGCAAACTGCTCTCGGGATCCGTCAGCATTTGCTGGGAAGAGAAGAAGAAGAAGACAAAGATTCAGTTTTTGGAACTTTTCAGACAAGTTGTGTCAACCTTCCTAATGACACGACCCCTTAATACAGTTCCCCGTGTTGTGGTGACCCCCCCCCCCCAACCGTCAAATTATTTTTGTCGCTACTTCATAATGCTAATTTTGCTCCCGTTATGAATTGTGATGTCAATATCTAATGACATGATTATCCTGTTGCACGAGGGCCAGCGCGGTCAAGTCAGATACGGCGATGCTCCCTCGGAGCCCTTTCTCATAACTAACGGAGAGAAACAAGGTTGTGTTCTTGCACCAACCCCATTGACAATCTTCTTCAGCACGATGCTCCAAAGGGCTACGGCAGACCTCGAAGAAGGAGACGGCATATAGATACGCTATCATACTGGTGGTAGCTTGTTCAACTTAAGCCGTCTGAGGGCTCGCACTAAGACTCTAAACCAGGGCTGTCCAACTGGCGGCCCGGGGGCCGTATACGGCCCCCCAGCCCCTTCCCTACCCCCTAAGCTTCTTAATAAAAAAATAAAAATTGAAAAATAAAATAAATAATAATATTTTTTTAAAAAAACCTACTTCTGGGTTCGGAGCAAGTATCGCGAGAATACGCAATCCACACGGGATTTCGCTGTCAACGCGAGATCACGCCGGCGTTGACAGCGAAATCCCGTCTGGATTGCGTATTCTCGCGATACTCTTCGGCTACTCTACTACAGGATCGCTGAGGCCCACAGACGCGATAAGGACCATCTTCGACTCAGTCGGTCGTCGCCTCTCTTCTCCCCTCATGTATTAAATATAAAATTAAATATATTTAAAGATGAAATAAGGGGAGATGGGATACATTAAAATAAGGGGAGGGGAGGATGGAATTAAATATATTTAATATTAAATAAAAATAAGGGGAGAGGGCGCGGGGAAGAGGGCGGAGCCGGGGGCGAGGAGGGGGCGGATCCAGGGGCGGGGGCAGACCCTACGGCCCCCCAGGTCATCAGTGACCAGAATTCAGGCCCCTGGGCCTGCTCTAAACTATCTAGTAGCTGCTTTTTGAACGATGCTGCCCTTTGGACAGCCCTGCTCTAAACTATCTAGTCCCTGAGCTTCACGTTGCAGGTTCACCTCCCTGGAAAGCATCACCAGCAAAAAATTTGATCATAGATTAGCAAATGCATAGAGTGCATTCGGAAGGCTTCCCAAAAGAGTCTGGAGCAACAACACCTGGCACCTCACATCTATGGACCTGAAACATGGGTCACCTATCGCCAACAGAACGCTTTCATCAGCGCTGTCTTCGCACAATCCTAAATATACACTGGGCTGACTAGCGAATGTTGCTGTCCTTGAGCAAGAAGATCACAGCGTTGAGGCCATGCTATTGAGAATGGGCAGGGCACGTCTCTAGGAAGACCAGCCCCTAAAGAACTACCCTATGGTGAATGCAGCCCCCATAAAGAGATACAAGGACCTGAAACAACATCTCAGGCTCAGCCAGATTGATCACCAACAAAACAAGGCATCACTCTCCACCATGCTGCAGCGTCTTTCAAGAAGACACGAATGGGTCTCGAAGAGAAACAACAATGCAGAAAGCTGAAACAACATCACCCAAGGAGACTTTCTGCTGTGCTTCCTGCAACCGAACTTGCCTATCACAGATTGGCCTTTTTTGTCATCAACGCGCTTGTAGAAAGCGTGGGATGAATCCTTCCTAAGGATCTTTGTTCATGAAGTAATGCTGAGAGAGCGAACGAGAAAGAGAGAGAGAGATCTAATATGCAGAATGTATTTTCATTCACTGGACCAAATTGGGCACAAATACCCGATACGCCCAAATCTGAATACTGGTGGGGTTGGGGGGGCTTGATTTTTTCATTTGGGAGTTGTAGTTGCTGGGATTTATAGTTCACCTACAATCAAAGAACATTCTGAACTCCACCAAACGGGAATGTGGCGCAGCTGGCTGGGAGTCAGCTGCATAAGATCTCTACTGACCAGAAGGTTATGAGTTCGAGGCCTGCCCGGGTTGAGGTGGGCCCTTAACCTATTGTGCAGGGTGTTGTCGACCTTTGCAACCCGAAAGACAGCTGCATCTGTCAAGTAGGAAATTAAGGTACCACTTGGTGGGGAGGCTAAATTTAATTGATTTACAAGGCCATAAAAGATCTAGAGCAGGGCTGCTCAACTGGCGGTCCGGGGCCGTACACGGCCCCGATCCCCTTCCCTACGGCCTCCTAACCCCCTGCAAGACATCAGTTTTTTTTTTTAAAAAATTTCCAAAAAAATTTGATCTCCGAAGGTGGGGGGGCGGCGCAAGGAGAGGCGGGGCTGACGCGAGTTAGGAGAAGGCGGACGGAAGCCACGTCAGATGCCCTAGGGGCGGGACTTCCCCCCGCCTGTTCCTCGCCGCAGGGGGTTGCGCAGGCTTGCGCGCCAGGGCAGGATCGGGCGAGCCGCCCTCCGCCCGTGTCCCTAGCTCTTGCAGCGGCCGCGCTGAAGGAAGGTAAGCTCCCAGGCTTACCTTCCTTCAGGCACGGCCGCTGCAAGAGCTAGGAGACGATCCCCGGCCCGCCTCCCGCCCTGGCGCGCATGCCCGGCATCTTGCGCGACCCGCCCCCGCCGCGGGGTGACGTCAGACGCTGAAAAAGGGGCGGGTCGCGCAAGATGCCGGGCATGCGCGCCAGGGCGGGAGGGCCGGGAGGGCGAGCCGCCCTCCGCTCTTCCCTAGCTCTGAAGGAAGGTAAGCCCGTGCTTACCTTCCTTCAGGCATGGCCGCTGCACGAGCTAGGGACACGGCGGAGGGCGGCTCGCCGATCCCGCCCTGGCGCGCAAGCCCGGTATCTTGCGCAACCCGCCCCTTTTTGGCGGGGCTGGGTGACGTCAGGCGTGATCAGTCACCTGAATTCCGGCCCTTGGGCCCGAAGAAGTTGGACAGCCCTGGGTATAAAGGATCTCCTCTCTTGTCATTTGAACTTGTGGCTACGTTGAGCCCGAGCCTCCAGGGCAGCCCCAAACCTCTGATATCCCAAGAGGACAACCTCCAGAGCGGTGCCAACGCCTTCCCATCAATGATGACCATCGCTCTCATGCGTTCAGGTGTCGAGAGATCCCTTGTATTCTTTTCTACCCCACTCGTAATATCCTTCAATATTCGGTTTCCTTTCTGACACATTTGCACAGCTGTTTTCTGGGAAGTCTTGGACACCGTTCCAAGATGTCTTTCTGGAGGCCGTACTTGCAGATTTGGAACTCATCATCCCCCCCCCCCCTCTCCCTGGACTCTTTCCACCACGCAACAGAAGCCCAAGATGCTCGGCTCCATAACTGCACCAGCGGAGGAGGCCTGGCTCCCTTTCCGGCGTGTTTGCGTGACCCCGCCTGGGCAAGGTCGCCCCATTTCCTCAGTTCAAATATGTTGGCAAGGGCCTTCTCCCGCGCTCAGCTGTGACAACAAAGTGTCGGCGGATTCCTAGCTCCGCCGATGTTTTATGTTGCTTTTAATAGACACCCAAAACTGCGGTTTTGGAAAGCTGTGAAAAGCAAACAGGAGCAAAAGGTGAGCGCCGGGAGGAACAAAGCGAAGTTTGTGGAGAGAAGTCGGCCCGCGAAATAGTTTTGCATGCACCACTGCAAGCAGATAGGAGTGGGCTGACGGAGCAGAACCAAGCTCGGGCTGAGAGGGAACGCATCGCCCCGAAGGGGTCAGGCCCATGGCTAGATATACATGCACCAATGTGCATCAAGGTGTACGCACTTTGCCGTAAGTCAGTGTCTTTCTTACAGCCAACAGAAAGATCATGATCCCTGGTCTGGAGACTAAGATCTATTTTTCCTCCTATTAATTAATAATAATAATAATAATAAATTTTTATTTATATAGTTTATATCAGTGGTTCCCAAACTTTTTTGGCCTACCGCCCCCTTTCAGACGGCTTACAACTGGCAGCCACTTGACGCCAACAACAACAAACAGACGCAATACAAAGCACATTGACATTAAACAGACAATTAATTATAAATAAAAAAATTAAAATATCGTAACTTTAAAATATTAAAACTGTGGTTTCCAAACTTTTTTGGCCTACCGCCCCCTTTCCAGAATTTTTTTTTACTCAGCGCCCCCCTAGAAATTTTTTTTAAAAATTTAATCTTTCTATCTATCTATGTATCTATGTATCTATGTATCTATCTATCTATCTATCTATTAGGCATGAGAAAAAAGTTATGAAAATGATTCGTTTCGTAAGAAATTCGTAAGAAATGCTACTTTCGAGTATTTCCGCACCTGGAACGCCAACCAGGAAGTGGACTTTCTTTTTCGAACCGGGGCCAGGATTTTCTTAAGTGTCGTTATTAGGTCGTAAGGGGGCACCCTCCTTCTCTCTCACCACCCTCCCCGCCTCCCTTGCCAATAAGTATTATGGCAAGGCAAGCCCTAAACTCGCTCCTTCTTTTTCGGCTGGAAGCCGGAAAAATGTAAACAGAGAGGATTACTCAAGTAAATCTGCAAAGGAGGGCACTTTGGATGAAGGGCCCTCTTGTGGATTTACTTCTGAGTAATCCTCTCTGTTTACATTTTTTCCAGGCTTCCTTGCCTCTCCTGCCCTGACAGGATCTAGAGCATCAAAGAGTATTGGGGTGAGAAACCAACCTCATGTATCATAGAATGAATGCTACTGTAAGTGCCTAATATTATAAGTAATCCAACTGGTCATACCTACATTCCATGCACATGCAATAATACAGCAGTAATAACAATAACAAGAGGTAAAATTCAAACCGAAGTATTCTGACTGGTCTCTCCTCATGCGAATTTTACCTCTTCTTATACCCATTGTTATTACTGCTGTATTATTGCATGTGCATGGAATGTAGGTATATGACCAGCCTGGGCAAACTTGGGCCCTCGCTCCCTCGGGATCGGGGTGAGAGAGAGGCAGCGAGGAGCGAGGGGGCTCCTCCGCCATTTCTTTTGCTGCTTCCAAGAATAGAATACCCCTCCCTCCTCCTTCCCTCCTCCTTCCTATTTGGAGAGTCCCATCTAGAATTCAGTGTGGTTTATTCAAGTTTTGGCCTACAACTCCCAGAAATGCCAGCCAATTTACCAGCTGTTAGGATTTCTGGGAGTTGTAGGCCAAAACCATCTGGAATGCGCATGCTCTGGCATACGAATTACTAACGAATTTCGTTAGTAATTGTTACATTTTAGAAATTTTGGAAATTTTTTTGTAAGTCTTTCTTTTACTAATCAAAAAATCCCCCATTTGATTTTAGAATCGCCATTTTTGGGTTCTAAACCATGCCTTCTATCTATCTATCTATCTATCTATCTATCTATCTATCTGTCTATAGCTATAATAAAAGAGAATGTTTGCGGCGGTGCGGAGGAATATGTGGCAGCGTTTCGATTGGTTACCACTGTGGGATTATTTGAATAAAGGACTCTGATTTCCCAGCCTCATAACTCCGACATTCTACGGCCCCAGACAGAGGGGATAGGTAGCCACTGAAATGGAATTTGCATTAAAGGACTCCGATTGGCCAACCACATCCCACATTCTAAAGTGACTCAGCATTCTAAGGCAGTGTTTTCCGGCACACTAGCGATCACCTGGTGTTTCGCGGGAAAACCTCTCTCTCCCCCCTTTCTTCCCCCTCCTGCCGAACTCCTGCTGCTGCTGCTTGGGGGGGAGGAGGAAGGGAAGGGTGGCGGCGAAGAAGAAGGGGTCGGGGTGCCGCCTCCTTCGGCCGTTTTCTTGTTTATGTGTACCAACTATTACTACACATTTGGCATTGGTTGGACGTGATAGCCTTTCTAGTGACTGTGTAACAACTCCCCTGTTCACCAGTCATACATGAGGGACTCATCTAACGCCCACCTGGAATGATACAGCAGCATATATATTGAAGGTTTCACACTGAGTGTATAAATACATTTAACAACATATTAACTATATGTATTACTGTGTTAGAGTGTCGTTTTGTGTCATTTTGGTTGGTGGTGTGACCCAGGATTTGGGAAATGTAAAAAGTGTGCTGCGGCTCAAAAAGAGAAGGTTGAAAAACACTGTTCTAAGGCACCAGACAGAAAGGATTGGTTGCCACTGAAGGAGAATTTGCATAAAGGACTTTGATTGGCCATCTACATTCCAACATTCTAAGAGGGAAAAGGAAAGGCCTCAGGCAGTCAGTCACTGCGGCCCACAGCAATGATGGATCCGGACCAAACTTGGCACACAGGGGCCCAATGGCCCACTTCACAACCTGGTGAGGTTTAGGGCAGGATGGGCCACGAATGATGGGATTTGCAGTACCTTCACCTGATTCACTTCCCAAACAACACTGTAGCCCCTATAAATCAACAGACCAGGCCCAAAATTAACAACAAGGCTTCCTTAACTTGATTTTCCTGACTAGGCCTCAGCTCATGGGATATTGTTTAGGGCCTGAATTGACAGTAAAGCTTCCTCAACTTGATTTTCCTGACTAGGCCCCAAACAATGACAGAACAAGCCCTAACTTGGCACACAAACCCCCCAAGACGCACTCTACATCCTGGTGCAGTTTGAGGGAGGATGGACCATGGACGATGAGACTTGCAGTACTTTAATTCACCTCCTTAGAGCACTGTGGCCCACACCAATGACAAATCAGGACCAAACTTGGCACACAGAGGCCCAATGGCCCACTTTACAACCTGGGTGAGGTTTATGGCAGGATGGCTCACAAATGATGGGATTTCCAGTACCTTCAACCGATTCACTTCCCACAGAACACTGTAGCCCCTACAAATCACAGACCAGTCCCAAACTTGGTACACAGAATACGCATGACCCACTCTACACCCTGGTGCTGTTTCAAGGAGGATGGACCACAGATGATGGGACTTCAAGTACCTTCACTCACCTTCCAAGACCGCTGCAACCCTCATCCAGAGAATGATCAAGACCAAACGTGACACACACAGCCCCCATGACCCACTCTACATCCTGGTGCTGTTTGGAGAGGGATGGACCATGGCCGAAGGGACTTGCAGTACCTTCACTAAGTTCCTGAGACCACAGCAAGCCACGTAAACATCTGATAAGGGCCAACCTTGGCACACAATGCCTTCCTCAAATAACCCGGGCACCGCCGGGTCCCCGAGCTAGTAGCAATTAAACAGGAAGATATATGTATTAATCTTTCTACCTTTTTCGTAAAATATAGTAAAGAAAGGTGTAAATTACAAACACTGAATTTCCAGAAATAATCACAAAAAAACAATATGTTTGGGGGGAGTATGAGCAACGGATGATGGGATTTGCAGTACCTTCAGCCAATTCAGCTCTGACTTCCACAGACCACTAAGACCGCCATGAATGACAGATCTGGATCAACGGCAATGGGATCGCGCGCTTGTGACTGTGTCCCTGCGAGTTGGAATCCCCGGGGCAGGCGTTGCCGTGAATCAACCCGACGGCGCAGACCTCTTTCTTCCAACGGGACGGAGCGTGCGACCCTGCAAGTGGCAAGCCTGGCTCTGTTCAGCGCCCCAAATTCTCCTGGCCTCCCAGCGCCTCCTTGTGTTTGGGAACCACTGGATTGTACGTACGTTAAATACGCTAATAAACAGAGGCAGGACGGCCATCTGTTGGGAGTGTTTTGATTGTGCTTGGTAGAAAGAGGTTGGACAGAATGGCCCATGATTCTGCGATGCTTGCTGAAATGGCCCACATCCATGCACAGATGTGCACGACCAGACGAGCCTGCTTTGCGCAGCTGTAAAGGCGGCGGAAGAGAAGGCAAGCCCTGGATTGGACTTCCCCGCAACTTAAAAGCAAGAGGGATTTTCGGCGAAGCACTTCAAGGCCGTTCGAAATCCTCCACACTTTTCTGTAACTAAACATGTCAGGGGGGCACCATGTGCATCTTTTTGAAGAACAGTTTACAAGCTGGCATGCGCTGTCTGCATTTAGCCGTAATTTGATTACATTCCCCGCTCAGATCACCAATGCGCTTGTATACATAGTAATATTATCCGTTCGTCCTACGGAGTCTGGTAAACTGTTATTCTGCGAGTGTGCGTGCGCATGGAAGTCAATTGCAGGAGAATGTTTAGAAACGGATTCATTATATTGAGCAGCATATTTTCTGTGCTAAGGACTGAGATGCGGAGAGATGGCTTTCGGTTTTGTTTCGACCCGAATTTGTCAAATTTGTATTTATGGCCATACCGTTCAATTCATCCGTTCAATTTATATCTATATATATAAAGGAAGAGTCGTCATGGAAAGACCGTCCCAAACAGAGAAACCTTACAACGCAGAGACACCAAACTTGCCAACAGAAATAGGCCTCAGACAAGGTAGGTTTGTAGCAAAGAAACTTTCCCCCCAAAAACCTAAAAGGCCCCCAAAACAACGAGTAAAAAAACTACATTTCCCAGCATCCTCCGGGGCTGCCAACGACTCTCCCAGCCTCTACATTCTGACAACATGATTGGCTGCCAATAAGGGCGGATTTGCATAACTCCTGTACTGGCCAGCCAACATGAACATTCCGACCCATAATAAACTGTCAAAGGAGGATAAGGCAAAGGGCTGAGGCACAAACACACACACCCAATTCACTTCCCACAGAAAATTTACACCCCTACAAATCACAGACCACGCCCAAAATTGACAGTAAGGCTTCATTAACTTAATTTCCCTGACTAGGCCTCACTTAATGGAATGCTGTTTACGCTCTGAATTGACAGTAAGGCTTCATTAACTTGATTCTCCTGACTAGGCCTCAGCTAATGGAATGCTGTATGGCCTGAATTGACAGTAAGGCTTCATTAACTTAATTTTCCTGACTAGGCCTCACTTAATGGAATGCTGTTTACGCTCTGAATTGACAGTAAGGCTTCATTAACTTGATTCTCCCGACTAGCCCTCAGCTCATTGGACATTGTGTATGGCCTGAATTGACAGTAAGGCTTCATTAACTTGCTGTTCCTGACTAGGCCTCAGCTCATGGGACATTGTGTATGGCCTGAATTGACGGTAATCTACCTTGGCACACAGAGCCCCTATGACCCACGCTACATTCTACTGCAGTTTGGAGGAGGGTAGACCACAGATTATGGGACTTGAAGTACCTCCATGGAAAATGGGATTTGTACTACTTCAAAACCCATCATTACCCACAGACCACTGTGGCCCAGAACCAAGACCGATAAAGACCCAACTTGGCACACAGTGCCCCCATGACCCACACTCCATCCAACTGCAGTTTAGAGGAGGGCACACCATGGATGATGGGATTTCAAGTACCTCCACTCACTTCCAAAGTACCCCACCCACACAAGCATCAACTTCTACATCAACACATCAGACGGAAAGACAAAACACATTGTATATCCACAAGCTCTGCAGAAAGCCAGCAACACCACACACCCACAACTCCCCAGGACTTCAACATCCCACCCACCAGAACAACCCACAACGACACAGCCATGACCCCACCAAGACCATAACTAACAACAATTCCAACCCTTACATACTCAGACTCTCTTGCATCTCCTAAATAGGACACAGCAACGCCTGCCGGGTACAGCTAGTATATAATAAAGCGGAATGTTTGTATGCGTGTTTGTATGTGGCAGCATTCTGGTTGGCTCCCGGCCTCTACATTCTGACAACATGATTGGTTGCCAGTGGGGGAGTATTTGCACAACACCTCTAATTGGCCAGCCAACACGAACATTCCGACACTCTAAACTGCGAGAGGGGGATAAGGCAAAGGCCTGAGGCAGTCAGCCATGGTGGGAGTTTCAGACCAAAACACTTTGTGGCTCCCAACAATGACAGAACAAGACCAAACTTGGCACACAAAACCCCCAAGACCCACTCTACATCCTGGTGCAGTTTGAAGGAGGGCAGACCATGGATGATGGGACTTTACATACCGCCAATCACTTCCCCAGACCACTGCTATCCTCATCCACTGACTGATCAAGACCAAACTTGGCACACAGAGCCTCCATGACCCACTTTACATCCTGGTCCAGTTTGGAGGAGGGCAGACCATTCATGATGGGACTTGAAGTAACTTCACTCACTTTCCAAGACTGCTGCAAACCTAATCCAATGATTGATCAAGACCAAACCTGACACACAGAGCCCTCATGACCCACTCTACATCCTGGTGCAGTTTTGTGTGGGACGGATCACGGATGATGGGACTTGAAGTACCTTCACTCACTTCCCGAGAGCACTGTGATCCTCCTCCAATGACTAATCCAGACCAAACTTGCCACACAAAACCCCCAAAACCCACACTACATCTTGGTGCAGTTTGAAGGAGGATAGACCATGGATGATGGGACTTTAAGTACCTCCAATCACTTCCCCAGACCGCTCCAACCCTCATCCACTGAATGATCAAGACCAAACTTGGCACACAGAGCCTCCATGCCCCACTTTACATCCTGGTGCCATTTCAAGGAGGATGGACCATGGATGATGGGACTTGAAGTACCTTCGCTCACCTTCTGAGACCGCTGCGACCCTCATCCAATGAATGATCAAGGAGAAGGGTAAAGGGGGAGGAAGAAAGGGGGGAAGGAAGGGGGAATGGAGGAAAGGGGAGAGGGAGGGAAAATGAAGGAGGAAAGAATGGAAGAGGAAGGAAGGAAGAGGTAGAGTGGAGGAAAGAAGGAAGGGGAGAGAGGGAGGGAAAAGGAAGGAGAGAAGGAAAGAATGGAAGAGGAAGGAAGGAAGAGGTAGAGTGGAGGAAAGAAGGAAGGGGAGAGAGGGAGGGAAAAGGAAGGAGAGAGGAAAGAATGGAAGAGGAAGGAAGGAAGAGGGAGAGTGGAGGAAAGAAGGAGAGGGGAGAGAGGGAGGGAAAGGAAGGAGAGAAGGAAAGAATGGAAGAGGAAGGAAGGAAGAGGTAGAGTGGAGGAAAGAAGGAAGGGGAGAGAGGAAGGGAAAAGGAAGGAGAGAAGGAAAGAATGGAAGAGGAAGGAAGGAAGGAGGGAGTGGAGGAAAGAAGGGGGGGGAGAGGGAGGGAAAAGGAAGGAGAGAAGGAAAGAATGGAAGAGGAAGGAAGGAAGAGGTAGAGTGGAGGAAAGAAGGAAGGGGAGAGAGGGAGGGAAAAGGAAGGAGAGAAGGAAAGAATGGAAGAGGAAGGAAGGAAGAGGTAGAGTGGAGGAAAGAAGGAAGGGGAGAGAGGGAGGGGAAAAGGAAGGAGAGAAGGAAGAATGGAAGAGGAAGGAAGGAAGAGGGAGAGTGGAGGAAAGGAAGGGGAGAGAGGGAGGGAAAAGGAAGGAGAGAAGGAAAGAATGGAAGAGGAAGGAAGGAAGGAAGGAAGAGGGAGAATGGAGGAAAGAAGGAAGGGGAGAGAGGGAGGGGAAAGGAAGGAGAGAAGAATGGAAGAGGAAGGAAGGAAGAGGTAGAGTGGAGGAAAGAAGGAAGGGGAGAGAGGGAGGGAAAAGGAAGGAGAGAAGGAAAGAATAGAAGAGGAAGGAAGGAGGGCCCCAAGAGCAGCGGAGGATGAGAAAGAGGCGGTGATGGCGTTGCGGAAGCGGCAGTTGCGGCACATTTGCAGCACATTTCCCTGCTGCATGCTGGGAAACCGAGGCCCGGGCTGCTCTGGAGAGCCAGATGTCATCATAAAAAGAGCCACACCTGGCTCCCGAGCCATAGGTTCCCTAGACCTGATTCAAGTCATTGAAGTAGAGGTTGAATAGCCCTGAAAGGCACCCAAAGAGTCCCTTCTCTCCAGGAGGAAGAAAGAGGAGTCAGTGGCCCACTCCCAATCCGCCCCACAGTAGCATTCTCGATTCCACATTTGGTGAGTTTCTGTACAGAATATGCCCTCTTGCTTCTTCTCCTTGAGCGTTTGGAGTTTGATAAGGACACCCACGCGAAATCCAACAGGCTCTGAAGATGGGCCGATCAGCAGCAGGTGACTGTCCGCCCGCAATTGCCCTCGGCAAGGGAAAAGGTGCCGGTTGGTAATCTGGGCCTTGCCTTCTGTTTGTCTTGGCCGAAACTCTTAAGCCCTCTGCGTATTGAACTACTTATTAATGATCCCCATTCGAAGGAATGTTTGCCTTCCTGATAGTTGTCATGGGACGTGTGAGAGAGAGAGAGAGAGAGAGAGAGAGAGAGAGAGAGAGAGAGAAAGCCTTGGCTCTTTTGGCGCCGGGCACGCCCTGGGGTTTATTTTACTTTTGATTTTACTCACTTTAGATTTGTTTCTTCTTGTTGTTGTAAACAGCATTTCTACGCTTAGTATACAGCACTCCTTGTTTCCCACTTACCCTTGGATTTCAGGATTTGTTGGAGAGAAAGGGATACTTTTTGGGAAACATTCAGGTTTGGGCACATTTTTTACATTTACAAAACCCTGGGGCACACCACCAACCAAAATGACACTCTAATGACACTCTAACACAGTAATACATATAGTTAATATGTTTTTGAATGTATTTATACACCACCAACCAAAATGACGCAAAATGACACTCTAACACAGTCATACATATAGTTAATATGTTTTTAAATGTATTTATACACCAACCAAAATTACAAAAAATGACACTCTAACACAGTCATACATATAGTTAATATGTTTTTGAATGTATTTATACATCACCAACCAAAATGACACAAAATGACACTCTAACACAGTCATACATATAGTTAATATGTTTTTGAATGTATTTATACACCACCAACCAAAATGACATAAAAAATGACACTCTAACACAGTCATACATATAGTTAATATGTTTTTTGAATGTATTTATACATCACCAACCAAAATGACATAAAATGACACTCTAACACAGTCATACATATAGTTAATATGTTTTTGAATGTATTTATACACCACCAACCAAAATGACACAAAATGACACTCTAACACAGTCATACATATAGTTAATATGTTTTTGAATGTATTTATACACCACCAACCAAAATGACGCAAAATGACACTCTAACACAGTCATACATATAGTTAATATGTTTTTGAATGTATTTATACATCACCAACCAAAATGACGCAAAATGACACTCTAACACAGTCATACATATAGTTAATATGTTTTTGAATGTATTTATACACCACCAACCAAAATGACACCAAATGACACTCTAACACAGTCATACATATAGTTAATATGTTTTTGAATGTATTTATACACCACCAACCAAAATGACCTTAAAATGACACTCTAACACAGTCATACATATAGTTAATATGTTTTTGAATGTATTTATACACCACCAACCAAAATGACACAAAATGACACTCTAACACAGTCATACATATAGTTAGTATGTTTGTAAATGTATTTATACACCACCAACCAAAATGACGCAAAATGACACTCTAACACAGTCATACATATAGTTAATATGTTTTTGAATGTATTTATACACCACCAACCAAAATGACGCAAAATGACACTCTAACACAGTCATACATATAGTCAATATGTTTTTGAATGTATTTATACACTCAGCATGAAACCTGGGCCTGTTTCGATGAACACAACCCACTATAACTGTCATTTTACTAACGGTCACCCTCCCCCCTCGTGACGCCGCTGCTTCCGCCAAACCCCTCCTTCCCCTGGGAGGCCCACGCGCAGGAGGGCTGCGCTGAGTGGCTGAAGCGCATGCGGGCTCGGCTGAGCAGGACGAATAGGAACTGAGCACACGGGGTGGCTCCGAGCCTCGGAACAAACTGCGGCGGAGGCTCGCAGCCGTCGCCGCCCCCAGCTCTCCTTCTCGAAGGGGTTCAGGCAGGGACCAAGCGCTTTTGGTGGAGGGAGTTGCTAAACGCACTCCCAAGAGGACGAAAAGGAGAAGCCAAGGAACAATTTGCAGCCGGAGGCGGGAGGCTTTTATCCAGAAGCGCTTGGTCCCAATAGGTAAATAAATAGCGCATGCGCGAAACTAGCTGTTTGGGCGCATGTGTGCTCCGGCGCACGCATCATCATCACCACACTGAAGACCCAGGGGGCGCCAAATGTTCCCCCATCCTTTTCATCCAGAAGTGCTTGGTCCCAATAGCGCATGTGCGAAACAAGCTGTTTGCGCGCATGCGTGCTCCGGCACGCGCATCATCATCACCACACTGAAGACCCAGGGGGCGGCAAATGTTCCCCCATCCTTTTCATCCAGAAGCGCTTGGTCCCAATAGCGCATGCGCGAAACTAGCTGTTGTGCGCATGCGTGCTCCGGCGCGCGCGCCATCATCACCACACTGAAGACCCAGGGGGTGCCTAATGTTCCCCCATCCTTTTCATCCAGAAGCGCTTGGTCCCAATAGCGCATGTGCGAAACTAGCTGTTTGTGCGCATGCGTGCTCTGGCGCGCGCGTCATTATCACCACACTGAAGACCCATGGGGCCCCAAATGTTCCCCCATCCTTTTCATCCAGAAGCGCTTGGTCCCAATAGCGCATGTGTCAAACCAGCTGTTTGCGCGCATGCGTGCTCCGGCGCACGCGCCATCATCACCACACTGAAGACCCAGGGGGCGCCAAAAAAAGGTTGGCCTACTATAATTTTTTACCTTCGTCGAGTCCTGATTATGATTCATAACAGTACCAAACTTACAGTTATGAAGTAACAATGGAAATAACGTGATGGTTGGGGGTCAGCACAACATGGGGAACGGTATTAAGGGGTCGTGGCATTTGGAAGGTTGAGAACCGCTGCAATAAAACAAAGTAGATGATAGGTTAAGTGGATAGGTATATATATATATAATCTATCTATTCATTTTGCGCAACCCTTTCTCCATTATGGAATTGACCGGTATATTGACAAAGCAATAAAAGCGATGGATTCCTCCTGCGCTTTGACTATTGATAAGATGATCTGTAATCATCATAAGGAAATAAGGGCCACTCATGCATCTTCCGTCATGGGATGACAAACAGACATAGCAACTGAACCACCGAAACTGGGCTTTACAGGCCAATGTAGACTCCACCTCAGACCAGGGGGTGTATTAATGGTAAGCAAAGTAAGTGGCCGCTTAGGGCGCCACGTGGTCAGGGGTGCATACGGCCGCCAGGTTCTGCGCATGCTCTGCGACTCCAGCTGGCCGGAGACGATAATCATGCCCTACACAAGGCCGAAAAGGAGGAACCTTTTGCAGCTGGGGCGGAGCCTCTGCCCCCGGCTGCCAAACCCTCCTCAGTTTCCGGCTTGGGGAGGGGGGTGCGCATGCACAGAACTAGCTGGCACCGCGCATGCACACCCTCCACAAGGCCGGAGAGCAAGAGGGCGCCAAAATAATGTTTGCTTACCATTTTGAATTACCCTGCCTCAGACATCAGAAGAGTTGCAAGACCGATAACAGGCCACGAGAGTCAAGACAAAGATCCACCCAGAGGGCAGGCCCGGATTACCCATAAGGCCATCCGAGGTCATGGCCTCGGGCGGCGGATTTGGGGGGGTGGCATTTCCGGGCCCGAAGGAAGGAGTGAAGGAAGGAGTGGCGCCCGCCCGTGCGAGGGACAACAAGGAGCCGGGGGGAAGTCCCGCCACCCCTAGGGCGATTGACGCGGCTTCCCCTGTTGTTGCTACGCTCGCGCGAGCGGACGCCACTCCTTCCTTCAGTGAAGGGAGGAGGGGCGCCAGTGCGAGCGCAGCAGCAGGGGGGAAGCCGTGTGAGTCGCCCTAGGGGCGGGACTTCCGGCGGCGCCTTGTCCGTCACGCCGGCAGCGGCTCCGCCCCTCCTCCCTTCAGTGAAAGGAGGGGGCGGAACCGGCATGACGGACCAGGCGTCACTGGAAGTCCCGCCCCTAGGGCGACTCACGCGGCTTTCGCCGCCGCCACCCCGCTTGCCCGTGCCCCAAATACGAGCAGGGCGGCGGCAGGGGAAGCCGCGTGAGTCACCCTAGGGGCGGGACTTCCAGCGGCGCCTTCTCCCTCACGCCGGTTCTGCCCCCTCCTTTCACTGAAGGGAGGAGGGGCGGAGCCGCTGCCAGTGTGACGGACAAGGCGCCACTGGAAGTTCCGCCCCTAGGGCGACTCACGCGGCTTCCCCCACTGCTGCCCCGCTTGTATTTGGGGCACAGGCGAGCGGGGCATCACGCCGGTTCCGCCCCTCCCTTCAGTGAAGGGAGGAGGGGCGGAGCCGCTGCCGGCGTGACGGACAAGGCGCCACTGAAAGTCCCCCCCATAGGGAGACTCACGCGGCTTCCCCCACTGCCACCGCGCCCGTGCGGGCGGGCACCACTCCTTCCTTCAGTAAAGGGAGGAGGGGCGCTGGTGCGAGGGCAGCGGCAGCGGGGGAAGCCGTGTGAGTCTCCCTAGGGGCGGGACTTCCGGCGACGCCTTGTCCGTCACGCTGGCCCCGCCCCCTGCAAGAGGCCCCGCCCCTGGGGGGCAGCATTTAGACAGGGGGGCCTTGGGCGGCACAGTCCGCTAGTCCGGGCCTGCCAGAGGGAAAGTGTTTTTGCCATACATCAAGGGAACCACTGACCGCAAAGGGAAACTGATGAGGAAACACAACTTACAAACTATCTACAGACCCACTAAGAAAATCCAACAAATGCTACATTCAGCAAAGGACAAGAGGGATCCTCTCACTTCTGCAGGAGTCTACGGTATACCATGCACCTGCGGAGAAGTTTACGTAGGGGTCACCAAACGCAGCATTGTCCAAGCACGTATCAAGGAACATGAAAGGCACAGCAGGCTGTTTCAACCACAGAAGTCACCTGAGGAACCAACCTGGGCACCGCATATTATTTGAGAACACAGAAATCCTGGACCACTCCAGCAACCATCATGTCAGACTCCACAGAGAAGCCATTGAAATCCACAAACATGTGGACAATTTCAACAGAAAGAAGAAACCATGAAAATGAACAAAATCTGGCTACTGGTATTTTAAAAAACTCTAAAATTATTACAGTAAAACAATCAGGGACAGCTCATCACCTCTCAACAAAAGATTTCTCCAGGCACAAGCTAGCAGGGGCGGTCCGACGTATACGCGAAGTAAGCGGCCGCTTAGGGCGCCAACTTCTAGGAAGGGAAGGGCGCTGCCACGCCGGTCGCGGCGCCGTAGCAAACCTCTCTGCTGCTGTGTCGGCTTCAGCACCTGGCCTGCACGAGCTTCTGGGCATGCACAGAGATTTTCGCGCATGCGCAGTGGCTCCGGAGCTGAAGTTGAGCTCCGGAGTCTCTGCGCATACCCAGAAGCTCCTGCAGGCACTGAAGCCGAAGCCTGTAAACACGTCATGTCAGCACTCCGTCTGTATTCGGCACGCATACTTCTTCCTTTGCATGCCGAATACGGACGGAGTGCTGACGTGACGTGGTTACAGGCTTCGGCTTGTGCGCCTGCAGGAGCTTCTGGGCATGCGCAGAAGCTCCTGCAGGCGCAGAAGCCTGTAAACACGTCGCGTGACGCAATTGGGCAGGCAGGGGGCAGAGGCAAAGGGAGAGGGGGCAGAGACAAAGGGAAAGGGGCGGAGACAAAGGGGGCGCCAAAGTAATGTTCGCTTACCATATAAAATAACCTTAGACCGCCCCTGCAAGCTAGCCACACCAAAAAGCTGCCAGGGCATTAAATGCTAACCAGGGTGGCCAACGGAAACATTCTCACCCGGCTCTGTGGGATGATGTCCAGGAGTTCTCTCTCCCATCCTGGACTGATTCCCACAGACATATAAAACCAAATTTCCTAGTTCCAACAGACCTCACAACCTCTGAGGATGCCTGCCATAGATGCAGGTGGAACGTCAGGAGAGAATACTTCAAGGACATATAGCCCGAAAAAAACCCCTACAACAACTCAGGTCTGAATTATATACATAACAAATAATTAGTATAGGACGCTTGCAGAAAGTTGCTATTTCCAACCTAACCGGGAATGTGGCTCAGCTGGCTAAGTGTCAGCTGCATAATATCTCTCTGACCAATAGGTCATGAGTTTGAGGCCTGCCCAGGTCGAGGTGGGTGCTTGACCTTTAAGTGTAGCCTGCTGTCGACCTTTGCAGCCCGAAAGACAGTTGCATCTGTCAAGTAGGAGATAAAGGCACCACATTAAGTGGGGAGGCAAATTTTGACTGAATTATCAGACCATTACAGAACTCCAAGAATCACTGAGGAATGCGGAAGGAACCACCAGGGACGCTGTGAACGCTGAGAGGTGAGGAGTGCGTCAGCTCCCCCTGGTGACCAGAGTTTGCCTCTCTTCGTCTACATGTGTGTATGAGGAGTGCGCCAGCTCCCCCTGGTGGCCAGTTTGCCTCTGTTCGTCTATATGTGTGTATGAGGAGTGCGTCAGCTCCCCCTAGTGGCCAGAGTTTGCCTCTGTTCATCTATATGTGTGTATGAGGAGTGCGTCAGCTCCCCCTAGTGGCCAGAGTTTGCCTCTGTTCGTCTATATGTGTGTATGAGGAGTACGTCAGCTCCCCCTGGTGGCCAGAGTTTGCCTCTGTTCGTCTATATGTGTGTATGAGGAGTGCGTCAGCTCCCCCTGGTGGCCAGAGTTTGCCTCTGTTCGTCTACATGTGTGTATGAGGAGTACGCGTCAGCTCTCCCTGGTGGCCAGAGTTGGCCTCTGTTCATCTATATGTGTGTATGAGGAGTGTGCCAGCTCCCTAGTGGCCAGAGTTTGCCTCTGTTCGTCTATATGTGTGTATGAGGAGTACGTCAGCTCCCCCTGGTGGCCAGAGTTGGCCTCTGTTCGTCTATATGTGTGTATGAGGAGTGCATCAGCTCCCCCTGGTGGCCAGAGTTTGCCTCTGTTCGTCTATATGTGTGTATGAGGAGTGAGTCAGCTCCCCCTGGTGGCCAGAGTTTGCCTCTGTTCGTCTATATGTGTGTATGAGGAGTGCGTCAGCTCCCCCTAGTGGCCAGAGTTTGCCTCTGTTCGTCTATATGTGTGTATGAGGAGTGCGTCAGCTCCCCCTAGTGGCCAGAGTTTGCCTCTGTTCATCTATATGTGTGTATGAGGAGTGCATCAGCTCCCTTTAGTGGCCAGAGTTTGCCTCTGTTCGTCTATATGTGTGTATGAGGAGTGCGTCAGCTCCCCCTGGTGGCCAGAGTTTGCCTCTGTTCGTCTATATGTGTGTATGAGGAGTGTCTCAGCTCCCCCTGGTGGCCAGAGTTTGCCTCTGTTCGTCTATATGTGTGTATGAGGAGTACGTCAGCTCTCCCTGGTGGCCAGAGTTTGCCTCTGTTCATCTATATATGTGTATGAGGAGTGCGTCAGCTCCCCCTAGTGGCCAGAGTTTGCCTCTGTTCATCTATATGTGTGTATGAGGAGTGCGTCAGCTCCCCCTAGTGGCCAGAGTTTGCCTCTGTTCGTCTATATGTGTGTATGAGGAGTGCGTCCACTGTAACCCACACTTTATGGATACACCCAGTTATTTCCCTTTTGCATTACTCTTATGGATTTTTGCTCATTCCCAAAGACTTTTCCTTTCTGTCTAGGACCCCTTGGGCTATCTTTTATGAATCTAATAAACTGTGTACCTTTCTGGGTAGGTAGGGGTGATCAGGATGGTATATTTCCCCCATAAACCCCAATGTCTCTCCCCTCTCATGTTTTCCCCATGTATGTAATTTTAAAAATAGGAATGTGCCACTGTTTACCCGTAGCGAGCTACGTTGGGCGAGGCTTGCCAGCTGCATTCCTGAAGCCTTGATTGAATCACCCCTCCACTAGCCTCATTTGCATGACAATAGCAGGAGCCAGCCCTGGTGTCAAGGATGCCGCAAATGAGCCATTTTGGAACAATGAGAGATGAGGAGTGCGCCAGCTCCCCCTGGTGGCCAGAGTTTGCCTCTGTTCGTCTATATGTTGTGTGTGTGGAAATGGCAGGGATTGTCTGCTAAGTATGTGTACCTGTAATCCGCTCTGGGTCCCCTTCGGGGTGAGAAGAGTGGAATGTAAATTAAGTAAATGAATAAATTAAATAAATAAATTGCTGGCACCTGGAGGGAGGGGTGGGTTTTCTTCCCTGCATTTTCCGAGAACCCAACTCTGACATCAAGGATGGGGTATGTCAGTTTGATTTGCTTCTGAGCCGACCGTCACCTTAAAATGACAAGGTCTGAGTCAGTCGGTCGGTCTGACAGACTGAGAAAAATGGCCCCCATTAGCGCAAGGAACACAACGATGCATGAGTTTAGTTTTCTTTAGTTATATATGTTTTTTTAAATGGCTGAATGGTACAGGATGACAGGTCCTTAGTGTCTGTCAAGTTGAGACATCACAGCAAGGGACGGACGGGTGAGGATGCCGACTTAGCATGTCGGCTAGGAATAAAACCGTTCTTTGTGTCTCTTATGGAACCGTTCTCAACCGAGTGGGATTCGAGTCTTTAAAAATATACTATATCTATCTCTGAACCCAAACAAGCCTGGATCTGGACCAAATTTGGCACAAATACTCAATATGCCCAAAGTTGAACACTGGTGGAGTTGTGGGGGATTGATTTTGTCATTTGGGAGTTGTAGCTGCTGGGATTTATAGTCCACCTACAATCAAAGAGCATTTTGAACTCCCGACAGCAATGGAATTGAACTAAACTTGAGCAATAGAGAATACTGGACCTTGAAAATCGAGAGCGGCTTGTATTTTCCTTCATGCTGCGGCCATCTCCCAGGAGGCGCCTGCAAACGCCACAGCGACTCAGGGGGAGTTTGAAGGCGCGGAGGCTTTCCTTCTCCGCTGGACCAATTGGAAGGCACACACTCGCAAGCGCACAACTGTCTCAGCCTGCCAGTTGGAATCCCTGGGCAGGCGTTGCCTGGAAACCGCAGCGCGCGCCGCCTTCCTCTCCTCAACTTCACCCACGGCAAAGTCCCATATCACCCCTTCCTTCCGAGGGACTCGTTAGAGCCCATTTCAGGACTCTGGTATCGTATCCTGTGGGTTTCTGCATCTTGTGTACCTTTCTCGACTGCACCCACTTAAATCCCTGTGTGCTAGATCTCTCTACCACCCGTTGTGCCATGGGTGGAGTTGAGGAGAGGAAGGGCACATGCCCTGCGGTTTCCAGGCAGCGTCTGCACGGGGTTTGCGCTTGCGAGTTGGAATCCCGTTACCGCCTCCTTACAGGGCTTCAGTGCCCCCCAAATTATCCTGAGCCTCCCACTGCCCCCTTGGATCGCCTCACCACCAACTAGGGGGCGGTACTGCCCACTTTGGGAACCACAGATCTATCTTCATCTATCTATCTCTATCTCCCATGCCACCCTATCTATCTATCCATCTATTCAGCCATCCGTCCATCCATCTATCTATCTACATACCTATCCATCCATCCTTCCATTCCTCTATCTATCTATCCATTCCTCTATCTATCTATCCCTACATTTGTCTATCTAATCTATCCATCCATCTATTCAGCCGTCCGTCCTTCTGTCCATCCATCCATCTATCTACATACCTATCCATCCATCCTTCCATTCCTCTATCTATCTATCTATCTATCTATCTATCTATCCATTCCTCTATCTATCTATCCCTACATTTGTCTATCTAATCTATCTATCCATCTATTCAGCCGTCCGTCCTTCTGTCCATCCATCCATCCATCCATCCATCTATCTATCTATTCCTCATACCTATCCATCCATCCTTCCATTCCTCTATCTATCTATCTATCCATCCATTCCTCTATCTATCTATCCCTACATTTGTCTATCTATCTATCCATCTATTCAGCTGTCCGTCCATCCATCTATCCATCTATCTATCTACATACCTATCCATCCATCCTTCCATTCCTCTACCTATCTATCTATCCATCCATTCCTCTATCTATCTATCCCTACATTTGTCTATCTATCCATCTATTCAGCCGTCCGTCCGTCCATCCATCTATCTATCTACATACCTATCCATCCATCTTTCCATTCCTCTATCTATCTATCTATCTATCTATCCATTTCTCTATCTATCCCTACATTTGTCTATCTATCTATCCATCTATCCATCTTTTCAGCCATCCGTCCGTCCATCCATCCATCTATCTACATACCTATCCATCCATCCTTCCATTCCTCTATCTATCTATCTATCTATCCCTACATTTGTCTATCTCTCCATCCATCTATTCAGCCGTTTGTCCATCCGTCTATCCATCCATCTATCTATATACCTATCCATCCACCCATTCATCTATCTATCTATCTATCCCGTACATTTGTCTATCTATCCATCTATTCAGCCATCCATCCATCCATCTATTCATCCATCTATCTACATACCTATCCATCCATCCTTCCATTCCTCTACCTATCTATCTATCCCTACATTTGTCTATCCATCTATTCAGCCGCCCCTCCGTCCATCCATCCATCCATCCATCTATCCATTCCTCTATCTATCTATCTATCTATCTATCTATCTATCCATCCATCCATCCATCTATTCAGCCGTCTGTCCGTCCGTCCATCCATCCATCTACATACCTATCCATCCTTCCTTTCATTCCTCTATCTATCTATCTATCTATCTATCTATCTCTATCTCCCATGCCCCCCTTGCGTTAACTCTTTAATACGGAGTACAATCTCAACGCAGAACACATCATTGTTAAGACGTGTATTACTCGAAAACAAGATACGTTTCAAAAACCATTAATGATTCCTGTTGATAGCGGTTCCACGGGAGGAAAAGAAACAATGGGGGGGGGGAATTAACTAAGCCCCCATTTCTTCCTTTCTTCCAAAGTAATGGTGGGGCCATTGATATTCACGCAGGAGAAAGGTTAACACAGCAACTGAGTGGATTAACTTTCGTCCTAAGCATATAATGGCTTTTCAATTTGGGGAAGAGAGAGAGAGAGAGAAAGAAGAAGAAGGAGGGCATACTGTTGTTGTATCAGAACAGGTGGGGAGGGAGCCAGGTGAGTTCGCTTTGAAGAGCTGTTGAAACAATCCCGGGCAAAATTCGATAATATTAGGCATGGAATGATAATATTATGTTTGGAAAGAAGCAATATTTTATTTCATTTGCCAGATGACAGAGAGTGGGTGGCAATTGCCTGGAATATATCTATATATATAAAAAGAGAACGGTCGTGCAATGAGCACGACCGTTCTCTTTTTATATATATAGATCGATATATATACTGTATATATATATATGTGTGTGTGTATACACACCCTCCCTCCTTCCTTCCACCCTTCCGTCCTTCCTTACTTCCCTCTTTCCTCCCTCCTTCCCTCTTTGTCCTTCCTTTTCTTTTCTCTTTCCCTCCCTTCCTTACCTCCCTCTTTCTCCCTCCCTCCCTCCCTCCATCCGTCCTTCCACCCTTCCGTCCTTCCTTCCTTCTCTCTTTCCTTCTTTCTTCCCTTCCTTCCTTCCCTTCCACTCTTTTGTCCTTTCTTTCCTTTTCTTTTCCTTCCTTTTTAACTCCCTCTCTCTCTCTTTCTCCTTCCATCCGTCCTTCCACCCTTCCGTCTGTCCGTCCTTCTCTCTTTCCTTCTTTCTTCCCTTCCTTCCTTTCCTTTCCACTCTTTTGTCATTTCTTCCCTTTCTTCTTTCTTTCCTTTTCTTTTCCTTCCTTTTTACCTCCCTCTCTCTCCTTCCATCCTTCCTTTCCACCCTTTCATCCTTCCTTCCTTCCTTCTCTTTCCTTCTTTCTTCTGTCCCTTCCTTCCCTTCCACACTTTTGTCCTTTCTTCCCTTTTGTCCTTCTTTCCTTCTCCCTTTTCTTCCTTTTTACCTCCCCTTTCTCCCTTTCTCCCTCTCCCTCCCCTCCCTCCATTCCTCCACCATTTCATCCTTCCTTCCTTCTCTCTTTCCTTCCTTTTCACCTCCCCCTTTCTTCCCCTCTCCTTTTCTCCTTCCATCCTTACTTTCCACCCTTTCATCCTTCCTTCCTTCTCTCTTTCCTTCCTTTTTGCCTCCCTTTCTCCCTCTCTCCCCTTCCATCCTTTCCACCCTTTCATTCTTCCTTTCTCTCTTTCCTTTTCTTTTTCCTTCCTTTTTACCTCCCTTTCTCCCTCTCTCTCCTTCCATCCCCTTCCACCCTTTCATCCTTCCTTCCTTCTCTCTTTCCTTCTTTCTTCCGTCCCTTCCATCCCCTCCACACTTTTGTCCTTTCTTCCCTTTTGTCATTCTTTCCTTCTCTCGTTTCTTCCTTTTTACCTCTCCCTTTCTCCCTCCCTCCATTCCATCCTTCCTTCCTTTTCTCTTTCCTTTTTTTACCTCCCCCTTTCTCCCTCTCTCCCTCTTTCTCCTTCCATCCTTCCTTTCCACCCTTTCGTCCTTCCTTCCTTCCTTCTCTCTTTCCTTCTTTCTTCCTTCCCTTCCACTCTTTTGTCCTTTCTTCCCCTTTGTCCTTCTTTCCTTCTCTCTTTTCTTCCTTTTTACTCCCCTTTCTCCCCCCCTCCATTCCATCCTTCTTTCCTTCTCTCTTTCCTTCATTTTCACCGCCCCCTTTCTTCCTCTCTCCCTCTTTCTCCTTCCTTTCTCCCTTTCCACCCTTTCATCATTCCTTCCTTCTTTCCTTCCTTTCTTCCATCCATCCATCCATCCATCCCTGGGCACTGGGAGTGCTAGCATACGGCCCCCAAGTTGGAAAGTTTGCCCGTGCCTGCCTTGGAGTCCTGGGTAGGCCCAATCCCAGGAAGGACAGACTTGTCTTCCGAGGACCCCCTTGGGGTGGGGGGCTACGGAGGCAGACTCCTGGGATCAGGGAAAGCCCCTAGCCTTGCACAAGCTCCCTCTCGGCCTCCTCTCTTTCCCCTTTCCCCTTGAAGAACACATGTATTCAGACACGATGCCACATTCCTTGAGCCCCCTTTCCCTGCTGAGCCCAGTGAGGCATAATGTGCAGCCAGTGACCCAGACCCAGCCGAAGTCACCAAGTGGGGTGCGGAGGGGGGCAGAGAGTGGCTTTTGCCCTATGCTGGGAACAAGATGGCCAGGATTTGCAAGTGCTAATTCCTCTGTATTTTCTTTACCAAAGACACAGCCTAACCTCTATGTATTGTAATAGTAGCTCCACACCAAACTGAGTACTCCAGATTTCAGTCTGAGTTACTCCAGCGCACCTTCGCCATGCTCCCAAGGCTGATGCTGCTGGGGGGAAAAACTTCCAACCAGACAGCAAATGAGGGGACAAGGGAGGCTGGGCAGACACGAGGTGCATTGACACTGCAGAATTAATTCGGTTTGACCAATTTCTCTAGGAACCACTTGATCAGGGACCACTTCGACCAGGAACCACTTGATCAGGGACCACTAGACCAGGGAGGAACCACTTGATCAGGGACCACTAGACCAGGGACCACTTCGACCAGGAACCACTTGATCAGGGACCACTAGACCAGGGACCACTTCGACCAGGAACCACTTGATCAGGGACCACTAGACCAGGGACCACTTCGACCAGGAAACACTCACTAGACCAGGGACCACTAGACCAGGGACCACTTCGACCAGGAACCACTTGATCAGGGACCACTAGACCAGGGACCGAGGGACCACTTGACCAGGGACCAACCACTTGGACCACTCAGGGACCACTAGACCAGGGACCACTTCGACCAGGAACCACTTGATCAGGGACCACTAGACCAGGGACCACTTCGACCAGGAAACACTTGATCAGGGACCACTAGACCAGGGAACCAGGAAACACACAGGGACCACTAGACCCAGGACCAAACACTTGATCAGGGACCACTAGACCAGGAAGGGACCACCTAGACCAGGAACCACTTGTAGACCAGGGACCACTAGACCAGGGACCACTTCGACCAGGAACCACTTGATCAGGGACCACTTCGACCAGGAACCACATGATCAACCACTTGATCAGGGACCACTAGACCAGGGACCACTTCGACCAGGAACCACTTGATCAGGGACCACTAGACCAGGGACCACTTCGACCAGGAACCACTTGATCAGGGACCACTAGACCAGGGACCACTTCGACCAGGAACCACTTGATCAGGGACCACTAGACCAGGGACCACTTCGACCAGGAAACACTTGATCAGGGACCACTAGACCAGGGACCACTAGAGGAGGGACCACTTCGACCAGGAACCACTTGATCAGGGACCACTAGACCAGGGACCACTTCGACCAGGAACCACTTGATCAGGGACCACTAGACCAGGGACCACTAGACCAGGGACCACTTCGACCAGGAAACACTTGATCAGGGACCACTAGACCAGGGACCACTTCGACCAGGAACCACTTGATCAGGGACCACTAGACCAGGGATGACTAGAGGAGGGACCACTTCGACCAGGAACCACTTGATCAGGGACCACTAGACCAGGGACCACTTCGACCAGGAAACACTTGATCAGGGACCACTAGACCAGGGACCACTAGACCAGGGACCACTTCGACCAGGAACCACTTGATCAGGGACCACTAGACCAGGGACCACTTCGACCAGGAAACACTTGATCAGGGACCACTAGACCAGGGATGACTAGAGGAGGGACCACTTCGACCAGGAACCACTTGATCAGGGACCACTAGACCAGGGACCACTTCAACCAGGAACTACTTGATCAGGGACCACTTGACCAGGGATGACTAGAGGAGGGACCACTTCGACCAGGAACCACTTGATCAGGGACCACTAGACCAGGGACCACTAGACCAGGGACCACTTGACCAGGGACCACTAGACCAGGGACCACTTTGACCAGGCACCACTAGACCAGGGACCACTAGACCAGGGACCACTTGACCAAGGAGCACATTCACCAGGGACCACTAGACCAGGGACCACTAGACCAGGGACCACTTGACCAGGACCACTTGATCAGGGACCACTTCGACCAGGAACCACTTGATCAGGGACCACTAGACCAGGGACCACTTCGACCAGGAACCACTTGATCAGGGACCACTAGACCAGGGATGACTAGAGGAGGGACCACTTTGACCAGGAACCACTTGATCAGGGACCACTTCGACCAGGGATGACTAGAGGAGGGACCACTTGACCAGGAACCACATGATCAGGGACCACTTGACCAGGGATGACTAGAGGAGGGACCACTTCAACCAGGAACCACTTGATCAGGGACCACTAGACCAGGGATGACTAGAGGAGGGACCACTTCGACCAGGAACCACTTGATCAGGGACCACTTGACCAGGGATGACTAGAGGAGGGACCACTTCGACCAGGGAACCACTTGATCAGGGACCACTCGACCAGGGATGACTAGAGGAGGGACCACTTTGACCAGGAACCACTTGATCAGGGACCACTTGACCAGGGATGACTAGAGGAGGGACCACTTTGACCAGGAACCACTTGATCAGGGACCACTAGACCAGGGATGACTAGAGGAGGGACCACTTAGACCAGGAACCACTTGATCAGGGACCACTTGAACAGGGACCACTAGACCAGGAACCACTTGATCAGGGACCACTCGACCAGGGATGACCAGGGATGACCAGGGACCACTTTGACCAGGGACCAGGAACCACTTGATCAGGGACCACTTGACCAGACCACCAGGGGATGAGAGGAGGGACCACTAGACCAGGAAACACTTGATCAGGGACCACTTAGACCAGGAACCACATGATCAGGGACCACTTGATGACCACTTGACCAGGGATGACTAGAGGAGGAGGGACCACTTGACCACCAGGGACCACATGACCAGGGACCCACTTGACCAGGGACCACTAGACCAGGAACCACATGGGACCACTAGACCAGGGACGACTTGAGGAGGGACCACTTGACCAGGGACCACTTGACCAGGGATGACTAGAGGAGGGACCACTTTGACCAGGAACCACTTGATCAGGGACCACTTGACCAGGGACCACTTGACCAGGGATGACTAGAGGAGGGACCACTTCAACCAGGAACCACATGATCAGGGACCACTTGACCAGGGATTACTAGAGGAGGGACCACTTTGACCAGGAACCACATGATCAGGGACCACTTGACCAGGGATGACTAGAGGAGGGACCACTTTGATTAGGAACCACATGATGAGGGACCACTTGACCAGGGATGACTAGAGGAGGGACCACTTTGACCAGGAACCACATGATCAGGGACCACTTGACCAGGGATGACTAGAGGAGGGACCACTTTGACCAGGAACCACATGATCAGGGACCACTTGACCAGGGATGACTAGAGGAGGGACCACTTTGACCAGGAACCACTTGATCAGGGACCACTTGACCAGGGATGACTAGAGGAGGGACCACTTCAACCAGGAACCACTTGATCAGGGACCACTTGACCAGGGATGACTAGAGGAGGGACCACTTTGACCAGGAACCACTTGATCAGGGACCACTTGACCAGGGATGACTAGAGGAGGGACCACTTCGATCAGGAACCACTTGTTCAGGGACCACTAGTATATTTGGTAAAGAGTCTGGGGGTCCAGTTGGACCCACTGCTGACTATGAGGCCCAGTCTCTGTGGTCTGCAGATCCGCATTTTTTCAACTACGACAGGCTAGACGACTGGCACCTTATGTGTCTAAGGGCGACCTGGCCACAGTGATCCAGGTGACGGTCAACTTGAGACTAGACTACTGTAACGCCCTCTAAATTGGCCTTCCTTTGTCCGTGATCCGGAAACTCAAGTTGGTGCAGAATGCCGCAGCTCGCTTGCTCGCCGGTGTTCCGGTTAGATGCCACATAACTCCCATCTTGCATCAGCTGCACTGGCTTCCGGTAGAGTATCGGATTACGTTCAAAGTGTTGGTATTAACCTTTAAGGCCTTACATGGTCTAGGGCCTGTGTACCTGAGGCACCATCTCTTCCCGTATGTTCCCCAGAGATCACAAAACCTACTGGAAGTCCCCACTGTCCGAACCTACCACCTGTAAATCTATATCTATATCTATCTATGTATATAATAAAAGAGAATGTATGTATGTATGTATGTGTGTGTGTGTGTTTGTGTGTTTATGGATATGTGCCGGCTTTTTGATTGGTTGCCACTGTGGGATTATTTGCATAACGCCTCTGATTGGCCAGCACCACCAACATTCCGACACTCTAAATTGGCAGAGGGGTTAAGGAAAAGCCCCAAGGCAGTCAGACATGGTGGGAGTTTGCGGCCCCCAACAATGACAGATCAGAACCAAACTTGGCACACACAACCCCCATGACCCACTCTACATCCTGCTGCAGTTCTAAGGAGGATGGACCATGGATGATGGGTCTTGCAGTACCTTCACTCACTTACTGAAACCACTGCGACCCTCATCCAATGACCAATGCAGACCAAACTTGCCACACAGAGCCCCCATGACCCACTCTACATCCTGGTGCGGTTTGGAGGACAGTGGACCATGGATGATGGGACTTGAAGTACCTTTACTCATTTCCCAAGACTGCTGCGACCCTCATCCAATGACTGATCAAGACCAAACTTGCCACACACATCCCCCCACGACCCACTCTACATGCTGGTGCAGTATCGAGGAGGATGGACCACAGATGATGGGACTTGAAGTACCTCCACTCACTTCCAGAGACCGCTGCGACCCTCATCCAATGACTGATCAAGACCAAACTTGGCAAACAGAGCCCCCATGACCCACTCTACATCCTGGTGCAGTTTGGAGGAGGATGGACCATGGATTATGGGACTTGAAGTACCTCCACTCACTTCCTGAGACCATTGCGAGCCAAATAAACAACTGATAAGGACCAACCTTGGCACACAATGCCTTTCTCAAATAACCCGGGCAGGGCCGGGTCCCCAAGCTAGTAAATAAATAAACAGAGGCATGCGTCCCCGTGGTGTGGTTTGCCTTGCCTTGCCCGGTCCGAAGGGCCTAGAGAAGGGTTCCCTTCATACAGAATTGCTTCCCAGTTTTTGGGTTGTGGACTTGAGTCCTGGCCAGAATCACAAGTACTTTATTATATATATATATGCGCCGGAGTTTCCTTGGTGGCGAGTCCAACGTTTCTGGCCATTCGTTGCATTTGGCTGCGCTCATATAAACGCTTTCGGAAAAAATGTACTTTAATAAACCCTCTTCAAACAGCTCGGAGAAACGTCCTCTCTCGCCTCTGGCCGCAGGGCGAGCATTTGCGGTGTCCGTGACATATTGGCCACGGTTTGAAGACGTAAACAGAAGTGCCTTTTGGCAAGCGAACGCAGAGCCGGAAGACCTCTCGCCCCATCGTAATGAAAAGCGGGCAGAGCCCGAAAGGAACGGCAAGAAATACTCGGTGCTGGAAATTCCGCAAAAATGCCTTTGGTGAACGCACGAGAACCACAAAAATGGCGCGGCTTTTCCAATATTATTTATGCATATGGGTCTTATTTTACTTAATTTTTGGCATCTCTCAAGTCGTTTTTTTTTTAGCATTCACCAATCTGTGAAACCGAAGCTCTATCTACACCAGTAGTTCCCAAAGTGGGCGGTACCACCCCCTGGTGGGCGGTGGGGCGATCCAAGAGGGCGCTGGGAGGCTCAGGAGAATTTGGGGGGCGCTGAACCCCTGTAAGGGGCGCTGGCATGAGCCAGGCTTGCCACTTGCAGGGTCGCGCACTTACGAGACATCCCCGTTGGAAGAAAGAGGCGATACCACCCTGGTGGGCGGTGGGGCGATCCAAGAGGGCGCTGGGACGCTCAGGAGAATTTGGGGGGGCGCTGAACCCCTGTAAGGGGGCGCTGGCATGAGCCAGGCTTGCCACTTGCAGGGTCGCGCACTTACGAGGACATCCCCGTTGGAAGAAAGAGGCGATACCACCCCCGGTGGGCGGTGGGGCGATCCAAGAGGGCGCTGGGAGGCTCAGGAGAATTTGGGGGGCACTGAAGCCCTGTAAGGGGGCGCTGGCATGAGCCAGGCTTGCCACTTGCAGGGTGGCGCACTTACGAGGACATCCCCGTTGGAAGAAAGAGGCGATACCACCCCCGGTGGATGGTGGGGCGATCCAAGGCCGGCGCTGGGAGGCTCAGGAGAATTTGGGGTGTTGAACCCTGTACGGGGGTGGTGGCGTGAGCCAGGCTTGCCACTTGCAGGGTCGCGCACTTACGAGGACATCCCCGTTGGAAGAAAGAGGCGATACCACCCCGGGTGGGCGGTGGGGCGATCCAAGGAGGCGCTGGGAGGCTCAGAAGAATTTGGGGCGCTGAACCCTGTAAGGGGCGCTGGCATGAGCCAGGCTTGCCACTTGCAGGGTCGCACACTTACGAGGACATCCCCGTTGGAAGAAAGAGGCGATACCACCGGTGGGCGGTGGGCGATCCAAGAGGGCGCTGGGACGCTCAGGAGAATTTGGGGGGCGCTGAACCCCTGTAAGGGGGCGCTGGCATGAGCCAGGCTTGCCACTTGCAGGGTGGCGCACTTACGAGGACATCCCCGTTGGAAGAAAGAGGCGATACCACCCCCGGTGGATGGTGGGGCGATCCAAGGGGGCGCTGGGAGGCTCAGGAGAATTTGGGGGGTGTTGAACCCCTGTACGGGGGTGGTGGCGTGAGCCAGGCTTGCCACTTGCAGGGTCGCGCACTTACGAGGACATCCCCGTTGGAAGAAAGAGGCGATACCACCCCCGGTGGGCGGTGGGGCGATCCAAGGAGGCGCTGGGAGGCTCAGGAGAATTTGGGGGGCGCTGAACCCCTGTAAGGGGGCGCTGGCATGAGCCAGGCTTGCCACTTGCAGGGTCGCACACTTACGAGGACATCCCCGTTGGAAGAAAGAGGCGATACCACCCCCGGTGGGCGGTGGGGCGATCCAAGAGGGCGCTGGGAGGCTCAGGAGAATTTGGGGGGTGCTGAACCCCTGTAAGGGGGCGCTGGCATGAGCCAGGCTTGCCACTTGCAGGGTGGCGCGCTTGCGAGGACGTTCCCGTTGGAAGAAAGAGGCCGGTACACAGGACTGCGCCGTGGGCGGCGTTGTCGAGAGGAAGGAGGCGGTTTCGCAGGGACATAGATCCCCGGGCAGTCGTTGCTGTGGAAACCGTAGTGCGCACCTCCTTCTCATCGACCCCGCTCACGGCACAGCCCTGTGTATTGCCTGCCCGCCTGGCTTCCTTTCTTCCTCCCTCCCTTCTACCCTTTTCCGCCATGGCTTCCTCCCACCGCCACAATCCAAGCCCTCCCGACAGATGGACGTGCCGCCTGCAGAGGAGGAAGGAAGCGCCACTAAACGACGAGGCTGCATATTCTCAACCTGGGGAGTGGGACCCCCTCGGGTCAGAGGGGTCACCAACGCCCCTTCTTCCCAGGCCCAGATCACCCATAAGGCCAGACTAGGCCATGGCCTCGGGCGGCAGGTTTGGGGGCGGCGGATTCGCCCCCCCCGAAAACATAATTTTTAAAATAACCCCCCCCCCTCGCAGCGCTTTCCCTCCGCCCTCTCCCGAGAGAGTCATCATACCTCGGGAGAGGTGGGGGGAGAGCGCTGCGAGGGGGCAGGGAGGAGGGAAGGGCGCCCCCCCTCGCCTGGGCTGCCCCCTTGCAAAGGAAGGAGGCGGCCAGGAGGAGGAAGGGAAGTCCCGCCCTCCTTTCGGCCACGGGAGGTGGAGGAGGCGGCGGACGGAAGCCCCACGAGCAGTGCTGCGCGGCTTCTGTCCACCTCCTCCTCCCGCAACCGAAAGGAAGGTGCGAGGTGGACGGAAGCCGTGGGGCTGGTGCCGCGCAGCTTCCGTCCACCTCCTCGGGCCCTCCTTCCGGTCGCGGGAGGAGAAGGCGACGGAAGCCGCACGGCCGGGGCTGCTGTCGAACATGCGCAGCAGCACCCTGGGGGCGTGGCTTTCCGTGCCCTGGGGGCGTGGCTTTCCGTGCCCTGGGGGCGTGGCTTTCCGTGCCCTGGGGCGTGGCTTTCCGTGCCCTGGGGGCATGGCTTTCCGTGCCCTGGGGGCGTGGCTTTCTGTGCCCTGGTCGTGGCTTTCCATGCCCTGGGGCGTGGCTTTCCGCGCCCTGGGGGCGTGGCTTTCCGTGCCCTGGGGCGTGGCTTTCCGCGCCCTGGGGGCGTGGCTTTCCGTGCCCTGGGGGCGTGGCTTTCCGCGCCCTGGGGGCGTGGCTTTCCGTGCCCTGGGGCGTGGCTTTCCGTGCCCTGGGGCGTGGCTTTCCGTGCCCTGGGGGCGTGGCTTTCCGTGCCCTGGGGCGTGGCTTTCCGTGCCCTGGGGGCGTGGCTTTCCGTGCCCTGGGGGCGTGGCTTTCCGTGCCCTGGGGGCGTGGCTTTCCGTGCCCTGGGGGCGTGGCTTTCCGTGCCCTGGGGGCGTGGCTTTCCATGCCCTGGTGGTGTGGCTTTCCGTGCCCTGGTGGCGTGGCTTTCCGTGCCCTGGGGGCGTGGCTTTCCGTGCCCTGGGGCGTGGCTTTCCGTGCCCTGGGGGCGTGGCTTTCCGTGCCCTGGGGGCGTGGCTTTCCATGCCCTGGGGGCGTGGCTTTCCGCACCCGGGGGGGCGGCGCGGGGCGTCTTGGCCTTGGGCGGCCGAAGAGGCTAATCCGGGCCTGCTTCTTCCTCCCGCCTCCACAAGCCAAGTCCTCCCAACAGATGGACGTGCCATCTGTTAGGAGGGCTTGGCTTGTGGTGGCTCCACTAAACGACGAGGCTGCATGTTCTCAACCTGTCCAACATCTACGTTCAATCACTCACTAGGCTTGGAGTGCTACCAATGCGCTGCCGATGCCCAGCTCCTTCTACGTCTAGAACCCGGGGCAATCGCAGTACCTGATAATTTCACCTTGTGCCTTGAGGCCGTGACGGGATGGCTCCGCACGAGCAGACTAAAGGTGAACCCGGCAAAAACTGAGATCCTATGGCCTAGTCTCCCGTCACAACTGACACGTCTGTTGCCCACCTTCGACGGCGAACCTCTACCTCCATCTACTACTGTGAAGAGCCTCGGTGTTGTACTGGTGTTGCGAGGCGATCCAAAGGGGTGCTGGGAGGCTCAGGAGAATTTGGGGGGCGCTGAACCCCTGTAAGAGGGCGGTGGCATGAGCCAGGCTTGCGAGGACGTCCCCGTTGGAAGAGAGAGGCCGATACACAGGACTGCGCCGTGGGCGGGGTTGACGAGAGGAAGGAGGCGCGCGCTGCGGTTTCCATGGCAACGCCTGCCCCGGGGATTCCAACTCGCAGGGACACAGTCGCAAGTGTGCGATCCCCGGGCAGCAGAGAGGAGGCATAAATGGGGACAGTGCTGCTGGGGGATTAGCGATTCTCGTGTCAGTTGAATTAGAAGCTGAGTGCCATATCATACTCCATATGCCCAAATGTGAACACAGCTGGAGTTTGGGGGAAATAGACCTTGACATTTGGGAGTTACAGTTTCTGGGATTTATAGTTAACACACAAACAAAGGGCATCCTGAACTCTTGCAACAATGGAATTGAACCAAACTTGGCATATGGAGCTCTCGATACCAACAGCATCCTGAAGTCTTGCAACAATGGAATTGAACCAAACTAGGCATATTGAACTCTCATTACCAACAGAAAGTACTGAAAGGTTTTGCTTGGGAATTGACCTTGAGTTTGGATCGTTGTAGTTCACCTACACCCAGAGAGCACAGTGGACTCAAATAATGATGGACCTGGACCACACTTGAAATAAATACTCAATGTGCCCAACTATGAGCACACATGGAGTTTGGGGGAAATAGACCTTGACATTTGGGAGTTACAGTTTCTGGGATTTATAGTTAACACACAAACAAAGAGCATCCTGAACTCTTGCAACAATGGAATTGAACCAAACTTGGCATATTGAACTCTCATCACCAACAGAAAGTCCTGAAAGGGTTTGCTTGGGAATTGACCCTGAGTTTGGGAGTTGTAGTTCACCTACACCCAGAGAGCACTGTGGACTCAAACCATGTTGGATCAGGACCAAATTTGAAATAAATACTCAATATGCCCAAATGTGAACACAGATGGAGTTTGGGGAAAATAGACCTTGACATTTGGGAGTTACAGTTTCTGGGATTTATAGTTAACACACAAACAAAGAGCATCCTGAACTCTTGCAACAATGGAATTGAACCAAACTTGGCATATTGAACTCTCATCACCAACAGAAAGTACTGAAAGGTTTTGCTTGGGAATTGACCTTGAGTTTGGGAGTTGTAGTTCACCTACACCCAGAGAGCACTGTGGACTCAAATAATGATGGATCTGGACCTTCCTCCTCCTCCTCTCCCAAGCAGCAGCAGCATGAGTTCGGCAGGAGGGGGAAGAAACGGGGGGAAGAGAGATTTGCGCACCAGGTTTGCACACCAGGTGATCGCTCACGGCACACTAGTGTGCCACGGAACAGAGGTTGGGAAACACTGTTTTCGAAGTATTTTCTGGAGGAGAGGAAGATAAGGAGGAAAAGAAGCAAAAATGGCGACTCTCCGAGCTCGCAAACAACTGTGTGCGCCCCACCCATCATCCCTCGGTTAAAGTGGTATCAATCTGCATCAATTCGACAGTGCAGATGCGCCAACGGCCTGCCTTGCCCTGAGCCTCCAGGCCTGAAAGGCAAGCAAGCGCAAGGCAGGTTTCCATGCCCTTCTTCCAATGCTCCGGACGTCGCCGCTCCCATTTATTCCGGCAGGCAAACGCCATATTTATATCCCCATATACTTTATACAATCGTGTTCAATTATGAATGAATCGAATGGCTTCGTCTCTCTATATTTTCCTATAATATTAAATCCTTTACCCCCACGCCATATAATTGTCTCCCGGGGCAGCCTCGGCATCCATCACGGGCCCCGCCGTCCCCTCGCCCTCGGAGATAAGCCGTCCGGAGGGCAATAAATGTCAAGCCATGATTATTGATGCGTTCATGGAAATTGATTATCTATTTGAGAGACACGGAGCCCTGATATATGGCCGCCGGTTTGAATTCTCACCAGCTCCTTGGAAAGACCCAGGTTTTGATTGGATTTCTGTATTAATTCAGGCATATAGTATATTATGGCTCTTGTGCCTCCCAAAGCATCTCTCTCTCTCTCTCTCTCTCTCTCTCTCTCTCTCTCTCTCTCTCTCTGCATATCTTCACACAAGGATGTATACACTTTGAAATTCGCTCTCCAGGGCACAATGTCCCCAAAATACTTACTTTCTAAACTATACACAGGCCCGGATTCAGGGGCGGTCTAAGGTAATTTTAAATGGTAAGCAGGGGCGGTCTTTCCATTAGGCGAACTACGCGACCAGAGGCGATAACGTGGGGCGCCATCGTGGGCGCCCGCGCCAATCATCTCCGTGCTGCTGCCGCGCCACGCCTACAGGCGCTTCTGGGCATGCGCGGAGGTTTTTGGCGCATGCCCAGTGCCCACGTGCCCACTTGAACTCCGTAGGCACTGCCACGTTGAACTCCACATGCGCTGTGCAGAGCTCAAGTGAACTCCGACACAGCGCATGCGCGTGAGATTTCTGCGTGCATGCGCAATGCCTACGGAGATCACTTGAGCTTTGTAGGCACTGCGCATGCATGCGAAAATCTCAGCGCACATCCGCTGTGTCTACAGAGCTCAAGTGAACTCCGTAGACACCGTGCATGCGCGTGGAGATTTCCGTGTGCATGCGCAATGCCTACAGAGCTCACTTCAGCTTTGTAGGCACTGTGCATGCGTGCGAAAATCTCCGCGCACATGTGCTGTGTCTACAGAGCTCGAGTGAACTCCGTAGACACAGCGCATGCGCGCGGAGGTTTTGCGCGCATGCCCAGTGCCTACGGAGCTCCACTTAAACTCCGTAGGCACTGCGCATGCGTGCGAAAAATCTCAGCGCACATGCGCTGTGTCTACAGAGCTCAAGTGAACTCCGTAGGCACTGCGCATGCGCGCGGAGATTTCTGCGTGCATCCGCAATGCCTACGGAGCTCACTTGAGCTCTGTAGGCACTGCGCATGCATGCGAAAATCTCCACGCACATGTGCTGTGTCTACAGAGCTCAAGTGAACTCCGTAGACACAGCACATGCGCGTGGAGATTTCCTGCTGTTTTAACTATTGTATAACTGACCATGACTGCCATGGTATTTTAATATGTTAGTATGTTTTTAGTATGTTTTTAGTCATTAATTGGTAGGTTTTATCTTGATGTCTTGCATATATGCTGGAAACCGCCCTGAGCCTCGGGGAGGGCGGGTTATTAAGTTGAAATTAATAATAATAATAATAATATAGGCCATAGCGATGGCAACGCCACGCTGACCCCCGGGCACGCATGCGCACCCTCCATGAGGAGGAAGACTGAAGAGGACGGAAAGCGAGGGGTTGGAGAGCGAGGGCCGGAGAGCGAGGGGGCACCAAAATAAGGTTTGCTTACTATTTAAAATTACCTTAGTCCGGCCTTCTTCAGCATGATGCTCCAAAGAGCTACGGCAGACCTCGAAGAAAAAGATGGCATATATACACTATCGTACTGAAGGTAGCGTGTTCAACTTAAGCCGCCTGAGGGCTCGCATTAAGACTCTAAAGTATCTAGTCCGTGAGCTGCTTTTTGCTGACGATGCTGCCCTTGTCACCCATTCAGAAGCAGCCCTGCAGGGCCTCACATCCTGCTTTGCAACAGCTGCAGAGCTCTTTGGGCTGGAAGTCAGCCTGAAGAAAAGGGAAGTCCTCTACCAGCCCGCACCACAGGAAGAACACCACCATCCCCACGTCAGCATAGGCACATCTGTGCTTAAGTCCGTTCAGCAGTTCACCTCCCTGGGAAGCATCATCTCTTCAGACGCCAAGATTGACAAAGAGATCGACCACAGATCAGCAAAGGCATAGAGTGCATTCGGAAGGCTTCACAAAAGAGTCTGGAGCAACAAGCACCTGAGACAAAGCACCAAAGTCAGTGTGTACAGAGCTATCGTACTGTCTATTCTCCTCTATGGGTCTGAAACATGGGCCACCTATCGCCAACACCTACGACTCCTCGAACGCTTTCATCAGCGCTGTCTTCACACAATCCTAAATATACACTGGACCGACTATGTGACGAATGTTGCTGTCCTTGAGCAAGCAGGGGTCACCAGCGTTGAAGCCATGCTATTGAGAACACAGCTGCGCTGGGCAGGGCACGTCTCTAGGATGGAGGACCACCGCCTCCCAAAGATACTACTCTCTATGGTGAACTCGCAAGCGAGGAGCCCCCCAAAAGAGATACAAGGACTCCCTGAAAAAACATCTCAGGCTCGGCCAGATTGATCACCAACAATGGTCCACCCTGGCCTCACATCGGGAGGCATGGAAACACACTATCCACAATGCTGCGGCCTCTTTCGAGAAGACATGCCGAACGGGTCTCGACAACGCAGAAAGAACTGCAACTTGGAAACGACATCACCCAAGGAGACTTTCCGCTGTGCTTTCTGCAACCGGACTTGCCTATCTCAGATTGGCTTTTAAGTCATCAATGCGCTTGTAAAAAGTGTGGGATGAGTCCTTCCTAAGAATCTTCATTTGCAAAGTAATGCCGAGAGTCCGGCCCCGGTCATGAAGCAAAACTGAATTTTTTCGAAATGGTTTTGATGCCTGGGTTAAGCAATGGCGCAGATGTGAAGAAATGGCTGGCGAGTCTGTTGAATGATAGTTTTGCATAGCGGACAGGCCCAGGTTTCACACTGAGTGTATAAATACATTTAAAAACATATTAACTGTGTGTATGACTGTGTTAGAGTGTCATTTTGTGTCATTTTGGTTGGTGGTGTGCCCCAGGATTTTGTAAATGTAAAAAATGTGTCGCGGCTCAAAAAAGGTTGGGAATCACTGGCATAGAGGACAGGTCACACTATGATCTGCAGCAACTTCTGCTGTTGTAGGTCGATCCCCAAGGCTTTTATATCACAGAAGGCAAAACGTTTTGACCCAACTGCTTATACGAGCAGGCTTGACTCTCCCAAAGCTCTTCCTATTGGCCTCCTTTCCCCTTTGCCACATCCCAGCTGCATTTACTGGGATATAAAGATGGTTTTGGGTGGTTGGTATAAGTCAGTGGTTCCCAAAGTGGGCGGTACCGCCCCCTGGTGGGCAGTGGGGTGATCCAAGGGGGCGCTGGGAGGCGCAGGAGAATTTGGGGGGCGCTGAACCCCTGTAAGGGGGCAGTAGCGTGAGCCAGGCTTGCTTGCCACTTGCAGGGTGGCGGCTTGAGGGACGTCCCGTTGGAAGAAAGAGGCGATACACAGGACTGCACCGTGGGCGGGGTTGACAAGAAGAAGGTGCGTGCTACGGTTTCCACAGCAACGCCTGCCCGGGGATTCCAACCGCTTGGGGACACAGTCGCAAGCACGCGATCCCGGGCAGGCGTTGCCGTGAAACCGTAGCACGCACCTTCTTCTTGTCAACCCCGCCCACGGTGCAGTCCTGTGTATCGCCTCTTTCTTCCAACGAGGGACGTCCTCGCAAGCGCGCTTGCTGGGCCCGGTGCGGGGGGGGTGAGTGGGAGGCGCTTTCAAGGTGGGCCTCGCTTGTCCAATGCCGGCCCATTTCTTTTTCAATGCCATAAAAACAACATGCAATTAAAATAACATTTAAATTAAAACACATTAAAACATTGAATTTTACGAAAAAGGTAAAAACATTAATATGTATATCTTTCTGTTTAATTGCTCCTTAAAAATTTTAAAAAATAAGTTTAGTAAATTTATTGCTAAATAATAAATTTAGTAATAATTTAGTAATAGTTTAGTAATAGTTTAGTAATAGTTTAGTAATAATTTTGCAATAATTCAGTAATAGTTCAGTAATAGTTCAGTAATAATTTTGTAATAATTTTGTAATAGTTTAGTAATAGTTTAGTAATAATTTAGTAAAACTTTTTGTAATAGTTTAGTAATAATTTAGAAATAGTTTAGTAATAGTTTAGTAATAGTTTTGTAAAAATTTAGAAATAGTTTAGTAATAGTTTAGTAATAATTTAGTAATAGTTTAGTAATAATTTAGTAATAGTTTAGTAATAATTTTGTAATAATTTAGCTATAATTTAGTAATAGTTTAGTAATAGTTCAGTAATAGTTTAGTAATAACTTTGTAATAATTTAGTAATAGTTTAGTAATAATTTAGTAATAGTTTAGTAATAATTTCAGGGAAAACTCGTAATCATTTAGTAATCGTTTAGTAATCGTTTAGTAATCGTTTAGTAATAATTTTCGTAATAGTTTAGTAATAGTTTAGTAATAATTTAGTAATAATTTACTGCGTAGTTTTTTTTCTGGAGAGGGGGCGGTAGGCCAAAAAAGTTTGGGAACCACTGGTCTAAGTGAAGGCTCCATATGCCCGAGGACAGGGCATTCCTTCCGTCCTTACCCTGCTTTCACAAAACAGCAGCTTTGGAGTGCTCTTTATTCCTTTCCGAAATTGCAGACTTCTCTGTGAGGACTTGGAAATGTGACTGGAATGCTAACGATCGAAAAAATAGTAACTCAAAGCCAAATTAAAATGGGTACGGATGCGCACCGACACACGGACACGCATCGATCCAAAGGTTTCCGCGCAGATTATTTCGCTAATGTTCTTGGAGTTTATCTCGGTCTCGGGAAACTCCAAGATACTTGCAAAGGTGGAAAAACACTCTCTCACAAGTTGTGCATCTTCCCAGGTTTTGTAACCCACACACACACACACATAGATGGCCACACACCCATTGGGCCGATGCGCACCGAGGGAGAATGCCAAAGGGGGTCCGCCATGATCGCTGGCACGGCACACAATGTCGGCCTTGTGTGAGTAATTGAGCGCTATCGCCCGTCAATGCGGTTCTTGGGCCCGGCGCCCTGACCCTCTTTAGAGGGGCTCCCCCCGCCCCCACCCCCCGGCACAGTGTGAAGCGCCCCATTCACAGCCCTGACACTTCGCAGATTGAGACATCAGGCCTGTCCAACTGCGGCAAATTAGCCGTTCCTCGCGGGCTAATTGGAAATAAAAATGTTTTGCGAAGGGAAGAGGAGGCCGGGTTCGGGTCGGCTTTTCCGACTGTGCTTATATGTCAGCAGATATCTGAGATATCTTTTTTGGGGTTGTCAAAACACACACACACATTTGAATCGGGTCCTCAGTTGTCCGACAACCATTGTGCGAGCGTTCCGAAACTTTCGGCCTAGTTCTTCACTTATCTCCTGTTCCTAAAGAGCCAATGGGGAGCCCTTGAAGGTGAAAGATTTCATTCATACCCTGTATTTTCTCTCAGTGGGATGGGGTGAGCTCCCGCTGTTAGCTCCAGCTCCTGCCAACCTAGCAGTTCAAAAACATGCGAATGTGAGTAGATCAATAGGTACTGTCTTGGTGGGAAGATAAGCAGCGCTCCGCGCAGTCATGCTGGCCACATAACCTAGGAGGTGTCTACATGCATTGAACACTTGCCTGTGTGTGTGTGTGTGTGTGTGTGTGTACGTGTACTGCGTGTGTGTGTATCTCTCGGCATTACTTCGCGAACGAAGATTCTTAGGAAGGACTCATCCCACGCTTTTTACAAGCGCGTTGATGACTAAAAAAGCCAATCTGAGATAGGCAAGTCCGGTTGCAGAAAGCACAGCAGAAAGTCTCCTTGGGTGATGTCGTTTCCAAGTTGCGGTTCTTCCTGCGTTGTCGTTTCTCTTCGAGACCCGTTCGGCGTGTCTTCTCGAAAGAGGCCGCAGCATGGTGGAGAGTGCGTCTCCATGCCTCCCGATGTGAGGCCAGGGTGGACCATTGTTGGTGATCAGTCTGGCCGAGCCTAAGATGTTGTTTCAGGGAGTCCTTGTATCTCTTTTTGGGGGCGCCTCTCTTGCGAGTTCACCATAGAGTAGTATCTTTGGGAGGCGGTGGTCCTCCATCCTAGAGACGTGCCCTGCCCAGCGCAGCTGTGTTCTCAATAGCATGGCCTCAACGCTGGTGACCCCTGCTTGCTCAAGGACAGCGGCGTTCGTCACATAGTCGGTCCAGTGTATATTTAGGATTGTGCAAAGACAGCGCTGATGAAAGCGTTCGAGGAATCGTAGGTGCTGGCGAAAGGTGATCCATGTTTCAGACCCATAGAGGAGAATAGACAGTACGATAGCTCTGTACACACTGATTTTGGTGCTTTGCCTCAGGTGCTTGTTGCTCCAGACTCTTTCGTGAAGCCTTCTGAATGCACTCTATGCCTTTGCTAATCTGTGATCTATCTCTTTGTCAATCTTGGCGCCTGAAGAGATGATGCTTCCCAGGGAGGTGAAGTGCTGGACGGACTCAAGCACAGATGTGCCTATGCTGACGTGGGGATGATGATGGTGTTCTTCCTGTGGTGCAGGCTGGTAGAGGACTTCTGTTTTTTTCAGGCTGACTTTCAGCCCAAACAGCTCTGCGGCTGTTGCAAAGCAGGACGTGAGGCGCTGCAGGGCTGCTTCTGAATGGGCGACAAGGGCAGCATCGTCAGCAAAAAGCAGCTCACGGACTAGATAGTTTAGAGTCTTAGTGCGAGCCCTCAGGCGGCTTAAGTTGAACAAGCTGCCACCAGTACGATAGCGTATATATATATATGCTGTTTTCTTCTTCTTTGAGGTCTGCCGTAGCCCTTTGGAGCATCATGCTGAAGAAGATGGTAAATAGGGTCGGTGCAAGAACACAACCTTGCTTCACTCCATTAGTTATGAGAAAGGGCTCCGAGGGAGCATCGCCGTCTCTGACTCGACCGCGCCGGCCCTTGTGTAACGGGGTAATCATTTTGAGGAATTTGGGGGGACATCCTATACGTTCCAGGATCTGCCACAGACCTTTTCTGCTCACAGTGTCGTAGGCTTTGGTAAGGTCAACAAATGTCACATAAGAGTCTTGTGTGTATGTGTGTGTAGATAGATAGATAGATAGATAGATAGATAGATAGATAGATAGATAGATGGATGGATGGATGGATGGATGGATGGATGGATAGATAGATATGCTGGAATCCATCCATAATTCCCTTGGGAAGATATATTATTATTATTATTATTATTATATGATACAGAGCAAGATTAGACTCTGTTGGCTTTTGTATTTGATCACACGTCGGACACTTCCCAAGTGTGTTGTATCTGTGCAAATAATGCGTGCCGATCCAAGTAGGGTAATTTTGTCAGTGCAAATTGTTTTTAAGTGCAGGCCAAGGTCTTGAGGCGCTGCACCCGGTGTGCCGATCACCACTGGGACCACCTTTACTGGCTTGTGCAATTCAATGCTTATATTCTCGTATCATGTAAGCTTTTCCAGTTGCTTCTCGTCAGTCCTGCCACGTGCGACCTGGCCCTTGTCAGAGGGACATGCTGCTTCCGCACTAAAGGGCGAGACGTTTCCACCGAGGGAGAAACCTTTCTCGCTTTTGGTTTCCTTCGAGGCAAGATTGCAACGACAGCCGATATATCCCATTTTTGTTTTCCTCGCCGGAACGATCGCTGGGGACGTTTTTTCCTCCGGCCGCGCCATAAATCGCTCAGCACTTTTTGAGCCATAAAATCCTTATTCTATAAACGTCCCAAACAATCACATTCTTGGCGAGCGGACAATCGGCACGGAGGAAGAAGGGTCACGAAAGAACGGGCAATCGCCGATGAATCTGTTTAATTTCTAAATGCTCCCCAAAACGAAGTCGTGAAGGAGGGAACAATATCTTCATTTTAGAGACGACACCCGGACGCGAAGAAGAGGACGGCGTTTTTCTCCGCGTCGCGATTCGCCCTCCGATAAAGCGTTTGACAGCCATGCCTAATAATTCTTTCTCCTTTTGAACTTGATGTCTTTATGTGAATATGAAGCCGGGATGAAAGGCGCTGGCCTGACCCCCACGAGCGAGGGAAAACCGCGTCCGAGGGGAGAAAGATACAGGCCCCCCGCCGTGACGCAGGCATCTTTGATGACCGCTCGCAACTCGGCTTCAGAGGGCCGCATTGTGACCGGGGGAAAAAGGACTCTTCTTCACTCCGCCGGGCCACAATAGGTATTTTGTCCGAGAAGGATAGGATGAAAAGGCGGCCATGAGTTCGGAGGAGGGTGGGCCGCCTTCGGGGACCTTTGCAGATGTTGGGAAAGGGATGATTTATGACTCCAGTGTCCTCTGTGGCATTTGGCTGCCATCCCAGGCCTTGGGGACCCGGGCGGGAGGAGGAGCAGCGGGCAGAAGTCCCTCCGTGTCTGGAGCATCTCGGTGTTTACCTTCTATGGGCAAAGTTAAAGTGGGCGCCGGAAAGGAAGGGAACCCGCCACGGTGGTGGTGACTCCATTCGGAGCAGCACATCCTAGAAATGGCAAGATGCTCGGAAGAGGACCGAGTGGGGAGAATGCAGTTCTTTTGCCATTCCCATCGTCCGCTTAATAAAAATAATAAAAAGTCATAAAAAGTAATAATAATAATAAATAATAATAATAATAATAATAAAATAATAATAATAAAATAAATACTAATACTAATAATAATAATAAAATAATAAAAATAATTTAAAATAATAAAAATAAATAATAATAATATAATAATAAATAATAAATAAAAACAAAAATAATTTAAAATAATAAAAAATAATAAAAATAATTTAAAATAATAAAAATAAATAAATAATAATAAAATAATAAATAATAAATAAAAACAAAAATAATTTAAAATAATAAAATAATAAAAATAATTTAAAATGATAAAAAATAATAAAAAATAATGAAAAATAATTTAAAATAATAAATATAATAAAAATAATTTAAATTAATAAAAATAAATAATAAAATAATAATAACAATAAATAAAAACAAAAATAATTTAAAATAATAAAAAATAATAAAATAATAAAAATAATTTAAAATAATAAAAAATAATGAACAATAATTTAAAATAATAAAAATAATAAAAATAATTTAAAGTAATAAAAATTAATAATAATAATAATAAAAAATAATAAATAAAAACAAAATGATAATTTAAAATGATAAAAAATAATTAAAAATTAAAAAAATTAAAATGATAAAAAATAATAATGAAAAATAATTTAAAATAATAAAAATAATAAAAATAATAAAAATAATTAATTAAAAATAATTTAAAATGATTTAAAATAAAAATAATTAATAATAATAAAAATAATAATAAAAATGATAATACTTTATTTCTAGACCACCCTCTCTACCCAATGGGCAGTCTACACCAGTGTTTCCCAACCGCTGTTCCCCGGCATACTAGTGTGCCGTTTGGGATCAGCTGCTGTGCCGCGAGAAAGCCTTCCCCTCACCTCTTCCCCTCTCTCTCTACAAATTCCAAGTCTGCGGAGGCGCTGCTGAGCGAACGCCATGTTCGAGCTCAGCACCTGGCTCATCCTGCAAGGGCCCAACCCCTTCCAGCGGCAGGTGGGGCGGCAATTGCTCGAGGCCTACGCCTGCCACCACCGTGCAGCCTTCGAGGCCGGAGTGTGCTGGCCTTGCTCCGCCAGGGGGAGGAGGAGAAGGCCCAGCCTCAGCCTCGACCTGCCTCCCTGTAGGCCTGACGCTGCCTGGCATGCCTGGCTGCCCATCCGGTGCCCGGCGGTGCTGGAGCTCTTCGCGCTGCTGCAGGAGGAGGCGCAGACCTGAGTTATCAATACCCGACATTCAGAAAAGCGCTTTGTCCTGGTGCAGCTGCAATCCAACACGGTGTGGCGATACCAGGACACAGCGCTTTTTTTTGCAATTACCTGAGTTTACTTTGATGACTTGCGCTGAATTGGAATCAGCCAGGGATAAATTGGCAGAATGGAAGCACACAGACCTTTCCGCTGCAAGGCCATCCAATGCTGGTCGATGTGGCCAATCGTACATTCAAAAATGCACCCAACATACAATAGTTCCTCCTCCCACCCTGGACATTACTCCACAGATATATAAACATGCAGAAAGAAGCCAGACCTTTCAACTGCAAGGCCATTCAATGCTGAGCAATGTGGCCAATAGGACATTAAAAAAAATGCGCCCAGACAAGAGTTCCTTTTCCCACCCTGACATAATTCCAGAGATGTACACTGGCAGAATGGAAGCACACAGACCTTGAAGCTGCAAGGCCATTCAATGCCGATCAATGTGGCCTCGCAGTCTCAGATGGCTTTGGCAGAAAATGGCTGGTTGTTCTGGTTGTTCTCCCTCGTGGCTCGTCTTCGCGTGCCGCTGCACGCTCCAAAAGCACATGCGCAGGCCGGGGCGCCCGCCCCCTCCTTCGCTCTGCTGCCCTCCTCCTCCCTCCCTCCCTCCCCAGGCCACGCTGCGAGGAGGGAGGCGGGGGAGTCGCCTCAGGGGGGCAGCATGACGAAGGGGAAGATGCGCTGCGCGGAAGGAAGGTGCGCGGCGCGGAAGAAAGGAGTGCCACGTGGCGCGGACCTGCTTTGGCACTGCGATCGACTGGTCGATCGCGATCGACTTTGTGGGCGGCCCTGCCATAAACTCTTGGTAAAAAGCAAAACCTGTCATTACTTCATTCACGAACAGGGCCGACTACGCGGCTGCATAGGGCGACGGGACCTGGGAGGGGCGTTGCCACCTGGGAGGGGCGCTGCCGCCCCACCCGCCCCACCCCGCCGCTGTGCCTCCACAGCCAGCCACGCCGCTGGGTGGAGGCATGCTCGGGAGCTAGTGCTGCCTATGCCGCGCCTCTGCCGCTGCCAGCGTGCACACTGCCGCGCGGGGCGCCCTCACGCAGTTATGTGGGACACCACTGCGCGTGCGCGCCACCACATGGGATGCACTCGTGAGGGCGTCCAGGAGCCATGGGGGCGGGGGCAAAATAAGGTTTGCGTACCCCCCAAGAGAGGTAAGGCCACCCCTGTTCACAAAGTAATGTGTGTGTGTATTGTGTATGTGTGTGTGCTTGTCTATATGCCTATTTGTGTGTGTATATATATGTGTGCATGTATATATATGTGTGTGTGTGTGTATGTGTTTATTTGTGTGTTTGTGCATATATATATGTGTGTGTGTATGAATGTGTGCATGTGTATATGTATATATGGTATATTTGGGGTTTTTAAGTCTGTTCTGCTGGGGTTGTGTGTGTGTGTGTTTAGGGGTGATGAACACTTGTTGGACTGTTAGGTGTATTGTGTCCAAATTTTGTGTCAATTCGAGAAACCCCCCGCATGCCTGCAAAGCGGCCGAAGAGAACGAGGATGCCCATTTGCACGCCGATTAACCCGCAGCGCCTTTTGAAGCCGGCCTCTCACTTCATACGAGCTATATATATATAATTCGTCTGGACTTCTGCGATTCCCAAACTGTGAGCCAAACGAGGGCCTGGAAAGCCTCCAAAAAAAAGGAACATGTTTCACAGCCAAAAAAAATGTATTTTATTTTATTTTTCCAAAAAAAATTAATAACACGCAGCCAAATATGAGGTTGCCCAGAAGAGCCTGATTTCGGAATATTTGCCGCCCTTTCCACTTTCCAGCAAGTGCTTCTCCAGCCTCCCTGGGCACAGGCTCCCTTAAAGCAATACTACCGCCTTCTCGTATGGGTCGCAGGGGGCCGGGGGGTGTTCCATCAAAGAGGCAATTTTTTTTTCATACACCTTCTGTCTCTCTTTCTCTCTCTTTTTTTTTGGCTCTTTCTTATTCTTTCTTTCTTTCCTTCCTTGCTTTCTTTCATATTTCCAACTCTTCTCCTTCCTTCCTTCCTTCCCTTCTTTTCCTCCCTACCTTCCTTCCTTCTTTCCTTCCTCCCTCCTTTCTTTCTTTCTTTCCTTCCTCCCTCCCTCCCCCTTCCCTTTCTCCCTTCTCCCTCCCTTCTTTCCTTCCTCCCTTTCTTTCTCCCTTCTTTCCTCCCTTCCTCCTTTTCTTTCTTTCCTTCCTTCCTCTCTCCCTTCTTTCCTTCCTCCTTTCTTTCCTTCCTTCCTTCTTCCCTTCCTCCCTCTTTCCTTTCCTTCCTCCCTCCTTCCTTCCTTCTTTCCTTCTTTCCTCCCTTCTTTTTCCTTCTTTTCTTCTTTCCTTCTTTCCTCCTTTCCTTCCTCCCTTCCCTTCTCCTTCCTTCCTTCTTTCCTCCCTTCTTCCCTTTCTCCCTTCCTCCTTTCATTCCTCCCTCCCTTCTTCCCTTCCTTCCTTCCTCCCTTCTTTCCCTCCTCCTTCCTTCCCTTCTTTCCTTCCTCCCTCCCTCCTTTCCTTCCTTCTTTCCTCCCTTCTTTCCTTCCTTCTTTCCACCCTTCTTTCCTTTCTTCCCTTATTTCCTCCCTCCCTCCCTCTCTCCTTTCCTTCCTTCCACCCTCCCTTCTTTCCTTCCTTCCTTTCCTTCCTCCCTTCTTTCCTCCCTCCCTCCCTCCCTCCCTCCCTTCCTTCCTCCCTCCCTTCCTTCCTTCTTTCCTTCCTTCTTTCCTCCCTCCCTTCCTTCTTCCCTTCTTCACCTAGCAACTCCTCACTTCACCTGCCTGAGGGGAGCATGCTTGCAACATCAATGTTTAGCTTTTGCATAACTGACCAGCCACTGCCAGAGGAGAGAGAGTGTTCCACCTATGCTGACGATCTAGCCATCTCTGTCCGAGCAGGGAGCTTTGAAATGCTTGAACACAAGCTCTCCACAGCATTGGGCAGCTTTATTGCCTATTCTGACATCCCCAGCCTGCACCACAAGCTCGCCACAGCTGGGCTCGCCCTACGGCGATGGCACATACGCGAAACTTCCACGTATGTGCCATTACCGCAGGGCGGGGGCTGCACAGGGATACCAGGATACACAGGGATGCATTTTACGTTGTCCCCATCGCCCCAAACCACAAGGCCGAAAGGGAGGAGCGTTTTGCAGCCGGGGGCGCTCTGCCTCTGGCCGCCTCCAGAGCGCGCCTCCTTTTCGGCCTCGTGGTGTGGGGCGATGGGGACAACGTAAAATGCATCCCTGAGTAACTAGCAAGTAGTAAGCAAATGCTTACTTTGCGGAGTGCAAGATCTGGCTCTGCTTGGAAGGTGCAGAAGAGACTGGCACCACGAGATACAGAGCCAACCTTAAGACACGGGGCTGCCAAGTGGAGTCCACGAGATGCGAGCGTGGAGAAAAGCGCACCACAGAGCACCTATGACAATGCAGCCTGGGCCCTTCCATATGCACAATGGAGGACCTTCTCACAGCGACATCCAGGGCTGGTCTAAGGTAATTTAAAATGGTACAGGGGCATTCTTTTGGCGCCCCCTCACCCTCCGGCCTCGTGCCAGGTGCGCATGCGCTCCAGTGTGCGCATGCGCAGGGCCAGCAAGTTCCACACATGTACTCTGGTGTGCCCATGCGCAGGGCCAGCTAATTCCATGCATGCGCTGCAGTGTGTGCATGCGCAGGGCCAGCTAGTTCCATGCATATGCTCTGGTGTGCGTATGCGCATGGCCAGCTAGGTACACGCATGCACTCCAGTGTGTGCATGCGCAGGGCCAGCTAGCTCCATGCATATGCTCCAGTGTGCGCATGCACAGGGCCAGCTAGTTCCACGCATGCGCTCTGGTGCACACATGCGCAGGGCAAGGCTACTTCCATGCATGTGCTCCGTTGTGCGCGTGCACAGGGCCAGCTAGTTCCACGCATGTGCTCCGGTGTGCACATGCACAGGGCCAGCTAGTTCCACACATATGCTTCAGTGTGCGCATGCACAGGGCCAACTAGTTCCAGGCATGTGCTCCAGTGTGCACATGCACAGGGCCAGCTAGTTCCACGCATGCACTCCAGTGTGCACATGCGCAGTGCCAGCTAGCACCGCAGGGCCAGCTAGTTCCATGCAGGCGCTACAGTGTGCGCATGCGCAGGGCCATCTAGTTCCATGCATGCGCCATTGCGGCGGCGCAAGTCCAAGTGGGTGGTGACGCAAAACACACTCCACGAGGCCGAAAAAGTCGACATTTTACAGCTGGATGCGCGTAACGTTCTCCTTTTCGGCCTTGTGGAGTGCGATTCGCAACTCCGACCACCTTGAGTCGCACCGCAGCAATGGCGAATGCGCGGACCTTAGGCCGTATGCGCCCCTGACCACGTGGCGTCCTAAGCGGCCGCTTACTTTGCATACCGTTAAATCCGCCCCCTGGCGACACCAGTGGCACTCCAAGTGGTCAGCTTCAGGTCAAAGGACGTTTAGTACTAGGAATAATAAATAATAATAAATAATAAATAGGAAGGTTCTAGAACGTTGGGCTGGGTGACCCTGAGCTTGACCTCTTCGCCTATGGCTCTCCCTTTCCGTGCTTTGGGAGAAGAGGCTCGAGAGATGCTACTTGCACCCTACGGTCCCGTGCTTGCTCACCGCGTCCGGATGCCACCCCGCGCCCGCCCACTTCCCCGCCCCGCTCTCGCATTCTGCCCATGTCCGCACCCTCATTAATCAACGTCAACCAGCGGAGAATACAACAAGGGCCGCATTCTTCCTCGGCCCCCTCCGCCTTCATGCATCCCATTGTTCGGAGGGGAAAACACACTCTGATTCAGATGCGCCCCCACACAAGACATAAAAGAGAAGAGACACATAATGTCGTCGTCCCCCCCCCCCAAAAGGAAAATCAAGAGCAAGCGAGGAGGCATTTCCCCGCCCGAAGGATCCAAACAAATAAGTCCGGCAATGATGATTTAAATTATTCATACATTTATGAAAACGGCCATTGAAGGGGGACGTGTATGACACCCTTTGTCTCTCGAACTCGTCTCTTGTTGGAGATTAACCTTTACTGTAACTCGGGCCGGCCGCGGCGCTCCCCACAAAGGTCGGCCTTTTCCCTTCCATGGGAAAATATGTTTTGTCCAATTGCAGCGGAATAAGGGAGGGGGGGCGCACCGGGGGCCTGGAGGTGGTTTTGTGCTGATGCGGCGGATTCGGAGAGATGAGCATGGCCTTGGTCCCCGGCCAAGCGGCCTGCGCAAGATGCCCAAGGCGCATGGGAAACGGCACTCTGCGCAACCCATGTCCCGGCACAAGGAAATGTCTCGATGCCAAGGAGATGGATGGGATTTCATTGCATTTAGTGGAAGCGGACACAATGCTGAGCACTGGTGGAGTTTGGGGAGAAATAGACCTTGACATTTGGGAGTTGTAGTTGCTGGGATTTATAGTTCATCTACAATCAAATTGCATTCTGAACTCCACCAACGATGGAATTGAACCAAACTTTGACACACGGAACTCCCATGACCGACAGAAAATGCTGTAAGGGTCTGCTGGGCATTGACCTTGAGTTTGGGAGTTGTAGTTCACCTATGTCCAGAGGGTACTATATACTTAAAGAATGGTGGATCTGGGTCTAACTTGGCACAAACACTCAATATGCCCAGATGTGACCACTGGCGGAGTTTGGGGGAAATAGACCTTGACATTTGGGAGTTGTAGTTGCTGGGATTTATAGTCCACCTACAATGAAAGAGCATTCTGAACTCCGCCAACGATGGGATTGAACCAAACTTGGCACACAGAACTCCCATGACCAACAGAAAGTACTGAAAGGGTTTGCTTGGGAATTGACCTTGAGTTTGGAAGTTGTAGTTCACCTATATCCAGAGTGCACTGTGGACTCAAACAATGATGGATCAGGACCAAACTTGCTGGGATTTATAGTTCACCTACAATCAAAGAGCATTCTGAACTCCACCAATGATGGAATTGAACCAAACTTTGGCACACAGAACTCCCATGACCAACACAAAATACTGGAAGGGTCTGCTGGGCATTGACCTTGAGTTTGGGAGTTGTAGTTCACCTATATCCAGAGTGCACTGTGGACTCAAACAATGATGGATCAGGACCAAACTTGACACACAGAACTCCCACGACCAACACAAAATACTGGAAGGGTCTGCTGGGCATTGGCCTTGAGTTTGGGAGTTGTAGTTCACCTATATCCAGAGCGCACTGTGGAATCAAACAATGATGGATCTGGACCAAACTTGGCATAAATACTCATTATGCCAAAATGTGAACACTAAGGGAGTTGGGGGAAAATAGACTTTGACATTTGGGAGTTGTAGTTGCTGGGATTTATAGTTCACCTACAATCAAAGAGCTTTCTCAACTCCACCGACGATGGAATTGAGCCAAACTTTGGCATACAGAACTCCCACGACCAACACAAAATACTGGGAGGGTCTGCTGGGCATTGACCTTGAGTTTTGGAGTTGTAGTTGCTGGGATTTATAGTTCACCTACAATCAAAGAGCATTCTTAACTCCACCAACGATTGAAGTGAACCAAACTTCGGCACACAGAACTCCCATGACTGACAGAAAATACTGGAAGGGTCTGCTGGGCATTGACCTTGAGCTTGGGAGTTGTAGTTCACCTATATCCAGAGCGCACTGTGGACTCAAACAATGATGGATCTGGGCCAAACTTGGCACGAATACTCAATATGCCCAAATGTGAACATTGTTGGAGTTTGGGGAAAATAGACCTTGACATTTGGGAATAATAATAATAAATTATTTATTTATTTATCAATAAATTATTTATTTATTTATTATTAAATTATTTATTTATTATTTATATGACTCTTTCAAAATACAACAGGATTAAAAGCAGGGGCGGATCTAATGGCAAGCAAAGTAAGCAGACGCTTAGGGCGCCACGTGGTCAGGGGCGCATCCAGCCGCCAGGTTCCGCGCATGCGCCTTTGCTGCTGTGCGACTCCAGCTGGCCGGAGATGAGAATCGCGCCCTACACACGGCCGAAAAGGAGGAACTGTTTGCAGCTGGGGCGGAGCCTCCCGCCTCCGGCTGAAAAGGGTTCCTCCTTTTTGGCTTTGGGAGTGACAGTTTCTGGGATTTATAGTTAACACACAATCAAAGAGCATCCTGAACTCTTGCAACAATGGAATTCAACCAAACTTAGCATATTGAACTCTCATTAACAACAGAAAGGGTTTGCTTGGGAATTTTGATCCGAGGGGGCAGCGTGGGCGGTGAGGCAATCCAAGGGGGCGGTGGAAGGCTCAGGGGAATTTGGGGTCCCGGGGCTTCTGTGCGGAGAGCCTTGTATGTCGGCCTTCCCCTGTCGACTACTCGGAGGATCCGCATTATTCAGAATGCAGCTGCCAGGCTACTTGAAAAACACCTTTGAGATGCCACACACTCTAACACTGGCTTCCAACAGAATTCCGGGCCCTGTTTAAGTTGTTGGTTCTGACCTTTAAGGCGCTTTATGGTCAGGGGCCGGCATATCTCGGAGACCGACTCTCCCCTCTTCACCGCCAGTGGTCGCCACGACTCCTTGCCTCCCCACTTGAGGGCCATGCGTGACCTGCGACCCTTTGCTCATGCACTCAAGGCCTGGCTTCGCCGCCAGCGGTCGCCACGACTCCTCCAACTAAACTTACTGTATGTTCCAGGCCCCAGGGAAGTACGCCTCGAGAGCACGAGATACAGGGCCTTCTCCATCTCTGCCCCATGTCTTCTAGAACTCCTTGCCTCCCCACTTGAGGGCCATGTGTGATGTGCGACCCTTTGCTCATGCACTCAAGACCTGGCTTCGCCGCCAGTGGTCGCCACGACTCCTCCAACTAAACTTACACTATGTTCCAGGCCCCAGGGAAGTACGCCTCGAGAGCACGAGAGGCAGGGCCTTCTCCATCTCTGCCCCTGTCTTGTGGGACTCCTTGCCTCCCCACTTGAGGGCCATGCGTGACTTACGACCCTTTGCTCATGCACTCAAGACCTGGCTTCGCCGCCAGTGGTCGCCACGACTCCTCCAACTAAACTTACACTATGTTCCAGGCCCCAGGGAAGCACGCCTCGAGAGCACGAGACACAGGGCCTTCTCCATTTCCGCCCCATGTCTTGTAGAACTCCTTTCCTCCCCACTTGAGGGCCATGCGTGACTTACGACCCTTTGCTCATGCACTCAAGACCTGGCTTCGCCGCCAGTGGTCGCCACGACTCCTCCAACTAAACTTACACTATGTTCCAGGCCCCAGGGAAGTACGCCTCGAGAGCACGAGATGCAGGGCCTTCTCCACCTCTGCCCCTGTCTTGTGGAACTCCTTGCCTCCCCACTTGAGGGCCATGCGTGACTTACGACCCTTTGCTCATGCACTCAAGACCTGGCTTTGCCGCCAGCGGTCGCCACGACTCCTCCAACTAAACTTACTGTATGTTCCAGGCCCCAGGGAAGTACGCCTCGAGAGCACGAGATGCAGGGCCTTCTCCACCTCTGCCCCTGTCTTGTGGAACTCCTTGCCTCCCCACTTGAGGGCCATGCGTGACCTGCGACCCTTTGCTCATGCACTCAAGACCTGGCTTCGCCGCCAGTGGTCGCCACGACTCCTCCAACTAAACTTACTGTATGTTCCAGGCCCCAGGGAAGTACGCCTCGAGAGCACGAGATGCAGGGCCTTCTCCACCTCTGCCCCTGTCTTGTGGAACTCCTTGCCTCCCCACTTGAGGGCCATGCGTGACTTACGACCCTTTGCTCATGCACTCAAGACCTGGCTTTGCCGCCAGCGGTCGCCACGACTCCTCCAACTAAACTTACTGTATGTTCCAGGCCCCAGGGAAGTACGCCTCGAGAGCACGAGATGCAGGGCCTTCTCCACCTCTGCCCCTGTCTTGTGGGACTCCTTGCCTCCCCACTTGAGCACTCCAACTAAACTTACTGTATGTTCCAGGCCCCAGGGAAGTACGCCTCGAGAGCACGAGATGCAGGGCCTTCTCCACCTCTGCCCCTGTCTTGTGGGACTCCTTGCCTCCCCACTTGAGGGCCATGCGTGACATACAACCCTTTGCTCATGCACTCAAGACCTGGCTTCGCCGCCACTGGTCGCCACGACTCCTCCAACTAAACTTACTGTATGTTCCAGGCCCCAGGGAAGTACGCCTCGAGAGCACGAGATACAGGGCCTTCTCCATCTCCGCCCCATGTCTTGTAGAACTCCTTTCCTCCCCACTTGAGGGCCATGCGTGACATACGACCCTTTGCTCATGCACTCAAGACCTGGCTTTGCCGCCAGCGGTCGCCATGACTCCTCCAACTAAACTTACACTATGTTCCAGGCCCCAGGGAAGTACGCCTCGAGAGCACGAGATGCAGGGCCTTCTCCACCTCTGCCCCTGTCTTGTGGAACTCCTTGCCTCCCCACTTGAGGGCCATGCGTGACATACGACCCTTTGCTCATGCACTCAAGACCTGGCTTTGCCGCCAGCGGTCGCCACGACTCCTCCAACTAAACTTACTGTATGTTCCAGGCCCCAGGGAAGTACGCCTCGAGAGCACGAGACGCAGGGCCTTCTCCATCTCTGCCCCTGTCTTGTGGGACTCCTTGCCTCCCCACTTGAGGGCCATGCGTGACCTGCGACCCTTTGCTCATGCACTCAAGACCTGGCTTCGCCGCCAGTGGTCGCCACGACTCCTCCAACTAAACTTACTGTATGTTCCAGGCCCCAGGGAAGCACGCCTCGAGAGCACAAGACGCAGGGCCTTCTCCATCTCTGCCCCTGTCTTGTGGGACTCCTTGCCTCCCCACTTGAGGGCCAACCCCCTTTCTTCCCCCTCCTGCGGAACACTTTTTCTTCTCCACTCGGGCTCCCTTCTTCCCAGCCTCGCTCTGCTCGCTTTGCCTGGCTTTGCTCTGGGGCGAGTCTGCGCAGTAGCGCCTGCGCGTGTCACGCCTCCCCCCTCCCCCTCCCCTCCTGAACACGCTCACGTTGCCCCCTCGGATCAAAATGGCGGCAGAAGTGGAAAAAAAGAGTAAGTGTTGGGCAGGAGGGGGAAGAAAGGGCGCGAAGGGGGAGGAAGAGCTCTCTGTCGAAAGCTGGCATGGGCAAACTTGGGCCTTCCAGGTGTTTTGGACTCCAACTCCCACCATTCCCAGCAGCCTCAGGCCCTTTTCCTTCTCCCCCCTCAGCCACTTAAGCAGGAAAGGGCCTCAGGCTGTTAGGAATGGTGGGAGTTGGAGTCCAAAGCACCCAGAGGGCCGGAGTTTTCCCATGCCTCTTTTAGGGACCTTAAAGTGGTGAGCCTCCTTCCAACACTGTGATTCTGGATAGAAAACAAACAACAACATAACATAACATTGTTTGAGTCCACAGTGCTCTCTGGGTGTAGGTGAACTACAACTTCCAAACTCAAGGTCCATTCCCGAGCAAACCCTTCCAGTACTTTCTGTTGGTAATGAGAGATCAACATGCCAAGTTTGGTTCAATGCCATTGTTGCAAGAGTTCAGGATTCTCTTTGATTGTGTGTTAACTATAAATCCCAGAAACTGTAACTCCCAAATGTCAAGGTCTATTTTCCCCAAACTCCATCTGTGTTCACATTTGGGCATATTGAGTATTCCTGGTCCTGATCCAACATTGTTTGAGTCCACAGTGCTCTTTGGATGTAGGTGAACTACAACTCCAAAACCCAAGGTCAATGCCCACCAAACTCTTATAGTATTTTCTCTTGGTGATGGGCACAACAAAGGCACAAAATTACAACCACCCCCCTCCCCACCCGTTGCCTACTTGGTCTCTCCCTCTCCATGCATTGGGAAGGCCCGCCTCCCTTTCCCCAAGTAGAGACCTCCTCTTGCCTCCTGGGGGTTCTGTGTGGGAAGTTTGGCCCAGTTCTATCATTGGTTGGGTTCAGAATGCTCTTTGATTGCAGAGGAACTATAAATCCCAGCAACTACAACTCCCAAATGGCAAGGTCTATTTCCCCTGAAATGCGTCCATATTTGGGCATATTGAGTATTCATGCCAAGTTTGGTCCTGATCCAACGTTGTTTGAGTCCACAGTGCTCTCTGGATATGGGTGAACTACAACTCCAAAACTCAAGGTCAATGCCCAGCAGACCCTTCCAGCTAACCTAGAAGATAGATAAAAGGCATATCAGTGGGCAAAGTATCTATAATATTGTTAAGTGTTTGGAGAAATACAGTCAAACATTTTAACCCATTTAGAAACTTAGTAACCTTAAGATCTGTGCCTCTACGAAGACACTGTAACCAACTAAGCTCTGTGTACCTTAAACCCTCCACGCTTTAAGCTTTGTTGTTAACTCCAAAACTCAAGGTCAATGCCCACCAAACTCTTATAGCATTTTCTCTTGGTTGTGGGAGTTCTGTGTGGGAAGTTAGTGTCTTTCTGCCATTCCTGCCAGGATATCTATGTTGTGTCCATCGAAACAGGCCCAGGTTTCACACTGAGTGTATAAATACATTTTAAAAACATATGAACTATATGTATGACTGTCTTAGAATGTCCTTTTGTGTCATTTTGGTTGGTGGTGTGCCCCAGGATTTTGTAAATGTAAAACATGTGCCGCGGATCAAAAAAGGTTGAAAAACACTGATCTACACACCACAGTTAACACGGGAATTAAGTCACGACACACAGTTTGGGAAGCTCGGCACGAGTGTTTTCGTGGGATTTCTGCGTGGTGATCCTGATAGTGGCTCTCTCTTCGGGCCTGGATGGCTCCAACTCTAAGGAGTTCCTGTCTCACAGGGGTCCGCCTTCTGCCCACTTGCTGTGGCACCCCAAGGGAGGATGCGAGGGCCCGGCGCGATGGAGGGAACAAACGCGCGGGCTTCCCGACGGCAAGGCCGGCGTAGAGAGAAGGGAAGGAGTGGGTGGTTGGGTGTATGTGTGCAAGACTGGAACAAAGATCCCATCCAATTTGCTCTTTTGGGCATTGTGGAGACTGGCGCGTTTCCCAGTATATCACTCCGCTATTGAATTGGGTCAACTGCGGCGCGGCCCTTCAGCCTTCCTGATGGGTTTGGAGGGGAAAGTGAATGGGCCGCAAATTAGCCAACATCATGAGGAGCTTTTCCGCTGTCACTCCAGACCTGACAGTCCAAAAAAAAGGGGGAAACGAGGACTTAAAACACACACACACACACACACAAAAAGACCTAACGGACTTTCCGTCTTCATTTATCCGAGCCGGGTTCTGGTTTTGTTCCGGGCCATTGTCCCTCTTCCCCTCCGTCCCCCGCCTTCCCTTTCTCTCCATGCATTTGGTCCACGGCAGGGAAGCTCTTAGTGAAGAAAGGATCGGTCGGTGCATGTGCGTGCGGCGTGAGACCATGGGCCTCCGGAGCTCAGCCTTGGGCGGCGTGGGGGATAAAAGGTTGCCCATTTGCATAATTATTATCTGTGCTCTGTAATTCCCGAAATTACCACGGGGCACTCCGTTTTGTACCTTTTCTGACATGGCAAGGCGACACAGGAAGCGGCCTGGTGTGGAACCGGTCCCTCTCGCTCGCCATTGTCTACACTGTCAAAGGCTCGGCGGGGGTCTCCTCCAACCATACCTGGAGACGCCAGGGACTGAGAGCCGGGCCTTCGGCATGCAAAGCGTGCGGTGCCACAAACGTCTCTCAAGCAAATTAAGGAAGAGAAAGCTGGTTGGGAAGAATTTTCTCTCTCTAACGGTGCTTCACTCAGCATTACGAACTGCGTTAACTTAAGCCGCTTGCGACACGTTTCTTTGGAAGAGAACGGACTCGTCGGAAATGCGAACATCAAGGCAGGAAATCCCCCGTTTCTAATTGCAGTTATGAAGTAGCAATGAAAATAATGGGATGGTTTTGGGTCACCACAACATGAGGAACGGCATTGAGGGGCTGCGGTAGTACGGTAGGAAGGCTGAGAACCACAGTGCCAAACGTCGTGGTTAGTGCCTCACCAAACTACAACTCCCAGGATGTCATAGCACCTGCCCTAGCACCTGTCCTTGTCCCATAGATGTGAAGATACTGTAGGTGCGACACCTCCCTTGCACACACCTCTGTTGGCAGAGAGATGGCTTGGTTTCTCTTCCTCCATATCTCTACCGTATCTCTAGCTCTTCTTCTCTATCTCTATCTCTATTCTATACATTATCTGTATCTGTATACCTTTATAAAACGGAATGTTTGTATGTGTGTATGTGTGTATGTGTGTATGCGGAGGGCGGAAGGGCGGATATGTGGCAGCTATTTGCATAAAGTCCTTTGATTGGCCAGCCTCGCCACTCCAAAATTCTAAGGCACCAGACAGAGGGCATTGATAGCCACTGATTAGCCAGCAACCCAGAATCCAGGCCTCTACATTCAAACAACAGGATTTCTTCCCACTGAGGGGAAAAATGCACCATCAACATTCCCTCCCCACTTGGCTCTGTGAAAACAAAATGGATTCCAGTATTCTCCTCCCCCTCAGCTTTTAGAAAACGGCTGCCTGCCCACTCTACATCCTACTGAAGTTTGGAGGGGGACAGAACATGGATGATGGGACTTGCAGTACCTTCCCTCACTTCCCAATCCTGCTACAAACCTAATCCAATGACTGATCAACGCCAAATCTGGCACACAGAGCCCTCATGATCTACAGTCTGGTGCAGTTTTCTGTGAGACGGACCACGGATGATGGGACTTGAAGTACCTTCACTCACTTCCGAAAAAGAATGCATCCCTCATCCATTCACCAATACAGACCAAACTTAGCACACAGAGCCCCCATGACCCAATCTACATCCTACTACACTTTTTTTGGGGGGGGGGGGGACAGAGATGATGGGACTTGCACTAACGTCAGAAATTTCATGATACCACTGCAGCTCCCAATACTGATGGATCAAGACCAAACTTGGCACACAGAGCCCCCATGACCCACTCTACATCCTGCTGCACTTCTCAAATGACCCGGGCACCGCCGGGTCCCCAAGCTAGTATATAATAAAGCGGAATGTTTGTATGTGTGTGTGTATGTGTGTATGAATGTATGTGGGAGCGTTCTGATTGGCTGCCACTTCCACAGGCCACAGCGACCAGCGCGGGTGATGGACCGGCACCAATAAATAAATAAATAATAAATAAATTATTTATTTATTTAATAATAAATAAATAATTTAATTAATTTATAAATAAATAAATAAATAAATATTATTCCCAATTGTCAAAGTCTATTTTCCCCAAACTCCAACAATGTTGACATCTGTGCATATTGAGTATCTGTGTCAAGTTTGGTCCAGATCCATCATTGTTTGAGTCCACAGTGCGCTCTGGATATAGGTGAACTACAACTCCCAAACTCAAGGTCAATGCCCACCAGACCCTTCCAGTATTTTCTGTTAGTCATGGGAGTTCTGTGTGCCAGGTTTGGTTCAATTCCATCATTGGTGGAGTTCAGAATGCTCTTTGATTGAAGGTGAACTATAAATCCCAGCAACTACAACCCCCAAAAGTCAAGGTCTATATCCCCCAAACTCCACCAGTGTTCACATTTGAGCATAATGAGTATCTGTGCCAAGTTCGGTCCAGATCCATCATTGTTTGAGTCCACCAAACTTGCTACACATAACCCCCCTGACCCTCTTTACGTACTGGTGCAGTTTGGGGGTCATGGACCACGGATTATGGGCTTTGTAGTACATTCAAACACTTTGGCTCCCACAGACCACTGTGGCCACCTAAAAGGACCAATACAGACCACACTTGACACACACAGCCCCCATGACCACTGAGGGAGTATTTGCATAAACCACTCTGATTGGCCAGCATCCAAGAATCCAAGCCTCTACATTCAAACAACATGATTGGTTGCCACTGTGGGAGATTTTGCATAAGTTACTGATTGGCCATCTACATTCCAACATTCTAAGGTGATGCAGAGGGAAAAGAAAAGGCCTCAAGCAGTCAATCACTGCGGCCCACAGCAATGACGGATCAGGACCACACTTGGCACACAGAGGCCCAATGGCCCACTTCACAACCTGGTGTAGTTTAGGGCAGGATGGGCCACGAATGATGGGATTTGCAGTACTTTCACCCGATTCACTTCCCACAGAACTTTGTAGCCCCTACAAACCACAGACCAGGCCCAAACTTGGCACACACAGCCCCCATGACTCACTCTACATCCTGCTGCAGTTTGAAGGAGGACGGACCATGGATGATGGGAGTTGAAGTACCTCTACTCACTTCCTGAGACCGCTGCGACCATCCAATGACTAATCAAGACCAAACTTGGCACAAAGAGCCCCCATGACCCACTCTACATCCAGTTGAGAGAAGGACAGAACACAGATGATGGGACTTGCAGTACCTTCAGTAATTTCATGATACCACTGCAACTCCCAATAATGATGGATCAAGGCCAAACTTGGCAGACAGAGCCTCCATGATCCACTCTACATCCTGGTGCTGTTTGGAGGAGGGTGGACCATGGACAATGGGACTCGCAGTGCCTTCACTAACTTCCTGACACCACTGCGACCCACATAAATAACTGCTACAGACCAACTAATATGTTTCTCAAATAACCCGGGCACCGCCGGGTCCCCAAGCTAGTTATATAATAAAGCGGAATGTTTGTATGTATGTTTGTTTGTATGTATGTATGTATGTATGTATGTATGTATGTATGTGGCAGCGTTCTGATTGGCTGCCACTTTCACAGGCCACAGCGGCCAACGCGGGTGAGGGACCTACACAAAACTTGGGACACATAACCCCCCTGACCCCCTTTACGTCCTGGTGTGGTTTGGGGGAGATGGACCACGGATTATGGGATTTGTAGTACTTACAAACACTTTGCTCCCCACAGACCACTGTGGCCACCAAAAAAGGACCAATACAGACCACACTTGGCATACATAGCCCCCATGACCCACTCTATGTCCTGGTGCAGTTTTGAGGAGGGCGGACCAGGGATGATGGGACTTGAAGTACCTCTCCTCACTTCCCAAGTCCGCTGCGACTCTCATCCAATTTCTGATCAAGACCAAACTTGGAACACATAACCCCCATTACTGCATTCACATTCTGGTGACGTTCGGGGGAAGACTGACAATGGATGATGGGATTTGTAGTACTTTCACAACCCTCTGTTCCCACAGACCACTGCCGCCCCCCACAAACACTGATAAAAACCACACTTGGCACACAGAACCCCAGTGACCCACTCTACATCCTGGTGCTCTTTGGAGGAGGGCGGACCATAGATGATGGGACTTGCAGTACCTTCATTAATTTCATGATACCACTACAACTCCCAATAATGATGGATCAAGACCAAACTTGGCAGACAGAGCCTCCATGACCCACTCTACGTCCTGGTGCAGTTTAGAGGTGGGTGGACCATGGACGATGGGACTCGCAGTACCTTCACTAACTTCCTGACACCACTGTGAGCCACATCAATAACACACCAACTAATACGTTTCTCTAAAAACCCGGGCACCGCCAGGTCCCCAAGCTAGTATATAATAAAGCGGAAAGTTTGTTTGTATGTTGGTATGTTTGTATGTGCCAGCATTCCGATTGGCTCCCGGCCTCTAAAGTCCCACCCCCTACATTCAAACATCATGATTGGTTCCCACAGAGGCAAAATTTGCTACACCGCCTTTGATTGGCCACCATTGCCTCATTGGTAAACCACCTCTGATTGGCCACCATTGTCTCAAACACCATGATAGGTTGCCACAGAGTGGGCATTTGCTACACCGGCTCTGATTGGCCACCATTCCTGCTTCCCTATTCTCAAAGCTCTCAGAGACACTACTTTGCAAACAGGCTTCCTTTAGCTACTTTTACCAACTAGGCCTCGCCCTCCACACACAGCAGCACTTCCTCCACTTGACTCTCCTGACTAGGCCTCAGCCTGATTTCACAGTTAGACTGACTTTTCTTATTTCTCCTGACTAGGCCCCTTACAACACAGAAAAAGACCACACTTGCCACACAGCCCCCCCCCCCCAACACCCACTCTACGTCCTGGTTCAGTTGGGGGGGGGGGGGATGAGTGGACTTCCTAAGACCACTGTGACCCTCATCCAATAATCAATACACACCCAACTGGCCACACAGAGCCCCCATGAGCTGCTGCACTTCGGAGGAGGGTACACCACGCATGATGGGACTTGCAGTGCTTTCACTACTTCCATAATACCACTCCAACGCCTTATAATGAAGGAGCAAGACCACACTTGGCAGACAGACCCTCCATGACCCACTCTACATCCTGGTGCTGTTTGGAGGAGGGTGGGCCACGGATGATGGGACTTGCAGTACCTTCAGTAATTTCATGATACCACTGCAACTCCCAATAATGATGGATCAAGGCCAAACTTGGCAGACAGACCCTCCATGACCCACTCTACATCCTGGTGCTGTTTGGAGGTAGGTGGACCACGGATGATGGGACTTGCAGTACCTTCAGTAATTTCATGATACCACTGCAGCTCCCAATAATGATGGATCAAGGCCAAACTTGGCAGACAGACCCTCCATGACCCACTCTACATCCTGGTGCTGTTTGGAGGAGGGTGGGCCACGGATGATGGGACTTGCAGTACCTTCAGTAATTTCATGATACCACTGCAGCTCCCAATAATGACAGATCAAGGCCAAACTTAGCAGACAGACCCTCCATGACCCACTCTACATCCTGGTGCTGTTTGGAGGTAGGTGGACCACGGATGATGGGACTTGCAGTACCTTCAGTAATTTCATGATACCACTGCAGCTCCCAATAATGATGGATCAAGGCCAAACTTGGCAGACAGACCTCCATGACCCACTCTACATCCTGGTGCTGTTTGGAGGTAGGTGGACCACGGATGATGGGGCTTGCAGTACCTTCAGTAATTTCATGATACCACTGCAGCTCCCAATAATGATGGATCAAGGCCAAACTTGGCAGACAGACCCTCCATGATCCACTCTACATCCTGGTGCTGTTTGGAGGTAGGTGGACCACGGATGATGGGACTTGCAGTACCTTCAGTAATTTCATGATACCACTGCAGCTCCCAATAAGGATGGATCACGGCCAAACTTGGCAGACAGACCCTCCATGACCCACTCTACATCCTGGTGCTGTTTGGAGGAGGGTAGGCCACAGATGATGGGACTTGCAGTACCTTCAGTAATTTCATGATACCACTGCAGCTCCCAATAATGCTGGAGCAAGGCCAAACTTGGCAGACAGAGCATCCATGACCCACTCTACATCCTGGAGCTGTTTGGAGGAGGGTAGGCCACAGATGATGGGACTTACAGTACCTTCATTAATTTCATGATACCACTGCAATTCCCAATAATGCTGGAGCAAGGCCAAACTTGGCAGACAGAGCCTCCATGACCCACTCTACATCCTGGTGCTGTTTGGAGGTGGGTTGACCACGGATGATGGGACTTGCAGTACCTTCAGTAATTTCATGATACCACTGCAGCTCCCAATAATGCTGGATCAAGGCCAAACTTGGCAGACAGAGCCTCCATGACCCACTCTACATCCTGGTGCTGTTTGGAGGAGGTTACACCATGGACGATGGGACTCACAGTGCCTTCACTAACTTCCTGACACCACTGTGAGCCACATAAATAACTACTACACACCAACTAATACGTTTCTCAAAAAACCCGGGCTACGCCAGGTCCCCAAGCTAGTAATACTTAGATCTGGATTCGTTTCCAAGGCTTATGTCACAGCCGCTCATTCAGAATGAGGTTCAGAAAGGCACGGAGTGGGTTGATGACACGGTGGGAGAAATCACTCGCAACAGCCTTGCCGATAGCAAAGCCCAAAAAAGTGAAGTTCTGCCCTCATTTCAAGACGAGCTGAGGTGACAGGTCTAAGAAGCAAAAGAGTCAAAACAGCATGGGAGGTGGGGCGGGAAAAAAGACAGGCCTTGAGATGAGATTAAAATGCCAACGGTCCGAAGTGGCGAGAAGGCGCAGGCTCCTCTGGGCGCCTCTTGGAAGCGCAGGTCTCGCCTTTCACAAATAGCATGAGAAGACGTGATGCCCCACCGGGTGAGGTCAAGATGGCGGAAGCTATGAGTGAGCAGGAACACTTCAGCTAGGCAGGTTGCTTTGGACCGAGTCTCTCCGGCATTACTTCGCGAACGGAGATTCTTAGGAAGGACTCATCCCACGCTTTCTACAAGCGCGTTGATGACTAAGGCGGTTGGATGTGTCCTTCGAGCCTTTCTGGTGGAGCGCAGCGTGCACAGAACTGGCCTCACCCTTTAAACGAGTGTTTTTCCAAAAAAAAAAATTGAGCCGCGGCACATTTTTCAAATTTCCAAAATCTGTAATATTGTTGAGTCAGTGTTTGGAGAAATACAAAAATTGTATTTAGAAACCTAGTAACCTTAAGATCTGTGCCTCTAAGAAGATACTGTAACCCAGTGTTTTTCAATCTTTTTTGAGCCGCGGCACATTTTTCAAATTTCCAAAATCTATAATATTGTTGACTCAGTGTTTGGAGAAATACAAACATTGTATTTAGAAACCTAGTAACCTTAAGATCTGTGCCTCTAAGAAGATACTGTAACCCAGTGTTTTTCAATCTTTTTTGAGCCACGGCACATTTTTCACATTTACAAAATCCTGGGGCACACCACCAACCAAAATGACACAAAACGACACTCTAACACAGTCATACATATAGTTAATATGTCTTTAAATGTATTTATACACTCAGTGTGAAACCTGGGCCTGTTTCGACGAACACAACGTAGATATCCTGGCAGGAATGGCAGAAAGACACATACGAAGGTTTTGCGCAACAGCGGTCAGTCTCTCTCTCTGTGGAAGCAGCCAGACGGAAGCACACTCTGAGGCAGAGAGTTCCACTGCTGAACAGCTCTCACAGTCAGGAAGTTCTTCCTAATGTTCACCCTCCTACACAGACATGCTTCCCTGTGATGTTTGCTTTTCTGCCTGCGCTGTTGTGCTCTCTCTCTCTCTCTCTCTCTCTCTTGATATAAATAAATAAATAAATAAATAAATAAATAAAATGTTCATTTATGGGATTAACATAACTCAAAAACCACTGGACAAATTGCTGCCAAATTTGTCCACAAAACATACTGATACTAACCCAAGGAGGGACCATCAGTCAAAAAATTGATTTTGTCATTTGGGAGTTGTAGTTGCTGAGAGTTATAGTTCACCCGCAATCAAAGAGCATTCTGAACTCTACCAATGATGGGATGGAATCAAATTTCCCACACAGAACTCCCATAACCAAGAAAATACGATAAGAGTTTGGTGGGCATTGACCTTGGGTTTTGGAGTTGTAGTTCACCTACATCCAGAGAGCACTGTGGACTCCTTTATCTCCTCTGCCTTTCTTTCTTTCCCCCTTCCTTCCTTCTTTCCTTCCACCTTCTCTTCCTTCCCAGAGTCCTGAGCGTGCCTTTTGCAGAGCCAGGTCTGAAGTGTCCTGTCCTGCCGGGGAATCCTTTCCTCATCGTATGTACGTATATATTCACATTTCGTTGAATTCAGTCTTAAAATATATTTTATACACACACACACACACACACACACACACACAGTATATCTATCTATCTATCTATCTAAATATATATAAATATACACACACACACACACACTAGCTGACCCGGCCACGCGTTGCTGTGGGATTTTTTTAACTTGGGGACTGTGTGTGTAGTTATGTATATGTGTATATGTATATGCGTGTATATGTGTGTACTTATGTATATGTGTGTTTGTATTTGTATGTGTGTGTATATGTGTTGATGTGTGTAAGTACAGGTATGTTTATGTATGTGTGTATGTGTATATTTGTATATTTCTGTGCATGTATGTGTGTATGTGTGTATGTGTGTATGTGTTCCTTTCTTCTCCCCTCTTTCCTTCCTTCCTTCCTTCACTCCATCCTTCTATCCTTTCCTTCCTTTCCCCTCCCGTCCTTCCTCCTATCCTTCCTTTTTCCTTCCTTTCTTCTCCCCTCTTTCCTTCCTTCCTTCACCCCATCCTTCTATCCTTTCCTTCCTTTCCCCTTCCCTCCTTCCTGCTATCCTTCCTTTTTCCTTCCTTTCTTCTCCCCTCTTTCCTTCCTTCCTTCACCCCATCCTTCTATCCTTTCCTTCCTTTCCCCTCCCCTCCTTCCTCTTATCCTTCCTTTTTCCTTCCTTTCTTCTCCCCTCTTTCCTTCCTTCCTTCACCCCATCCTTCTATCCTTTCCTTCCTTTCCCCTTCCCTCCTTCCTCCCCTCCTTCCTTCCTTTCTTTCCTTCCTTCCTTTCTTCACCCATCCTTCCTTCCTTCACTCCATCCTTCTATCCTTTCCTTCCTTTCCCCTTTCCGTCCTTCCTCCTATCCTTCCTTTTTTCCTTCCTCCATCCTTCTATCCTTTCCTTCCTTTTTTCCCCTCCCTTTCCTTCCTCCTATCCTTCCTTTTTCCTTCCTTCCTTCTCTTTCTTTCCTTCCTCTTTCCTTCCTTCCTTCACCCCATCCTTCTATCCTTTCCTTCCTTTCCCCTCCCATCCTTCCTCTTATCCTTCCTTTTTCCTTCCTTTCTTCTCCCCTCTTTCCTTCCTTCCTTCACCCCATCCTTCTATCCTTTCCTTCCTTTCCCCTCCCATCCTTCCTCTTATCCTTCCTTTTTTCCTTCCTTTCTTCTCCCCTCTTTCCTTCCTTCCTTCACCCCATCCTTCTATCCTTTCCTTCCTTTCCCCTCCCATCCTTCCTCTTATCCTTCCTTTTTCCTTCCTTTCTTCTCCCCTCTTTCCTTCCTTCCTTCACCCCATCCTTCTATCCTTTCATTCCTTTCCCCTTCCCTCCTTCCTGCTATCCTTCCTTTTTCCTTCCTTTCTTCTCCCCTCCTTCCTTCCATCCATTCTTCCTTCTATCCTTCCTTTCCTTTCTTCTCTCCTCCTTCCTTCCATCCATTCTTCCTTCTATCCTTCCTTTCCTTTCTTCTCCCCTCCTTCCTTCCTTCCCTCCTTCCCTTCTTTCCTTTCCCTCCTTCCTGCCTTTCTGTATCAGTCCTTGCTCCCCTTGTCTCAGTCCCTCCGTTCCTTTCCCTACCTTTCCCTTCCACCACCAACATTCCGACTCTCTAAACTGCCAGGGGGGTGGGGTGGGGGCTCCCTGCCTACATTCTGAGGGAGTATTTGCATAATGCCTCTAATTGGTCAGCTCCACTAACATTCTGACGCTGTAAACTGCCAGAGGGAGGTGGTGTGGGGGATCATGGGAGTTGTAGTCCATAATGGTTTTGGGATTTGTGGCCGTTGGCTCTTTTTTTGGGCGGGGTGTGTGTGTGTTTTGGTAAACATACCTCATAGGGTTGTCTGGGTATGTGGGCTGTTTTTGTGTGTCTGCCTTGTGTGGTTTCTTTGTCTATAAGACTGGAATCACCACATGAAGGATTTTATATATATAGATTTGCAGAGGCATCAGAATGCGTAGATGGTATCAGAAGTACTGCATGTGATAAAACTCCTAACGGGGAGGGATGTCCTGGAGCAGGGGTGCTCAGACTTTTTCAGCATGTGAGCTACTCTTAAAGCAACCACGTCCAAAAGATCTACCTGCCCCCGCAGTGATATGGCTCTCACTGAAATACATTTCCAAATATTTTGCTTTCATGGCTCTCGGAGTCAAAAAGGTTCCCGACCCCTGCGTTACGGGCACCCGATCTTGCCGCCGTGCATCTTTGTGCGTATGTATATGGCCATGCCATGGGGTGAAGGGAATGAGAAGTTGAAGGATGTGTATGTGCTGGAATGGGCAAAGCGGAGATGCAAAGCCGCCTCACCAGTAGGTTAATTGGGGAGCAGAGGACGGAGGCCCAGAGGAACCTGCGGCTCCCGGGGACAAAGCCCCAAAAGGAGTCGGAAACCGCCCTGAATGGCGCATAGGAGCAAAGGGGAAACGAAGGCGGGGGTTTAATTCGGCCTAAATGAGGTGGGCCATTCACAAGACATAAAAGCCAATGCCAGGCTTCCATTATTATTGTTTTTTAGGGGGGAAATGGGGAGGAAAGCTTGCTTCCTTTAAATCCAGAGCTGGCCGCTGGCTTAAAAGAGGTCCCTGCCTCCAGCCAGAAGGACCGAAAACCCATTGTATCCGTGGATTTCAAAGCAGAGGCCACAGCAATCTGAACTTGCCTGGCCTAGTTCAAGAGGTAGATTTAAATCGGTGGCACAACACCACTACGAAATTGTTTGTCATGAGGCCGATTCCTTTTTCTATGCTTCTCTTCCTTGCGTCTTGTGGTCTAAGGCAGTGTTTCCCAACCAGTGTGCCGGGGCACACTAGTGTGCCGTGAGCAATCATCAGGTGTGCCGTGGGAAATTGAAACCTCCAGGAGGGGAGGGGGGAGAGTCTAGTGTGTTGAAGTATAAAAACCCTAAGAAACGTACCTCGATAAAGGCACAAAACAACAACCACCCCCCTCTCCAACCGTTGTCTACTTGGTCTCTCCCTCTCCATGCATTGGGAAGGCCCGCCTCCCTTTCCCCAAGTAGAGACCTCCTCTTGCCTCCTGGGGGTTTTGTGTGGGAAGTTTGGCCCAGTTCTATCATTGGTGGGGTTCAGAATGCTCTTTGATTGTAGGGAACTATAAATCCCAGCAACTACAACTCCCAAATGTCAAGGTCTATTTCCCCTGAACTCCATCTGCGTTCACATTTGAGCATATTGAGTATTCATGCCAAGTTTGGTCCTGATCCAACATTGTTTGAGTCCACAGTGCTCTCTGGATATAGGTGAACTACAACTCCAAAACTCAAGGTCAACTCCCATCAAACTCTTATAGTATTTTCTCTTGGTTATGGGAGTTCGGTGTGGGAAGCTTGTGTCTTTCTGCCATTCCTGCCAGGATATCTATGTTGTGTTCATCGAAACAGGCCCAGGTTTCACACTGAGTGTATAAATACATTCAAAAACATATTAACTATACGTATTACTGTGTTAGAGTGTCATTTTGTGTCATTTTGGTTGGTGGTGTGCCCCAGGATTTTGCAAATGTAAAAAGTGTGCCGCGACTCAAAAAAGGTTGGGAAACACTGGTCTAAGGTGTTTGAAATCGGAGTTTTGTGTTGGGGTTGGCATTTCGCCTTCCTTCGGGAAGGTACAAATGCCGACACGTATATGATGTGCATTTGGGATAAACCTTGACCCATTTCATGGATTTCGATGAGGGCTCTGATCCATTTTTTGGATCATACAAAAGACGCTGAAAACAGTAGATGTAATGATATAAACTCTTATCCTCCCCTCAATTGTTCGATTTGGCCTCTTACCCGTACAACCCATAGCCATCACATTCAGAAAATCATTAGAAAATATTGGAGTTTGATTGAAGATATTCCTGGAGTGGAACGCGCTCACAAACGCGCACACAATTTTAAAGACGTGTTAGTACATTCTACATATGGACACCACCCCCTTGCCAGCTCCATGACACCTGGAACTAGGGCTTATGGGAGATGCAGGGCATGTAAACATGTATGCACTGATAGAATGATTACCAACATATGCTCCGGGACATCCCTCCCTGTTAGGAGTTTTATCACATGCAGTACTTCTGATATCATCTACGTATTCCGATGCCTCTGCAAATCTATATATATGAAATCCTTCATGTCGTCCTGACAGGCTTATAGACAAAAAACCCACACAAGGCAGACACACAAAAACAGCCCACATACCCAGAAAACCCTATGAGGTATGTTTACCAAAACACACACACACCCTGCCCAAAAAAAGAGTCAACGGCCACAAATCCAAAAAAACAACATTATGGACTACAACTCCCATGATCCCCCACACCACCTCCCTCTGGCAGTTTACAGCGTCGGAATGTTAGTGGAGCTGACCAATTAGAGGCATTATGCTGGGAGTATGTTCATATAGACATGCACACATACACACATATACACATGCCCTGAAATATACACATGCACACATACATACACACATCTGTACTTACACACATATACATATACACGCATATACATATACAAAAACACATATACATAAATACACACATATACATGCATATACATAAGTACACATACATATACACACATATGTACACATAGACACAAATCCATATATATACATACATACATACACACACAAAACACACACACACATATATATATAGACTGGGACACAGGAAAGAGAAAAAGCCACAGCAGCGTGTGGTCGGGTTCAGCTAGTGTGTGTGTATGTGTGTGTGTGTGTATAATATTATGTAAATATTTATATTATAAATATTATATATATATATAATATTTATAATATAAATATTTACATAATATTATATATATATATATATATATATACTGATATACAGTATATATATATATATACTGATATATTATATATATATATACTGATTTAAATAAATGTGAGTATATACGTACATACGTAATATACGTACATTATAAATATTTTAGATAGATTACATGGCTCTCACTGAAATAAATTTCCAAATATTTTGCTTTCATGGCTCTCTGAGTCAAAAGGGTTCCCGACCCCTGATCCAAGGTGCCACTCATGCTCTGATTCCAAATGCGCCACTTCCTTCTCTCTATGTAATGCTTGTCTTGATCATCTACAAGAACCCCTCGCTTTTTTAATTGCTCCCCCAAACAAAATGAGGGGGGGGGATAAGGAAAGAGAGCGACATATAATGGAGGGTCCATTCCTCCCCTTCTGCTCCTTTGTGAGTGTGTGTATGCTCAAATTGGCTCAGGACCAAGTGCGCATAATAACGGTGTAGTTTTTCCAAAAGTGGTTTCTCAAAACCCGGCGGTAAGGAAGTCAATACGGTGCATGGGATCCATTTGTTTTGATTTATCTCGCTAACCTCAATTGACAGTCAATTCATCAGAGGAGGAAAACCGGCCGTCCGCAGAAAACACAAATCACGGAGGATCAAGGGAACCGGGTGGAAAGCGCAACCATGAGAGCACAGGTAATAAACTCAAAGGCCCAGTATCCTTCAGACGCCGTTGGGCAGGTTTAAACGTCACGAATTAAGATCAGATAAATTTTTATAAAAGGGAACGAAATTATGCTAACCGAAATGAAGAGAAAAATCTGCTTTATTTTCCATTAAATTGCACATAAATAAGAATAATGTTCAGTGCCTAACGGCGTTTTTGGAGCATCTGGATTGACAGCTGGAAGTGGAGATTCTCAGGTGGTTGAAAAATTTGGGAAATGTGATTATTTACGTAGTATCTATTTATCTATCTATCTATCTATCTATCTATCTATCTATCTATCTATCTATCTATCTACACCAGGGGTCGGGAACCTTTTTGACTGAGAGAGCCATGAAAGCAAAATATTTGGAAATGTATTTCAGTGAGAGCCATAGAATATCTATGTATATAATAAAAGAGAATGTTTGCAGCGGGAGGTGCGGAGGGTGGAAGGTGCGGAGGAATTTGTGGCAGCATTTCGATTGGTTGCCAGTGTGGGATTATTTGCATAACGGCTCTGAATGGCCAGCCTCTCAACATTCCAACAATCCTAGGCAGCAGGGAAAGGAAGGGAAAGGGCCCGAGGCAGACACACAGAGCCCACCTGACCCATTCTACGTCCCGGTGCAGTTTCAAATAGGACGAACCATGGATGACGGGACTTGAAGTACCTCCACTCACCTCCTGAGAACGCTGCCAGCATGGCCAGATTACCCATAAGGCCAGACAAGGCCATGGCCTCGGGCGGCGGATTTTGGGGGCGGCATTTCCGGCCCTGAAGGAAGGGGTGAAGGAAGGAGTGGCACCCGCCCGCGGGACAAGGAGCTGGGGGGAAGTCCCGCCGTCCCGAGGGCCGTGAGCCGCGTGAGTCGCCCTAGGGGCGGGACTTCCGCCGGCGCCTTCTGCGTCACGCCGACAGCGGCTCCGCCCCTCCTCGCTTCAGTGAAGGGAGGGGGCGGAACCGGCGGGAGGGGAGACGGCGCCGCTGGAAGTCCCGCCCCTCGGGCGACTCACGCGGCTTCCCCCACCGCCGCCCGCTCGTGTTTGGGGCATGGGCGGCGGGGGGCGGGGGGAAGCGCGTGAGTCCCGCCCTAGGGAGACTCACGCGGCTTCTCCTACCGCCGCCCGCAGCTGGCGCCACTCCTTCCTTCAGTGAAGGGAGGAGGTGCGCCCGGTGCGGCGTGGCAGCAACGGGAGAAGCCGCGTGAGTCGCCCTAGGGGCGGGACTTCGGCGGCGCCTTGTGCGTCACGCCAGCCCGCCCCGCAGAGGCCGCCCCGGGGGCGTTTAGACCCCCGGGCGGCCTTGGGCGGCACAGGCGCTAATCCGGCCCTGGCTGCCAGAGAGGGTAAAAGAAAGGGCCTGACTGAATTAACACAAGATTTTTCTAGACTTGGCCTCAGTTACTCCATAAAGGGCCTGAAAGGGCCTGACTGAATTAACAGTCAGGCTTCCTAAACTTCATTTTCTGGACTAGGCCTCAGTTACTGGGCTACGATGCAAAGGACTGAGTTAACAGTAAGGCTGCCTTAACTTGATACTCCAGATTAGGCCGCCAATCACGGGATCCTGCGTATGGCCTGAATTGACAGAAACACTTCCTCAACTAGATTATCACGACTAGGCCCAAATTACTGGGATACTGTGTAAGGACTGAAATAACAGTAAGGCTTCTAAACTTGCTTTTCTGACTAAATACTGTGATACTGTGTCAAGACAGATTGCGACCCTTCAGTGCATGACTAGCACAAAAGCCCCAGGATCACTTACGTCCTGGTGCAGTTCGGAGGAGGGGTGGACCACGGATGATGGGACTTGAAGTACCTCCACTCACTTCACAAGACCGCTGCCAACCTCATCCAAAGACTGATCAAGACCAAATTTGGCACACATAATCCCCATGACCCACTCTACATCCTGGTATAGTATTGAGGAGGATGGACCATGGATGATGGGACTTGAAGTACCTCCACTCACTTCACAAGACCGCTGCCAACCTCATCCAAAGACTGATCAAGACCAAACTTGGCACACAGAACCCCCATGACCCACTCTACATCCTGGTATAGTATTGAGGAGGATGGACCACGGATGATGGGACTTGAAGTACCTCCACTCACTTCACAAGACCACTGCCAACCTCATCCAAAGACTGATCAAGACCAAACTTGGCACACAAAGCCCCCATGACCCACTCTACATCCTGGTATAGTATTGAGGAGGATGGACCACGGATGATGGGACTTGAAGTACCTCCACTCACTTCACAAGACTGCTGCAACCCTCATCCAATAACTCAGCAAGACAAAGTTGCCACACATAATCCCCATGACCCACTCTACACCCTGGTGCACGTTGGAGGAGGATGGACCATGGACGATGGGACTCCCAGCACCTTCCCTCACTTCCCGAGACCACTGCAAGCCACATAAACAACTGATAAGGACCAACCTTGGCACAAAATGCCTTTCTCAAATAACCCGGGCAACGCCGGGTCCCCAAGCTAGTTGAACATAAATAAGGATAATATTCAATGCTTAGCGGATTTTTTGGAGCATCTGGATTGACAGATGGAAGTGGAGATTCCCAGGTGGTTGTAAAATTTGGGAAATGTGATTATTTATGTAGTATCTATTTATCTATCTCTCTACACCAGGGGCCGGGAACCTTTTTGACTCAGAGAGCCATGAAAGCAAAATATTTGGAAATTTATTTCAGTGAGAGCCATATAATATATATCTATATATATAAAGGAAGAGTCGTCATGGAAAGACCGTCCCAAACAGAGAAACCTTACAACGCAGAGACACCAAACTTGCCAACAGAAATAGGCCTCAGACAAGGTACGTTTGTAGCAAAGAAACTCCCAAAAAAAACCTAAAGGCCCCCAAAACAACGAGTTAAAAAACTACATTTCCCAGCATCCTCCGGGGCTGCCAACAACTCTCCCAGCCTCAACATGATTGGCTGCCAATAAGGGCGGATTTGCATAACTCCTGTACTGGCCAGCCAACATGAACATTCCGACCCAAAATAAACTGACAGAGGATAAGGCAAAGGGCTGAGCCACCAAAACAACCCACAACAACACAGCAATGACCCCAACAACACCATAACTAACAACAACTCCAACCCTTACATACTCAGACTTCCTCGCATCTCCAAAATAGGGCACAGCAACGCGTGCCGGGTACAGCTAGTATAATATATTCTAAGACTGAACTCAACTAAATGTGAGCTATGGGGGAACGTATAGGGAGAGACGGTCCCTCAGGTACACTGACCCTAGACCATACAAGCCTTAAAGGTCAAAACCAGCACCTTGAAGACAATCCGGTACTCTCTTGGCAGCTAGTGCAATTGCTGTAAGATTGGAGTGATGTGCTCTCTCGCAGGTGCTCCCACCAGCAATCGAGCGGCAGCATTTTGCACCAGCTTGAGTTTCTGGGTTGTCGACAAGGGAAGGCCAATGTAGAGGGCGTTACAGTAGTCTAACCTCGAGATGACCGTCGCCTGGATCACAGTAACTAGGTCATTCCTGGATAGGTAGGGAGCCCGTCGCCTAGCCTGCCGGAGATGGAAGAATGCTGTCCTGCTAACCGTGGAGATCTGAGTCTCCATCAATAGCAGTGGGTCTGGTTGGACCCCCAGGCTTTTTACCAAAGACGAGGGGCTTAACCGCTCGCCATCCAGGGTAGGCAGCCGGCACTCACCGACACCAGGACGACCCAGCCATAGGATCTCCATCTTCGATGGATTCACCTTCAACCGGCTGGTGCGCAGCCATCCAGTCAGGTTTGCCTATGCTGACATGGGGTGATGTTCTTCCTGTGGTGTAGGCTGGTAGAGGACTTCCCTTTTCTTCAGTCACGGCTTCGAGGCATTGATGGAAACAATCGGGTACGGTGTCCAGCCTGCCATCCATTCTCAGCACCAGCTGGGTGTCATCAGCATACTGATGGCACTCCAGGCCAAAATCGCGGACATGTCGGGCGAGCGGACGCATGTAGATGTTAAACAATAAAGGGGAGAGGATAGCTACCTGGGGGACCCCGCAACTTAATGGGAGTCTCCCAGAAGCCATCCCTCCCCTCTCCACTCATTGTCCCTGGTTTTGAAGAAAGGAGGCTACCCATTTAAGTGCAGTCCCTCTAACTCCCGTCACGGCAGGCCCGGATTACCCATAAGGCCAACCAAGGCCATGGCCTAGGGGCGCAAGCCAAGGGGGGCGCAGATCACGGACCCCCCCACAAATATGTTGAAACCAATAAAAACGCAACACGTTTTTCCCACCCTCCCTCGGCCTCGCCCATAGATGTCTATGAGAGCGGGCCCTGTCCTGAAGACTACACTTCCCGTCGTGCACCTCTCTCCGCTTCTGCCTCCCTCCCTTTAGGAGAAAGACTACGCCTCCCGGCATGCCCACAGGGGCTGCGGTGGACACGGGCCAATGGGAGGCAAGGGCGGAGCCAGGGGCGTGGCCGGGCAGCGGAGAGAGAGAGAGAGCGGACTTGCGGGGATGGCGGAGGGTACCGAGGAGGGTCCGCCCTTCCAGCTGGGCAGGCCGCGCTTCGAGCAGGCAAGCGCCGGGGCGTCGGGGCACCACACAACAACGACCGGGAAGGCCTCGCCGGAGATGGAGTCGCTCCCTCAGGGAGCCCACATCTCTTGCCTCTGGTGGCCCCGCCCCCTTGGGGCCATCCCGTCACCTCATTAGCCCTGCCGGGTGTCACTCTCCCATTTGAATTCCCGCCCTTGAGAAAGCGCTTCCGTGATTGGCTCCCGCTTCCCTTGACTCATCTTCGGGGGCGGCGCTTCTGTCTTAGTGTCAGGCAGAAAGCGTGACTGTGGAACTCCCTGCCACTGCATTGGGATGGCATTTTTAAAAAATTGGTCTGCGTGATGGGATGCGGGGGTGCGGTAGAGGTTGGCTTAAAGGGGGCGTAATTCCAAAGTGTGGTCTAGGGCGCAAAAAGGTGTTAATCCGGGCCTGCGTCACAGCTAAGCGGTGGGTCAATAGTGCGTGATCTTCCGTGTCAAAAGCTGCCGTGAGATCTAACAACACCAGCAGCGCTGACCCGCCACGGTCCAACTGGCAGCGAAGTTGGTCTGTAATGGAGACAAGCATGGTCTCCGTCCCATGCCCAATACGGAAGCCGGACTGGAAGGCATCGAGTCCAGCTGTGTCATGTAGGAACTCTTGCAGCTGATCCGCTACTGCCCTCTCAATCACATTGCCCAGGTACGGCAGGTTAGAGACTGGGCGGTAACTGGAGGGAACCGAAGGATCTAAATTCGGTTTCGTCAGTAGCCGTCTTACCACGGCCTCCTTCAAACCCCCTAAGAACACTCCTTGCTCAAGGGAGCTGTTGATTATCCTACACAGGGGTTCTCATAACCCCTCCCGACAATATCTAACTAGCCATTGAGTAGACCAGTATTTCGTAACCAGTGTGCCGGGGCACACTAGTGTGCCGTGAGCGATCATCAAGTGTGCCGTGGGAAATTGGAACCTCCAGGAGGGGAGGGGGGAGAGTCTAGTGTGTTGAAGTACAAAAACCCTAAGAAACCTTCCTCGATAAAGGCACTCCATGTGTGTTCATATTTGGGCATATTGAGTATTCATGCCAAGTGTGGTCCAGATCCATCATTATTTGAGTCCACAGTGCTCCCTGGATGTAGGTGAACGACAACTTCCAAACTCAAGGTCGTTTCCCAAGGAAACCCTTTCAGTACCTTCTGTTGGTAATGAGAGTTCAATGTGCCAAGTTTGGTTCAATTCCATTGTTGCAAGAGTTCAGGATGCTCTTTGTGTGTGTGTTAACTATAAATCCCAGAAACTGTATCTCCCAAATGTCAAGGTCTATTTTCCCCAAACTCCATCTGTGTTCACATTTGGGCATATTGAGTATTCCTGCCAAGTGTGGTCCAGATCCATCATTATTTGAGTCCACAGTGCTCTCTGAATGTCGGTGAACTAGAACTCCCAAACTCAAGGTCAATGCCCACCAAACTCTTATAGCATTTTCTCTTGGTTCTGGGAGTTCTGTGTGGGAAGCTTGTGTCTTTCTGCCATTCCTGCCAGGATATCTATGTTGTGTTCATCGAAACAGGCCCAGGTTTCACACTGAGTGTATAAATACATTTAAAAACATATTAACTATATGTATGACTGTGTTAGAGTGTCGTTTCGTGTCATTTTGGTTGGTGGTGTGCCCCAGGATTTGGCAAATGTAAAAAGTGTGCCGTGGCTCAAAAAGGGTTGGGAAACACTGGAGTAGACAACAATGCCGGCCATCTCTGGAAACCAGCAAGATCTGGAGAGCTTCATATCATACAAGCGGCACAAGATTTGAGGATCTGGCACCCCCTTCTTTGCTGGGATCGCCTTTGGACCAGGGTCGGTTTCGAAATCCATGCAAGCCAATGGAAGCGCAGAGCACATGCTTCGATTTAAGAAGTACAATCTTGACTTCTGAGAAGAGCAAAGTCAACTGTAAAGAAAATGGAGAATGAGGAGAAGAAAGAGCAGAAGGAGAGGAGGAGAGGAGAGGGCCATTCGCGGGGAAACGTCAGGTCAAAATGCAGATACTTGCACTAAATAGGACAGGTTATCTTTGGCCGGGGTCCAGTTTCCCAGGAAACGGGAAGGAGCTTAGCGTTCGAGAGCACTGCAGCTGTGCTTAGTTTTTAATGAGCAGAGGGGGCTCTCATGGAGCCATGTCAAGGCCGCCCGAGTTTTTGAGGGGCACCCCATGCTCCTTGGGACAGTATTTTTTTTGAAGGTATCTACATGGTGGAAAGAAAGGGAGGGAGGGAGGAGAAAGACTTAGATCCAATTGGCGAAGTAAATTGCCCTTCGTTGCCATACTGCACTTCTTTGGAGTGCCATCGTTCCGGAGTCTTCCCCATTGCACTGTGATAGCACCACGATTCTGCATCCATTAATGACCTGTTCCATTATTGACCAAGGACCAATTTGACCAGGGACCACTTTGACCAAGGACCACTTTGACCAGGGACCACTTTGACCAAGGACCACTTTGACCAGGGACCACTTTGACCAAGGACCACTTTGACCATGGACCACTTTGACCAGGGACCACTTTGACCAGGGACCACTTTGACCAGGGACCACTTTGACCAAGGACCACTAGACCATGGACCACTTTGACCAGGGACCACTTTGACCAGGGACCCCTTTGACCAGGGACCACTTTGACCAGGGACCACTTTGACCAAGCACCCCTTTGATCAAGGACCACTTTGACCAGGGACCCCTTTGACCAGGGACCCCTTTGACCAGGAACCACTTTGACCAGGGACCACTTTGACCAGGCACCCCTTTGACCAAGGACCACTTTGACCAGGGACCACTTTGACCATGGACCACTTTGACCAGGGACCCCTTGACCAGGGACCACTTTGACCAAGGACCACTTTGACCAAGGACCACTTTTGACAATTTGGACCACTTTGACCAGGGACCACTTTGACCAGGGACCACTTTGACCAGGGACAACTTTGACCAAGGACCACTTTGACCAGGGACCAGGGACCACTTTGACCAAGGACCACTTTGACCAGGGACCACTTTGACCAGGGAATACTTTGACCAAGGACCACTTTGACCAGGGACCACTTTGACCAGGAACCACTTTTTCCAGAAACCACTTTGACCAGGGACCAATTTGACCAGGGACCACTTTGACCAAGCACCCCTTTGACCAAGGACCACTTTGACCATGGACCACTTTGACCAGGGACCCCTTGACCAGGGACCACTTTGACCAAGGACTACTTTGACCAAGGACCACTTTGACCAGGGACCACTTTGACCAGGGACCACTTTGACCAGGGAACACTTTGACCAGGAACACTTTGACCAAGAACACTTTGACCAGGAACACTTTGACCAGGAACCACTTGACCAGGGAACACTTGACCAGGGACCACTCTGACCAGGGATCACTTGACCAGGGACCACTTTGACCAGGGACCAATTTGACCAAGGACCACTTTGACCAGGGACCACTTTGACCAAGGACCACTAGACCATGGACCACTCTGACCAGGGATCACTAGACCAGGGACCACTTTGACCAGGGACCACTTTGACCAGGGACCACTTTGACCAGGGACCACTTTGACCAGGGACCACTTGACCAGGGACCACCTTGACCAGGGACCACTTTGACCAGGGACCACTTTGACCAGGGACCACTTTGACCAGGGACCACTTTGACCAAGGACCACTCTGACCAGGGATCACTAGACCAGGGACCACTTTGACCAGGGACCACTTTGACCAGGGACCACTTTGACCAAGGACCACTTTGACCAAGGACAACTTTGACCAGGGACCCCTTTGACCAGGGGCCACATGGGATTTGTAGTACCTTCAGCCAATTCAGCTCTGACTTCCACAGACCACTAAGATCCCCATGAATGACAGATCTGGATCAAACAGCAACGCCTGCCCGGGGATCGCGCACTTGCGACTGTGTCCCTGCGAGTTGGAATCCCCGGGCAGGCGTTGCTGTGGAAACTGCAGTGCGCGCCTTCTTCCTCTCGTCAACCCCGTTCACGGTGCAGTCCTGTGTATTGGCCTCTTTCTTCCAACGGGGACGTCCTTGCAAGCGCGCGACCGTGCAAGTCGCCACGGTCCCCTTACAGTGGTTCAGCACCCCCTCAAATTCTCCTGAGCCTCCCAGCTCCCCCTTGGATTGCCCCACCTCCCACCAGGGGGTGGTACCACCCACTTTGGGAACCACTGATCTAGCCTTACTAATGTTTCATTTCTGTTTTTATGTTGTTTTATGTGGATTGTGAGCCGCTCTGAGCCCTCGGGGAGTGACGGCATACAAGACTGATTAATTAATTAATTAATAGTCAAGACGGGAGTTAAGGGGTCCGCCCTTAAATGGGTGTCCTCCTTTCTTCAAGATCGGGGACAACGGGTGGAGAGGGTGGAGAGGGAAGGGATGGTCTCGGAAAGGGTCCCCCTTAACTGTGGGGTCCCCCAAGGGGCTATCCTCTCCCCTCTATTATTTAACACCTATATGCGTCCACTTGCCCAACTGGTGCGTAGTTTTGGTCTGGAGTGCCGTCAGTACGCTGAGGACACCCAGCTGGTGCTGAGGATGGAAGGCCGGCCGGACTCCGTACCCGATTATTTCCATCAGTGCCAGGAAGCCGTGACTGGGTGGCTACGGGTCAGCAGGTTGAAGGTGAACCCGTCGAAGACGGAGGTCCTGTGGCTGGGTCGCCCTGGGAGGGGCGGAGCTCCGGTTGCCAATTATGGATGGTGAGGTGATTAGCCCGTCACCTCTGGTTAAAAGCCTGGGGGGTCCAACTGGACCCTCTGCTGACGATGGAGGCTCAGGTCTCCACCGTGAGCAGAGCAGCGTTTTCCCACTGCGCCAGGCAAGGCGGCTGGCGCCCTACCTTTCCGGTGACGACCTGGCCACGGTCATCTCGAGACTGGACTACTGTAACACCTCTTTACATTGGCCTTCCTTTGTTGGTAATCTGGAAACTGAAGATGGTGCAAAACGCTGCGGCTCGACGGCTGGATGGAGCGATACTATCGCGCCGCATGACACCAGTCCTCCAGCGCTTGCACTGGCTCTCCATCGAGCACCGGATCGCCTTCAAAGTGCTGGTGCTAACCTTTAAGGCTGTGCATGGCCTGGGGCCAGTGTACCCGAAGGACCGCCTTTCCCTGCACGTTCCCCAGAGACTACTACGGTCCATGGATCAAAACCTACTAGAGGTTCCATCACTTAAGATCTGCCGCTTGTCATCGACGTGGCAGCGCATTTTTTCTGTAGCAGCGCCTACCCTTTGGAACGCCCTCCCGGAGGAGGCGTGAGCAATAACTGACCTACAGGCCTTTCGGAGGGCCTGCAAGACCACCCTGTTCTGTCAGGCGTTCAATCTCTAAACTGTGACCCCGACTCTGGTCTTAATCTGTTTTTATTATGTTTCCAAGTATGTTGTGTTTTGTTGTTCATTGCTGTGAACCGCCCTGAGCCTTTTGGGGAAGGGTGGTATATAAGTCAAAATCTCTATCTCTATTCTCTTATCTCTATATATAATAAAGCTGAAAGTTTGTATGTTTGTTTGTATGTTTGTATGTATGTGGCAGCGTTCTGATTGGGTGTCACTTTCACAGGCCACAGCAACAAGCGCGGGTGATGGACCTGCACCAAACTTGGCATACATAACACCCCCCGACCCCCTTTACGTCCTGGTGCGGTTTGGGGGAGATGGACCACGGATTATGGGATTTGTAGTACTTTAAATCCCTTTGGTTCCCACGGACCACTGCGGCTCCCAACAAAGACCGATAAAGACCAAAGTTGGCACACAGAGCCCCCATGACCCGCTCTACATCCTACTGAAGTTTGGAGGGGGCCAAAACATGGATGATGGGACTTGCAGTACCTTCCCTCTCTTTCCAAGACTGCTACAAACCTAATCCAATGACTGATCAAGACCAAACCTGGCACACAGAGCCCTCATGACCCACTCTACATCCTGGTGCAGTTTGGTGTGAGACGGACCACGGATGATGGGACTTGAAGTACCTTCACTCACTTCCTCAAAACAATGCATCCCTCATCCATTCACCAATACAGACCAAACTTGCCACACACAGCCCCCATGACCCACTCTACATCCTGCTGCAGGTTGGAGGAGGGTGGGCCACAGATGATGGGACTTGCACTACCTTCAGTAATTTCAACTGCAACTCCCAATACTGATGGATCAAGACCAAACTTGCCACACACAGCCCCCATGACCCACTCTACATCCTGCTGCAGGTTGGAGGAGGGTGGACCACGGATGATGGGACTTGCACTACCTTCAGTAATTTCAACTGCAACTCCCAATACTGATGGATCAAGACCAAACTTGGCACACACAGCCCCCATGACCCACTCTACATCCTGCTGCAGGTTGGAGGAGGGTGGGCCACAGATCATGGGACTTGCACTACCTTCAGTAATTTCATGATACCACTGCAACTCCCAATACTGATGGATCAAGACCAAACTTGGCACACACAGCCCCCATGACCCACTCTACATCCTGCTGCAGGTTGGAGGAGGGTGGGCCACAGATGATGGGACTTGCACTACCTTCAGTAATTTCAACTGCAACTCCCAATACTGATGGATCAGGACCAAACTTGGCACACAGAGCCCCCATGACCCACTCTACATCCTGGTGCACTTCTCAAATGACCCGGGGACCGCCGGGTCCCCAAGCTAGTAAATAAATAAATAAATAAATAGTCAAGGTCTTGGAGCAACTGGAAAATCTTTTAGTGGATTGGGGATGAGGGGAGAAACTGCTCTGTGGCACTGTGTCCGGTGCACTTGGCCCGCGCCTTTGTCCGCGTCCACTCTCTGCTTCCCAAGTTGAAGGCAGTCCCCAACTTGCGGTCATTGACAGCTTACGTCTCAGTAAACCCAGAAGGTGTCTGATAGAAAGGAAGAAAGGAAAAGGAAGGGGGGAGGGGGGGAAGACGCCAAGGGTCTTAATCCCCCTGTTCATTCATGCTCTCGGTAATGTTCTTTGAGGCCTCTGCTGAGAATCCAGCCTGGAAACGGAGGCTGATAAATTAGTCTGGAGGGAAACAAGGCCGGTCCCGCTTGTAAAAGGTCATGCCAACTTTGTTCTGGGTGAGGGTTTATCTGGGCCGCAGCTGCGACGGACAATGGCCCGGGCCTAAATGGCAGGAGTCTTAAGCTCTGCTGGCGAAATTACTCCGCTGATAAGGCGGAATGGACTTTAGTAAGATCTAAATGGGAAAAAAGGGAAATGGGGGGGAGGCAGTCGGAAAGGGCAGGTATTTCTCAAACATGATTGAACAGGGACGACACAATAAGATGTGCCATTAAACCCAAGGTTTTCTTTACCCGGGTGTTATTATCTCAAAGGGGGGAAACATGCTGCTGATTAAGAAGATAACAAAGGGGTCGGAAGAAAGCCCTTCGCAGAACGAGCGAGCGAGCGTCCCTCTCTCCGAATCCTCCGGCAGGATTACGGCAAGGTAGACCCTCCGAAGTGAAAGACCCTCCAGAGTCAATAATACCTGTTGACGGGTACAAGTCAGCCGGTCAATCATAATTGTGGACGGGGTCCCTTTCCCACCAAATCCGTTTGTTGCCGGAAGAAAATTTGGAAGGGAATGTTGCGTCCTCTGAAAAATGTGTTGTTCCGTGGATGCATTCAGACATGCAGGGGCGGTCCTACAAGGTAGGCCAAGTAGGCGGCCGCCTAGGGCGCCATCTGGGAAGGGGGCGCCATCCTGGCCGCATGGGGCACCATCCTGGCCCTGCTGATGTTCCTCAGGCAGCGCCGCAGCTGCCTGCTTTTGGGCCCCGGCCTTGTGCGCTCCGACGCCACTTCTGGGCATGCGCGGAGGTTTTCGGCAAGAGGCGCAGTTGCTCCGGAGCTGAAGTTGAGCGCAGGAGCAACTGCACATCCGCAAAAACCTCCGTGCATGCCCAGTAGCTCCCTTGTGCAGAAGCCTGTAAGCAAAGCACTCCCTATCGGGCAGGCAGGGAGTGCTTCCCCTCTCCTTTTGTCTCCGCCGCGCACGCGTTTGCAGGGAAGGAGAAAAGAATCAGTGAAGGAAGTGTAAGTGAAGGAATGAATGAAGGGCTTTCCTCCTCCTCCTCCTCTGTGACCTCTTCTCTCCCTCCTTCCTCTCTTTGGCTCTATTTCTGTCTAGACCTGAGGGGCCTGAGGCTAGGAGGAGTTGTGGGAGTTGGAGTCCAAAACACCTAGAGGGAGGGAGGGAGGGAGGGCCCAAGTTTGCCCAGGCCGCGCTGCCTGTATTCGACCTCATTTGAACATTTTGGCTGTTTTTCTATTTACATTTACATTGGGATCCTAATTTTGGACTTATGGGAGATTCCTATGGATTATGAGCCGGGTGGGAGGTAATATATTCTGATTTTGATGCATTTACATTGCATTTCTTGTTGATTATTATACAGTTCTGCTTAATATTGTCATACAATATAATACAAATACAATATAATAGAATAATGATATATTTTAGATTACATGTAATATTACAAACAATATTGCAGTATAGTGGTATTGTACAAAATAGTAATATATAGTATTTTATTTTACTTTATTTTGGGTTATTTGAGTTTTATAGGAGTCATGAAAATATTTAGTAGAGGATAATTTCATTTAAATAAATAATTTTATTTATTATTTTATAATAATAATATAATAGAATGTTATATTGTATTATAATGTCAATATATTATAATTATATTGTAATGTAGTATAATATAATTATGATATATATAGTATATGGTATAATATATTGTATATACATTGATACAATATAATACTACTAATGGTATTGTGTTTTTATAATTGTATATTTTTTTTACTTGGGGGCAAAATAATGTTTTTGGGGGGGGCACCAAAATAATGTTCGCCTACCATTTAAAATTACCTTAGACCGCCCCTGCAGACATGACACCCTTGCTAGGCTCAGCTGAGGTCAGCTGTGACCAGCAGTGCTGCGGAATTCAAAGAGGCACGAACGGAGGGCGAAAGGGAGAAACGTGGCAAGAGGAACGTGCCAAGCCAACCCTGACCAGGACCGCCTTCCACCTGAAAACCAATGTCCTCACTGTGGGAGAACATAGGGATTTATTTATTTATTTATCGTACTAATGGCAGCTTGTTCAACTTAAGCCGCCTGAGAGCTCGCACTAAGACTCTCAACTCTCTAGTCCGTGAGCTGCTTTTTGCTGACGATGCTGCCCTTGTCGCCCATTCAGAAGCAGCCCTGCAGCGCCTCACGACCTGCTTTGCAACAGCTGCGGAGCCGTTTGGGCTGGAAGTCGACCTGAAGAAAAGGGAAGTCCTCTACCAGCCCGCACCACAGGAAGAACACCACCATCCCCACGTCAGCATAGGCACATCTGTGCTTAAGTCCGTTCAGCAGTTCACCTCCCTGGGAAGCATCCTCTCTTCAGACGCCAAGATTGACAAAGAGATAGATCACAGATTAGCAAAGGCATAGAGTGCATTCGGAAGGCTTCACGAAAGAGTCTGGAGCAACAAGCACCTGAGGCAAAGCACCAAAATCAGTGTGTACAGAGCTATCGTACTGTCTATTCCCCTCTATGGGTCTGAAACATGGGTCACCTATCGCAGTGATCTCTGATCTTCTGATCGCAGCGATCTCCAGGGACTCTATGGGGACAGGCGATCCCTCAAGTACACTGGCCCCAGACCGTGTAAGGCCTTAAAAGTAAAGACTAAGACTTTGAAAGTGATCCGGTACTCAATTGGTAGCCAGTGCAGACCCTGCAGGACCGGGGTGATACGACAACTCACGGGCTCCCCCGCAAGTAGTCGGGTCGCAGCATTCTGCACTAGCTTGAGTTTCCAGATCACCGTCAAAGGCAGGCCAATGTAGAGAGCATTACAGTAGTCAAGTCTTGAGATGACCGCAGCCTGGATCACCGTGGCCAGGTCGTTCCGAGACAAATAGGGGGCCAGCCGCCTCGCCTGTCGCAGGTGGGAAAATGCTGTTCTGCTGAGAGCGGAGATTTGGGCCTCCGTCGACAGCAGAGGGTCCAAAAGGACTCCCAGGCTTTTTACTGATGATGGCGGGCATAGTGCCAGGCCATCCAGGGTCGGCAGCTGGACATCCCTATCGCCCGGACAGCCCAACCAGAGGATTTCCGTCTTCGCTGGATTCACCTTCAACCTGCTGGCTCGCAGCCATCCAGTCACGGCTTAAACGCACAGATGGAGATTATTGGGTACGGAGTCCGGCCGGCCCTCCATCCTCAAACAATGGTGGATCTGGGCCTAACTTGGCCTGAATACTCAATATGCCCAGACGGGAACACTGGTGGAGTTTGGGGAGAACAGACTTGGCATTTGGGAGTTGTAGTTGCTGGGATTTATAGTTCACCTACAATCAAAGATCATGCTGAACTCCACCAACAATGGAATTGAACCTAACTTGGCACACAGGACTCCTATGACCAACAGAAAATACTGGAAGGGTCTGGTGGGCATTGACCTTGAGTTTGGGAGTTGTAGTTCCCCTACATCCAGAGGCTACTATGGACTCAAACAATGGTGGATCTGGGCCTAACTATGGCAAACAATGGAGGATCTTACTCAATATGCCCAGATGGGAACACTGGGGGAGTTTGGGGAGAATAGACTTGGCATTTGGGAGTTGTAGTTGCTGGGATTTATAGTTCACCTACAATCAAAGAGCATTGTGAACTCCACCAACAATGGAATTGAACCAAACTTGGCACACAGGACTCCCATGACCAACAGAAAATACTGGAAGGGTTTGGTGGGCATTGACCTTGAGTTTGGGAGTTGTAGTTCCCCTACATCCAGAGGGTACTATGGACTCAAACAATGGTGGATCTGGGCCTAACTTGGCCCGATTACTCAATATGCCCAGATGGGAACACTGGGGGAGTTTGGGGAGAATAGACTTGGCATTTGGGAGTTGTAGTTGCTGGGATTTATAGTTCACCTACAATCAAAGAGCATTGTGAACTCCACCAACAATGGAATTGAACCAAACTTGGCACACAGGACTCCCATGACCAACAGAAAATACTGGAAGGGTCTGGTGGGCATTGACCTTGAGTTTGGGAGTTGTAGTTCCCCTACATCCAGAGGGTACTATGGACTCAAACAATGGTGGATCTGGGCCTAACTTGGCCCGATTACTCAATATGCCCAGATGGAGTTTTGGGAGAATAGACTTGGCATTTGGGAGGCACTGCGCTTGGAGGACCATCACCCTCGGGCTAAGTAAGTAAGTATCCCTAGGAACCTCACGACCTGGAGAAACAACAACAAAAGCCTCTGAACGAGGGACCAGGGGAAGAGGAAGAGACGGGAGAGGCACAGGAGATGGTATTCATAGGAAGGATCACGTTCCAGGGAAAGCAAGCGGGGCCCGTCTCCTGGCAGTGCTTTTCCGACAAGGAGGAAAAGGCTATTTTTCACGCCCCGTGGTCACAAGCGGACTATTCTTGGTTCCCCCTCCCCGCCTTGTTTTTAATAGGGATGATAAAATACCAGTCCGGCGGCCTGGTATTCGTAGATGTCTCTCGAAGACGAAAAGAAAACACAGATTTCCCATTTCTGCTTGTGGGTTTCTATTTTAAGGGAAGTGCCCGCTCGCCGGAGTTATGACGGGGGATGAGTTATGACCCCTTATGGAAATAAATAGAGAAATATCACAGTGGCCTTCTCCGTCATGCTTCCACCCTTCGGCCCCAGCCCAGCTCCTTATATACCCATGTTCCCAACCTTTCCCAAACATAGTCCTGGAATTGGTGCCAAAAGGAGGCGGAAAGTGACCTCTTTGCCCATCTTGGATTCAGAATCAACTAAAGAGATAGCAAAAAAAAAAAACCTGGACCACACCACCAACCAAAATGACACAAAACCACACTCTAACACAGTCATACATATCGTTAATATGTTTTTGAATGTATTTATACACTCAGTGTGGAACCTGGGCCTGTTTCGATGAATACAACATAGACACAAACTTGCCACACAGAACTCCCATAACCAAGAGAAAATGCTATAAGAGTTTGGTGGGCATTGACCTTGACGTTTGGGAGTTGTAGTTCACCGACATCCAGAGAGCACTGTGGACTCAAACAACGTTGGATCAGGACCAAACTTGGCATGAATACTCAATACGCCCAAATGTGAACACAGGTGGAGTTTGGGGAAAATAGACCTTGACATTTGGGAGTTACAGTTTCCGGGATTTATAGTTAACACACAATCAAAGAGCATCCTGAACTCTTGCAACAATGGAATTGAACCAAACTTGGCACATGGAACTCTCATTACCAACAGAAAGTACTGAAAGGGTTTGCTTGGGAATTGACCTGGAGTTTGGGAGTTGTAGTTCACCTACACCCAGAGAGCACTGTGGACTCAAACAACGTTGGATCAGGACCAAACTTGGCATGAATACTCAATATGCCCAAATGTGAACACAGATGGAGTTTGGGGGAAATAGACCTTGACATTTGGGAGTTACAGATTCCGGGATTTATAGTTAACACACAATCAAAGAGCATCCTGAACTCTTGCAACAATGGAATTGAACCAAACTTGGCACATGGAACTCTCATTACCAACAGAAAGTACTGAAAGGGTTTACTTGGGAATTGACCTTGAGTTTGGGAGTTGTAGTTCACCTACACCCAGAGAGCACTGTGGACTCAAACAATGTTACGTTGTGTTGTTGTTTGTTTTCTATCCAGAGTCACAATGTTGGAAGGAGGCTCGCCACTTTAAGGTGCCTAAAACAGGCATGGGAAAACTTCGGCACTCTGGGTGCTTTGGACTCCAACTCCCACCATTCCTAACAGCCTGAGGCCCTTTCCTGCTTAAGTGGCTGAGGGGGGGGGGAGGAAAAGGGCCCGAGCCTGCTAGGAATGGTGGGAGTTGGAGTCCAAAGCACCTGGAAGGCCCAAGTTTGCCCGTGCCAGCTTCCGACAGAGACCTCTTCCTCCCCTTCCCCTTCGCGCCCTTTCTTCCCCCTCCTGCCCAACACTTACTTTTTCTTCTCCACTGCCGCTTCTGCCGCCATGGGGGGCAGCGTGAGCGTGTTCAGGAGGGGAGGGGGGGAGGGAGGCGTGGCCCGTGCGGGCGCTACTGCGCAGACTCGCCCCAGAGCAAAGCCAGGCAAAGCGAGCAGAGCGAGGCTGGGAAGGAGGGAGCCCGAGGGGAGAAGAGAAAGTGTTCGGCAGGAGGGGGAAGAAAGGGGATTGGAGGTTCCCATTTCCCACGGCACACCTGATGGTCGCTCACGGCACACTAGTGTGCCACGGCACACTGGTTGGGAAACACTGGTGTAAAGTGCAGTAGGATGGAGTGTGGGCCATGGGGGCACTGTGTGCCAAGTGTAGTCTTGATGGGTCTGTGTCCAGGGCCGCAGTGGTCTGTGGGGAATGAAGGGTTTGAAAGTACTACAAATCCCACAGCTCTAGCGCAAGCAAGGACGTGGGAGTCACACCATGCAGCCTATCCTTGTAAACATTGTCCTGGCCTCAAGACAAAGAAAGACAAAGAGAGAGAGAGAGAGACTTGCTCTCCGTTCCAGCGCATCCTCTCTTCTGTGAAGATACCGAATTAGGCTTCGGCCTGCATTAGGGGATTGGCCCAGATCATCGGCCATTGCCTTAGGGACCCCCAACCCAGGCCCGGATTACCCATAAGGCCACCCTAGGCCATGGCGGCAGCCATGGGGGGGCGGCAGGTCCGGACCACCCAAAAATTTAAAAAAAAAAATTTTTTTTTTTTTAAAGTTTGATCTTCAGGGGGTCCTGCGCCTGCGCACGGAGTGCCATAGGCCCTAGGGCAGCGTTTCTCAACCTTCCCAGTGCCACGACCCCTTAATCCAGTTCCTCGTATTGTGGTGACCCCCAACCATAAAACCATGTTCGTTGCTACTTCATAACTGTAATTTTGCTACTGTTATGAATCATCATGTAAAAGCTCGGATGGATTTTCATTCACCAGACCACATTTGGCACAAATACCCGATACACCCAAGTTTGAATACTAGTGGGGTTGTTGGGGGTGATTTTGCCATTTGGGAGTTGTAGTTGCTGGGATGTATAGTTCACCGACACTTGCGGGGTTCCTCAGGGGGCTATTCTCTCCCCCCTCTTATTTAACATCTATATGCGTCCACTTGCCCAGCTGGTGCGTAGTTTTGGGCTGGTGTGCCATAAGTACGCTGATGACACCCAGCTTATCTTGAAGATGGAGGGCAGCCTCGAATCCGTACCCGATAATTTCCATCGTTGCCTTGAGGCCGTCACTGGATGGCTGCGAGCCAGTAGGTTGAAGGTGAATCCGGCAAAAGACGGAGATCCTGTGGCGGGGTCCTCCGGGCTGTAGGGATGTTCAGCTTCCAACCCTGGACGGCGTGACATGATGTCCGTCGCCCTCTGTTAAGAGCTTAGGAGTAACCCTGGACCCCCTGTTGTCGATGGAGGCCCACGTCTCCAGCGTCAGCAGGGTAGCATTTTTCCATCTCCGCCAGGCGAGGAAGCTGGCCCCCTATTTGTCCCGGCGCGACTTAGCCACAGTGATCCAAACCACGGTCATCTCGAGGCTGGACTACTGTAACGCTCTTTACATTGGCCTTCCTCTGTCGGTAATCCGGAGACTCAAGCTGGTGCAGAACGCCGCAGCGACTCCTGGCGGGGTCCCGATTGGCCACCACATCACGCCAATCCTGCGCGAACTGCACTGGCTCCCAATTGAATGCCGGATTGCCTTCAAAGTGTTAGTCCAGACTTTTAAGGCCTTACATGGTCTGGGGCCAGTGTACCTGCGGGACCGCCTTGTCCCATACCATCCCAGCAGATCACTGCGCTCCGAAGAGCTAAACCTCCTGGTCATCCCAAATGTGAGGACCTACCATCTGTCCGCAACCCGCCGCCGGGCTTTCTCTGTTGCAGCCCCTACCCTGTGGAATGCACTGCCCGCCGGCATCCGTGCCACCCAGGGCCTCCTCCCGTTCAGGAGAGCAGTCAAGACATTGCTGTTCCAACAAGCCTTCGGAGTTGGCTAAACTGTAGCTCACACCGCCTGGCTGTCAGCCCACCGCGACTCCATTTGTTGCTTCAACTGTTCTAATTGTAATTCCATCTTAATGGTATTGCTGTGAGTTATTATGAGTGATCTGACCATTGTATTTTACGAACTGTTGTAAGTCGCCTCGAGCCGTTGGGGGGGGGGGGGGCGACAGACAAATGCGAAATAAAAAATAAATAAATAAATACATAAAGAGCATTCATAACTCCACCAACGGTGGAGTTGAACCAAGCTTGGCACACAGAACTCCCATGACCAAGTGAAAATACTGGAAGGGTTTGGTGGACATTGACCTTGAGTTTGGGAGTTGCAGTACACCTACATCCAGAGAGCACTGTGGACTCAAACAATGATAGATCTGGATCAAAATTTGGGACAAATACTCAATATGTCCGAACGTGAACACCGGTGGAGTTTGGGGAAAATAGGCCTTGACATTTGGGAGTTGTAGTTGCTGGGATTTATAGTTCTCCTACAATCAAGGAGCATTCTGAACCCCACTGACGATAGACTTGGGCCAAACTTCCCATACAGAGCCCCATGACCAATAGAAATCAATGTGTTTTCTGAATCAATGTCTTTGGTGACCCCTCTGACACCCCCTCGCGACCCCCATAGGGGTCCCGACCCCCAGGTTGAGAAACACTGCCCTAGGGCCTCTGACGTGGCTTCCCGGCCCCCTCCTCGCTCGCGTCAGCCCCGCCCCTCCTTCCTTCACTGAAGGAAGGAGAGGCGGGGCCGACGTCGACGCGAGCGAGGAGGAGGCGGAGAGAAGTCCCACTGCCCTCTCCTCGCTCACGTCAGCCCTGCCCCTCCTTCCTTCAGTGAGGAGGAAGGAGGGGCCCCCCACAAGCGCCCCCCATAAGCGCCCCCCGCAAGCGGCCTCGCCCCCCGCAAACGGCCGCACCCCCAGGGCAGGGGCGGCGCTTCCAGAGTGTGGCCTAGGGCACCGCAAACTGTTAATCCGGGCCTGCCCCAAACCCCAACCTGACTCTGAGCCCAGAACCATGAGATAATGCCCAAAGAAAGCCATTTCTGCATCGCATTCGGGCTACGCCAAACCGTGGCCAAGTCCGCTTCGGTGCCACTCATCCCGGGGATAAATCAGCAAAATTGTCGGGAATGCCACTGGTCTTGTTGCATTTGATCCCATGCCTGACGAATGCGGTCCCCGTGGAAATCAGCACATTTGGCCATAGAAAAAAGGAAATCTGCCAGCCTTTCAGCACGGTCTGACCAATCTGGCAAGGCCGCGGAGAAGCCGGATTCACAGCGCCCGGCAGGAATGCCAATCCAGACACAGAACGAGCCACACATACAAGGAAGCAGGCGTTTTCCATTTAGGAATCCTCCCGTGGGAAGAGTGACTTCTCCAAGTCGGCAGAAATGCATCTGGGTGGTTGTGTGCTTTCCAGGCTGTACGGCCATGTTCCAGAAGCATGGCCACGCAGCCTTTCGACAACATAGGAATGCATCCATTCATGCAAATCAATATGTACAAGAGTTTGGTCCAAACTTTCTAATCGCTCTAACTTAGTTCCAGCTACCGGACTGTCTCTGCGTGATATAATCCAGTGTTTCCTAACCAGTGTGCCATGGCACACTAGTGTGCCGTGACCTATCAACAGGTGTGCCGTGGGAAATTGGAACCTCCAATCCCCTTTCTTCCCCCTCCTGTCGTACATTTTTTTTCTTCTCCACTCGGGGTCCCTTCTTCCCAGCCTCGCTCTGCTCGCTTTGCCAGCCTGAAGGAAAGGGAAGTCCTCTACCAGCCCGCACCACAAGAAGAACACCATCACCCCCACATCAGCATAGGCCTAACATCCTGCTTTGCAACAGCTGCAGAGCTGTTTGGGCTGGAAGTCAGCCTGAAGGGAAGGGAAGTCCTCTACCAGCCCGCACCACAAGAAGAACACCATCATCCCCACATCAGCATAGGCCTAACATCCTGCTTTGCAACAGCTGCAGAGCTGTTTGGGCTGGAAGTCAGCCTGAAGGAAAGGGAAGTCCTCTACCAGCCCGCACCACAAGAAGAACACCATCATCCCCACATCAGCATAGGCCTAACATCCTGCTTTGCAACAGCTGCAGAGCTGTTTGGGCTGGAAGTCAGCCTGAAGGGAAGGGAAGTCCTCTACCAGCCCGCACCACAAGAAGAACACCATCATCCCCACATCAGCATAGGCCTAACATCCTGCTTTGCAACAGCTGCAGAGCTGTTTGGGCTGGAAGTCAGCCTGAAGGAAAGGGAAGTCCTCTACCAGCCCGCACCACAAGAAGAACACCATCATCCCCACATCAGCATAGGCCTAACATCCTGCTTTGCAACAGCTGCAGAGCTGTTTGGGCTGGAAGTCAGCCTGAAGAAAAGGGAAGTCCTCTACCAGCCCGCACCACAGGAAGAACACCACCATCCCCACGTCAGCATAGGACTATCATCCTGCTTTGCAACAGCTGCAGAGCTGTTTGGGCTGGAAGTCAGCCTGAAGAAAAGGGAAGTCTTCTACCAGCCCGCACCACAGGAAGAACACCATCATCATCCCCACGTCAGCATAGGCACATCTGTGCTTAAGTCCGTCCAGCAGTTCACCTCCCTGGGAAGCATCATCTCTTCAGACGCCAAGATTGACAAAGAGATAGATCATAGTTGAGCAAAGGCATCGAGTGCATTCGGAAGGCTTCACAAAAGAGTCTGGAGCAACAAGCACCTGAGGCAAAGCACCAAAATCAGTGTGTACAGAGCTATCGTACTGTCTATTCTCCTCTATGGGTCTGAAACATGGGTCACCTATCGCCAACACCTATGACTCCTCGAACGCTTGCATCAGCGCTGTCTTCGCACAATCCTAAATATACACTGGACCGACTATGTGGCGAATGTTGCTGTCCTTGAGCAAGCAGGGATCGCCAGCGTTGAGGCCATGCTATTGAGAACACAGCTGCGCTGGGCAGGACACGTCTCTAGGATGGACAACCACCGCCTCCCAAAGATACTACTCTATGGTGAACTCGCCACGGGTCAGCGCAAGAGAGGCGCCCCCAAAAAGAGATATAAAGACTCCCCGAAACAACACCTCAGGCTCGGCCAAATTGATCACCAACAATGGTCCGTCCTGGCCTCACATCGGGAGGCATGGAGACGCACTATCCACAATGCTGCGGCCTCTTTCGAGAAGACACGCCGAACGGGTCTCGAAGAGAAACGACAACGCAGAAAGAACCGGAACCTGGAAACAACATCACCCAAGGAGACTTTCTGCTGTGCTTTCTGCAACCAGACTTGCCTATCTCAGATTGGCCTTTTTGGTCATCAACACATTTGTAAAAAGCGTGGGCTGAGTTCTTCCTAAGAATCTTCGTTCGCGAATTAATGCCGAGAGAGAGAACACATCAAAACATAAGGAAGACACTGGGGGTGGGACTAAAGTTAATGGGCAGGAGTCTGAGAAACACAGGCATCTTAAATGTAGTTTGGGAAGGCAAGCCCCCATTCTGTGGCAGAGAATGCAAAGGTCCCTGCCCTAAACTACATTTCCCAGAATGGTAACACATCAAAACATAAGGAAGACACTGGGGGTGGAACTAAAGTTAATGGGCAGGCATCTGAGAACACAAGCATCTTAAATGTAGTTTGGGAAGGCAAGCCCCCCATTCTGTGGCAGAGAATGCAAAGGTCCCTGCCCTAAACTACATTTCCCAGAACAGTAACACATCAAAACATAAGGAAGACACTGGGGGTGGAACTAAAGTTAATGGGCAGGCATCTGAGAACACAAGCATCTTAAATGTAGTTTGGGAAGGCAAGTCCACCGTGGCAGAGAATGCAAAGGTCCCTGCCCTAAACTACATTTCCCAGAATGGTAACACATCAAAACATAAGGAAGACACTAGGGGTGGAACTAAAGTTAATGGGCAGGAGTCTGAGAAACACAGGCATCTTAAATGTAGTTTGGGAAGGCAAGCCCCCATTCTGTGTCAGAGAATGCAAAGGTCCCTGCCCTAAACTACATTTCCCAGAAGGGTAACACATCAAAACATAAGGAAGACACTGGGGGTGGAACTAAAGTTAATGGGCAGGAGTCTGAGAACACAGGCATCTTAAATGTAGTTTGGGAAGGCAAGCCCCCATTCTGTGTCAGAGAATGCAAAGGTCCCTGCCCTAAACTACATTTCCCAGAATGGTAACACATCAAAACATAAGGAAGACACTGGGGGTGGAACTAAAGTTAATGGGCAGGAGTCTGAGAAACACAGGCATCTTAAATGTAGTTTGGGAAGGCAAGCCCCCATTCTGTGGCAGAGAATGCAAAGGTCCCTGCCCTAAACTACATTTTCCAGAATGGTAACACATCAAAACGTAAGGAAGACACAGAATCACCATGAGGCTTTGACAACAGTACATCCATCTCCCATGGTCCTTTCCAGACCAGAATTCACTCCGATTCAGCAGAGGCCATTCTCTCGGATATTATTGCCGCTCGATCGAAATGAACGCAGTGACTTACCTCCCACCCGAAGTTGGTGTCCTTCGGCGTCGTTCCCGGGAAGGCCACGCACGGTCCCAGTCTCTCCCCGGCGCCCATCTTCTTTTTGGTCCAAATGCCCAGCCCGGCTCCTGGAATGGAGGACTCCCTCAGTTCAAAGTCTGCGGGGATTGGAATGTCGTCGGGGATGTAGACGGGGGCTTCGTAGGGGGAGCCTTCCTTGGGGTCGAAGTCCTCGCCCGTGGGGAAAGGCGAGGGCGGCCCAACAGGGATGGGGGACATGATGCTGTCCTCGGTCTCCTCTTCTGCGCTCTCGCCGGCTAGGAGGTCCGCCTCCGTTTCGTACATGTTATTCACAATCTCGTTGTCACCTTGAGGAGAAGCAGAGGCAGAAAAGTAAACAAGATGAACAAGGAATAGTAATATTAACAACAACAACAACAACAACATTATTTGTATCCCACCACCATCTCCCAAAATGGCACATAATAGTACACATAAAATACAAGTAAAATTACATCAGCATGTCAAACAATAACAATATTGGTTAACATCAAACAACACATCTATATCTATATCTATCTATATAATAAAAGATAATGTTTGTATGTTTGTTTGTTTGTATGTATGTTTGCGGAGATGCGGAGGGCGGATATGTGGCAGCGTTCCGATTGGTTGCCACTATGGGATTATTTGCATAACACCTCTGATTGGCCAACCACCCAACATTCCAGTACTCCAAGGAGGCAGAGAGAGGATTGGTTGCCACCAGGCATGTAGCCGGGGGCTAGGGGGCTTCAGCCCCCCCGAAATTCTCAGGGTGGTCCGCGAAAAGGCCTTACTGGTACATTATTTAAACTGTTATGTTTATTCATATCTTGATCTGATCACCATGCTCATTATATCCCACATTAATGGGGTTATTGGGATAACAATACAAAATGTTTGCTAGGGTAGACCCTCTTCCACCCAGTCTCAGCCCCGAACCAATCTCCCCCCCCCCCTCGAATCAAAATCCTGGCTACGGCATTGGTTGCCACTGAGGGAGTATTTGCATAAAGGACTCTGGCCAGCATCCAAGAATCCAAGCCTCTACATTCAAACATGATTGGTTGCCACTGTGGGAGATTTTGCATAAGTTACTGATTGGCCATCTACATTCCAACATTCTAAGGTGACGCAGAGGGAAAAGGAAAGGTCTCAGGCAGTCAGTCACTGCGGCCCATGGCAATGACGGATCAGGGCCACACTTGGCACACAGAGGCCCAATGGCCCACTTCGCAACCTGGTGCGGTTTAGAGCAGGATGGGCCACAAATGATGGGGTTTGCAGTACCTCCACCCGATTCACTTCCCAAGCAACACTGGAGCCCCTAAAATCACAGACCAGGCCCAAACTTGGCACACACAGCCCCCATGACTCACTCTACATCCTGTTGCAGTTTGAAGGAGGATGGACCATGGATGATGGGAGTAGAAGTACTTCTACTCACATCCCGAGACCGCTGCAACCTTCAACCAATGACTAATCAGGACCACACATGGCACACAATTTGGGGGAGGGTGGACCACAGATGATGGGACTTGCACTACCTTCAGTAATTTCATGATACCACTGCAACTCCCAATAATGATGGATCAAGGCCAAACTTGGCAGACAGAGCCTCCATGACCCACTCTACATCCTCGTGCTGTTTGGAGGAGGGTGGACCATGGACGATGGGACTCGCAGTGCCTTCACTAACTTCCTGACACCACTGTGACCCACGTAAATAACGGCTAAAGACCAACTAATACGTTTCTCAAATAACCCGGGCACCACCGGGTCCCAAGCTAGTCAATAATAAAAGTGAAAAATGTGTATGTGTGTGTGTGGGATATATATATATATATATATATATATATCTATATATATATATATATATATATGAACCCGGCCACGCGCTGCTGTGGCCTTTTCTCTTTCCTGTGTCACATTCTGTATATATATATATGTGTTTTGTGTGTGTATGTATGTATATATATGGATTTGTGTCTATGTGTACATATGTGTGTGTTTGTGTGTGTGTGTAGTTATATATATGTGTATATGTATATGTAGTTATATATATGTGTGTACTTATGTATATGTGTGTTTTTGTATTTTGATATGCGTGTATATGTGTAGACGTTTGTAAGTACAGATGTGTGTATGTATGTGTGCATGTGTATATTTCAGTGCGTGTATATATGTGTGTATGTGTGCATGTCTATATGTACATACGTGTGTGCATGTGGCGAAGACCAACAGTAACATCCCTTCCTGCCTTTTATACTTCCTTTCTTCCCTCTCCCCCTCATCCCTCAGCTTTTCTCTTCTCTCTGTCCTCCTGCCTCTTCTCCCTCCCTCCCTTCTTTCCTTTCCCTCCTTCCGGCCACCCCTCCCCTTTCTGTTTCAGTTCTGGGTCCCCTTGTCTCCCTCCCTCCATTCCCTCCCTACCTTTTCCGCCTTCCTTTTGCCAGTCCCTTCACCAGCTTCTATCTCTTGGATTGCCTTTTATTACCTGTCTGTTTTGCATAATGCCTATGAGTGGCCAGCACCACCACCAACATTCCAACGCTCTAAACTGACAGGGGAGGTGGGCTGGGGATTCTAACTGGGAGTATTTGCATAATGCCATATGGTCAGCTTTTTCTAAAACAGCCAGAGGGAGGTGGGGTGGGGATTGGCTCATTTTTTTGGGCCGTTGGCTCTTTTTTGGGGAAGGGGGTGTTTTGGTAAACATACCTCGTAGGGTTTTCTGGGTATGTGGGCTGTTTGTGTGTGTCTGCCTTGTGTGGTTTCTTTGTCTATAAGCCTGGAACCACCACATGAAGGATCTATTATATAAAGGAGGTCCTGTCGTCGAACGACTGACAGAGACAGAGAAACCTTCCAAGGCAAAGACACCAAACTTGCCAACACAAATAGGTCTCAGGCAAGGAAGGTTTTTAGCAAAGAAACTTTTCCCCCCAAAACCTAGAAGGCCCCCAAAAACAATACAAAAAAACTACATTTCCCAGCATCCTGCGGCAGCCAGCGAAACCCATTGGCCAACATCAGTTACCATAGTAACGGTGGGCAAAGCCACTTAGAATGCTGAGTGATTTCAGTTGAGGGTTAAACTGCCACGGTCAAGATCTAGGAGGGAGACAAATAGGGCACCAGGGACACAGGCACCACTGAGAAACACATACCCCAGAATAACACAAAAGTAATACCGACACACAACACAATACGCACATAACACAACCTTGCGTCTACTGCTCAACCCATTTGTATGCCATTCCTTCCTTCCACACAGGCATAAGCTGACCCAAAAGACAAGCCATGCCTCCTAAAAAGAACAGCATCGGACGACACACTCGCAACGCTACATACATCACACAAAAAAGGGCAGAACAAACGCCAGAACAGAAAGACACTGCACGACACTAGCTTTTGCCATCACCATAAACAAGGCTCAAGGACAAACACTACAAATCTGTGGCCTAGACCTTGACACAGAATGCTTCTCCCACGGACAACTCTACGTAGCGTGCTCCAGAGTTGGGAAACCACAGAACCTCTACATCAACACAGCAGACGGAAAGACAAAAAACATTGTATATCCACAAGCTCTGTAGAACGGCAGCAACACCACACGCCGACAACTCCACAGGACTTCAACATCCCACCCACCAGAACAACCCACAACGACACAGCCATGACCCCACCAAGACCATAAGTAACTTCAATTCCAACCCTTACATACTCAGACTTTCTCGCATCTCCTAAATAGGGCACAGCAACGCCTGCCGGGTACAGCTAGTTTTATATATATAGATGGCTCTCACTGAAATAAATTTCCAAATATTTTGCTTTCATGGCTCTCTGAGTCAAAAAGGTTCCTGACCCCTGCCATATATCTATGAGTACATGTGGTATGTGCCTCACTTGATACAGATAGGCAAACTCCAGAGTACAGCTTTCCCTCAAAACACCACAACTCGGCAAGCTTTTGTGCCATTACAGTCAAAGCAATGCCTCAATTGCGATTGAAAGCGACGGATCCCTTTTCAGCCGGACCCCTTCCCTCCGATACAAGTGCGCAGATTGTTCTCTAAGCCTCCCTACGCAGGGAAAAGATTTGCCTGGGAGTGAATGCTAGGCTACGGTGGGGCGATAGAAATGTTTTGTATGGCGAACGGGTTCCAAAAAGAGGGGCGGCAAGGCTTCCTAATCTGCTCCCAGAGTGCCCCGGGAACCATTTCAAGCGTTTTCTCTGTACGAAGAACAAAACAAAACCTTTGCAAAGTCATGTAGCTAAAACACTTATTTAATTTAGGGGCATTCAGGAGAGTAATTATCGGCCTACAAGTGGGTGGTTGGTGTCTTTCTTCCTCTGCCGCAGATGTGGGCCTTCTGCGCACAAAAGCAACAGTTGGATCGCAACGGTTTTTTGCCATATACCGAAGGTCTCACAGAGCGGAGAAAACGCTCCCCGAAGAACATTGAGAAAAAGGAGAGACAATGCGTCGGAGGTGGCGGTGGCAACAGTGCAAGTGCGGCGCCCGGGACCACAACACGCCGTGGAAAAGATGGACGGCACTCGGCTCCGGACAGGATCGAGCTCCGCATTTCGTTCCCTATTGTTCGTTAGTCACACACACACACAAAGGGGCAAAATATCCTTAATCTATTAAAGCTGTAGTTTATCCCCGCTGAACAATTAGGAAATTAGCGTGATTATTTTAGCAGGCTTGAAATTACCACACTTAACGGGATTGCAAAGAAGGGCCATTACCCGAGGCTCGCAGCGACCTCCCCTTTCCCGGCTCTTTCGTTCTTTCTTTCTTTCGTTCTTTCTTTCTCCTTTAGCTCAAATGCCCAAGATGAAAGAAAGAAACAACAAACGGTTCAATGAAGGTCGGATGATGGGATGGGGAAATATAAATATGCACGTGCATGCGCAGTACACTTGTGCAATCCAGGTAAACTGCAAATCCTTTTTGGTGTCCCAGATTTCAGTGGGGGCCCTGATCCGTTTTGGAGACACACCCCCCCCACCAAAAAAAATTCGGGAGTGCAGATATCTGTGTTCACTGTGGGGTGCAGAAATATTTCTTTCCTATCCGGCCCGTTTAGGGGGGAGGCACTTCCCAGGCTCACCTTCCCGTCACTTTAAGCATTTAAGCTGTTTCCTACTTTAAAGGAGAGGTGCTGCAGGCAGGCGTGCGTGCCTTCTCTCCCAGGCCTGTACCATGCCACACACTTTCCAAGGCATTTAGAGAAGGCCTCTTAAAGCTGTTTCTACTCTAGAGGAGAGGCGCTGCAGGCAGGAAGGTATGCGTTTTCTCCCAGGCCTGAACCACACGCCACGCACTCTTTCCAAGGCATTTAAAGGAGGCTTCTTAAAGGTGTTTCTACTCTAGAGGAGAGGCGCTGCAGGCAGGAAGGTACGTGTTCTCTCCCAGGCCTGAACAAAACGCCACGCACTCTTTCCAAGGCATTTAAAGGAGGCTTCTTAAAGGTGTTTATACTCTAGAGGAGAGGTGTTGTAGGCAGGGAGGTACGCGTTCTCTCCCAGGCCTGCACCACACGCCACGCACTCTTTTTAAGGCATTTAAAGGAGGCTTCTTAAAGGTGTTTATACTCTAGAGGAGAGGTGTTGTAGGCAGGGAGGTACGCGTTCTCTCCCAGGCCTGCACCACACGCCACGCACTCTTTCTAAGGCATTTAAAGGAGGCTTCTTAAAGGTGTTTCTACTCTAGAGGAGAGGCGCTGCAGGCAGGAAGATACGTGTTCTCTCCCAGGCCTGAACAAAACGCCACGCACTCTTTCCAAGGCATTTAAAGGAGGCTTCTTAAAGGTGTTTCTACTCTAGAGGAGAGGCGCTGCAGGCAGGAAGGTACGTGTTCTCTCCCAGGCCTGAACAAAACGCCACGCACTCTTTCCAAGGCATTTAAAGGAGGCTTCTTAAAGGTGTTTATACTCTAGAGGAGAGGTGTTGTAGGCAGGAGGTGTGTTCTCTCCCAGGCCTGCACCACAGGCCACACACTCTTTTTAAGGCATTTAAAGGAGGCTTCTTAAAGGTGTTTATACTCTAGAGGAGAGGTGTTGTAGGCAGGAGGTCGCGTTCTCCCCAGGCCTGCACCACACGCCACGCACTCTTTCCAAGGCATTTAAAGGAGGCTTCTTAAAGGTGTTTATAGAGGGGAGGTGTTGTAGGCAGGGAGGCACGCGTTCTCTCCCAGGCCTGCACACACGCCACGCACTCTTTTTAAGGCATTTAAAGGAGGCTTCTTAAAGGTGTTTAAACTCTAGAGGAGAGGCGCTGCTGGCAGGTAGATACGTTTTCTCTCCCAGGCCTGAACAAAACGCCACGCACTCTTTCCAAGGCATTTAAAGGAGGCTTCTAAAGGTGTTTCTCTAGAGGAGAGGCGCTGCAGGCAGGAAGGTACGTGTTCTCTCCCAGGCCTGAACAAATGCCACGCACTCTTTCCAAGGCATTTAAAGGAGGCTTCTTCAAGGTGTTTATACTCTAGAGGAGAGGTGTTGTAGGCAGGGAGGTACGCGTTCTCTCCCAGGCCTGCACCACACGCCACGCACTCTTTTTAAGGCATTTAAAGGAGGCTTCTTAAAGGTGTTTCTACTCTAGAGGAGAGGTGTTGTAGGCAGGGAGGTACGCGTTCTCTCCCAGGCCTGCAGCACACGCCACACACTCTTTCCAAGGCATTTAAAGGAGGCTTCTTAAAACTGTTTCTACTAGAGGAGAGGCGCTGCAGGAAGGAAGGTATGCGTTCTCTCCCAGGCCTGAACCACACGCCACGCACTCTTTCCAAGGCATTTAAAGGAGGCTTCTTAAAGCTGTTTCTACTCTAGAGGAGAGGCGCTGTAGGCAGGAAGGTACGTGTTCTCTCCCAGGCCTGAACCACACGCCACGCACTCTTTAAAAGGCATTTAAAGGAGGCTTCTTAAAGGTGTTTATACTCTAGAGGAGGTGTTGTAGGCAGGGAGGTACGCATTTTCTCCCCAGGCCTGCACCACAGGCCACACACTCTTTCTAAGGCATTTAAAGGGAGTGGGGCTTCTTAAAGGTGTTTCTACCTAGAGGAGAGGGCGCTGCAGGCAGGAAGGTGGCGTGTGGTTCTCTCTCAGGCCTGCACCACACGCCACGCACTCTTTCCAAGGCATTTAAAGGAGGCTTCTTAAAGCTGTTTCTACTCTAGAGGAGAGGCGCTGTAGGCAGGAAGGTACGTGTTCTCTCCCAGGCCTGAACCACACGCCACGCACTCTTTCCAAGGCATTTAAAGGAGGCTTCTTAAAGCTGTTTTACAAGAGAGAGGCGCTGTAGGCAGGAAGGTACGTGTTCTCTCCCAGGCCTGAACCACACGCCACGCACTCTTTCCAAGGCATTTAAAGGAGGCTTCTTAAAGCTGTTTATACTCTAGAGGAGAGGTGTTGTAGGCAGGGAGGTACGCATTCTCTCCCAGGCCTGCACCACAGGCCACACACTCTTTCTAAGGCATTTAAAGGAGGCTTCTTAAAGGTGTTTCTACTCTAGAGGAGAGGCACTGCAGGCAGGAAGGTATGCGTTCTCTCCCAGGCCTGCAACTCACGCCACACACTCTTTCCAAGGCATTTAAAGGAGGCTTCTTAAAGCTGTTTCTACTCTAGAGGAGAGGCGCTGCAGGCAGGTAGGTATGCGTTCTCTCCCAGGCCTGCACCACACGCCCACGCACTCTTTCCAAGGCATTTAAAGGAGGCTTCTTAAAGCTGTTTCTACTCTAGAGGAGAGGCGCTGCAGGCAGGAAGGTATGCGTTCTCTCCCAGGCCTGCACCACACGCCACGCACTCTTTCCAAGGCATTTAAAGGAGGCTTCTTAAAGCTGTTTCTACTCTAGAGGAGAGGCGCTGCAGGCAGGAAGGTATGCGTTCTCTCCCAGGCCTGCACCACACGCCACGCACTTTTCCAAGGCATTTAAAGGAGGCTTCTTAAAGCTGTTTCTACTCTAGAGGAGAGGCGCTGTAGGCAGGAAGGTACGTGTTCTCTCCCAGGCCTGAACCACACGCCACACACTCTTTCCAAGGCATTTAAAGGAGGCTTCTTAAAGCTGTTTCTACTCTAGAGGAGAGGTGTTGTAGGCAGGGAGGTACGCATTCTCTCCCAGGCCTGCACCACAGGCCACGCACTCTTTCCAAGGCATTTAAAGGAGGCTTCTTAAAGCTGTTTCTACTCTAGAGGAGAGGCGCTGCAGGCAGGAAGGTATGCGTTCTCTCCCAGGCCTGCACCACATGGCACGCACTCTTATCAAGGCATTTAAAGGAGGCTTCTTAAAGGTGTTTCTACTGTAGAGGAGAGGCGCTGCAGGCAGGAAGATACGTGTTCTCTCCCAGGCCTGAACCACACGCCACGCACTCTTTCCAAGGCATTTAAAGGAGGCTTCTTAAAGCTGTTTCTACTCTAGCGGAGAGGCGCTGCAGGCAGGAAGGTACGGGTTCTCTCCCAGGCCTGCACCACACGCTACACACTCTTTCCAGGGCATTTAAAGAAGGCTTCTTAAAGCTGTTTCCACTCTAGAGGAGAGGTGCTGCTGGCAGGCAGGTACACGTTCTCTCCCAGGCCTGAACCACATGCCTCCTCCCTTCGTCCTCTCCTGGCCTCTACGTCCTACCTACGTCCGAAGCACAGAAGGTGGGATATCTATGTCCGAAGCACACAAGGCGGGATATCTATGTCCTAAGCACACAAGGCGGGATATCTATGTCCGAAGCACACAAGGCGGGATATCTATGTCCGAAGCACACAAGGCGGGATATCTATGTCCACAAGGCGGGATATCTATGTCCGAAGCACACGAGGCGGGATATCTATGTCCGAAGCACACAAGGCGGGATGTCTATGTCCGAAGCACACGAGGCGGGATATGTATGTTGTGTTCATCGAAACAGGCCCAGGTTTCACACTGAGTGTATAAATACATTTTAAAAACATATTAACTGTATGTATTACTGTGTTCGAGTGTCATTTTGTGACATTTGGTTGGTGGTGTGCCCCAGCATTTTGGAAATGTACAAAATGTGCCGCGGCTCAAAAATGGTGGGAAATACTGCCTTAGATAACACACCACATGGAGTTTCTCGAAAAGGTATGGTTGCAAAGAAGATGCAAGCGAGGCCGTATTCTATGTGCCCGCTTCTATACCCGTCCGCACAGAAAGAGAGGCATGTGGCGTCGACTGGATTGGGGAGATTTACCTTCCCTCCGTTCCGCCATCCACGGCAAGGCTCCTGTTTTCTTTGTACCGCTTCTCCCTCCCGCCTCCTTCTCCCCCAGAATAACAATCCAACAACTGCCGCATTGTGGACTCCGGAGCAATGTGAGGGACTCCTACCGAGAATATTAATGGCTGACCTCTGATGTAATCGGGAAGGGATGGAAGGTGGGGGGGATCACGCCCCGTCGAAATTGCAGTTTTCACTTCGGCGCGGGAAAGGCGTTTTTTTTGTGCTGCCGAATAGGAGCGGAGCAGTTATAACAGCAGGACCCAACTTTCAGGAAGAATCTTTCATCCCTTTTATATGCTCCCAAAATGGGTCTCGGGGTCGCAAAGAAATGCGCCTTCCATTTTCGGAACGTCTATTCTGAAAAACCCTCGCATGGGATTGCTCAAGGGATGCAAGGGGGTGGATGTAGCCGCTCCGCATTCAGGGGAATTCATCTCTGGCTTATGAATGTTTCCTTCAAGGAGAGAGAGAGAGAGAGAGAGAGAGAGAGAGAGAGAGAGAGAGAGAGAGAGAGAGAAGGGCCCTCGTGCTTACGCAAACATGTCCCCAGATACAAGCCGTTCAGAGGCATTATATGCCATAAATCCTGAAAATACTTGCGGTCGCCGTAACTGTTTCCCTTCTAGGTATTAGCAAGTCAAATTGTTTTCCCCTCTATGATTAGCCGCTTTGGCGCTTATGAAACAGGGATTTCCAACCGAGCTGAGGAGGGAAGGCTGAGCTGAAGAGCAGAGCGAGACTCGAGACTTGACGGAGCAAAAGAGGCTCTGCCTCGGTTTCCAAGTGGCTTTCCTTTGTGGCTCCTTCCGATCTTTAGGATATGACAAAAAAATGTGTGCGGAAGCGGTCCTAAAACAATGTCAAATGCGCAGTTGCTGTTTCCCCTGCCTAGGAAAGACGACAAAACATAGAACAGTGTTTCCCAACCAGTGTGCCGAGGCACACTAGTGTGCCATGAGCGATCTTCAGGTGTGCCGTGGGAAATTGGAACCTCCAGGAGGGGAGGGGGAAGAGTCTAGTGTGTTAAAGTATAAAAACCCTAAGAAACGTACCTCGATAAAGGCACAAAATTACAACCACCCCCCTCCCCACCCGTTGTCTACTTCAGTGTTTCCCAACCAGTGTGCCATGAGCGATCTTCAGGTGTGCCGTGGGAAATTGGAACCTCCAGGAGGGGAGGGGGAAGAGTCTAGTGTGTTGAAGTATAACAACCCTAAGAAACGTACCTCGATAAAGGCACACAATTACAACCACCACCCCCCTCCCCACCCGTTGTCTACTTCAGTGTTTCCCAACCAGTGTGCCGAGGCACACTAGTGTGCCATGAGCAACCTTCAGGTGTGCCGTGAGAAATTGGAACCTCCAGGAGGGGAGGGGGAAGAGTCTAGTGTGTTGAAGTATAACAACCCTAAGAAACGTACCTCAATAAAGGCACAAAATTACAACCACCACCCCCCTCCCCACCCGTTGTCTACGTCAGTGTTTCCCGAGGCACACTAGTGTGCCATGAGCGATCTTCAGGTGTGCCGTGGGAAATTGGAACCTCCAGGAGGGGAGAGGGAAGAGTCTAGTGTGTTGAAGTATAAAAACCCTAAGAAACGTACCTCGATAAAGGCACACAATTACAACCACCACCCCCCTCCCCACCCGTTGTCTACTTCAGTGTTTCCCAACCAGTGTGCCGAGGCACACTAGTGTGCCATGAGCGATCTTCAGGTGTGCCGTGGGAAATTGGAACCTCCAGGAGGGGAGGGGGAAGAGTCTAGTGTGTTGAAGTATAACAACCCTAAGAAACGTACCTCGATAAAGGCACACAATTACAACCACCACCCCCCCCTCCCCACCCGTTGTCTACTTCAGTGTTTCCCAACCAGTGTGCCGAGGCACACTAGTGTGCCGTGAGCGATCATCAGGTGTGCCGTAGGAAATTGGAACCTCCAGGAGGGGAGGGGGAAGAGTCTAGTGTGTTGAAGTATAAAAACCCTAAGAAACGTACCTCGATAAAGGCACAAAATTATAACCACCCCCCTCCCCACCCGTTGTCTACTTGATCTCTCCCTCTCCAAGCATTGGGAAGGTCCACCTCCCTTTACCCAAATAGAGACCTCCTCTTGCAACCACCCCCTCCCCACCCGTAATGCCAGATGGTTCAGTGCAGCACCGGCCCCGCCCCTCCCTCCTCCCCGGTGCACGTGAAACCGCTCTCAGCCTCCCTCCGGCTCCCTGCCTGCCGCCGCCGCCTTCCTTCCTGCCTGCTTCGCCAGCCCCAAGATGCCCACCCTGTCTGCCCCACTGACCCCTGAGGAGGTGCGCAGGTGGTGAGTGAGGCTCCTGCTCCCCACGACCCCAATTCAAGCCTGGCGGGGAGGGAGGGGGCAACCTAAGTGAGAGGGAGACTGCTGGTCTTTTGAGGGCCCCCCTCCAGAAACTGTAACCCCAAATGTCAAGGTCTATTTTCCCCAAACTCCATCTGTGTTCACATTTGGGCATATGAGTATTCATGCCAAGTTTGGTCCTGATCCAACATTGTTTGAGTCCACAGTGCTCTCTGGATATAGGTGAACTAGAACTCCAAAACTCAAGGTCAATGCCCACCAAACTCTTACAGCATTTTCTCTTGGTTATGGGAGTTATGTGTGGGAAGTGTGTGTCTTTCTGCCATTCCTGCCAGGATATCTATGTTGTGTTCATCGAAACAGGCCCAGGTTTCACACTGAGTGTATAAATACATTAAAAAAACATATTAACTATATGTATTACTGTGTTAGAGTGTCATTTTGTGTTATTTTGGTTGGTGGTGTGCCCCAGGATTTTGCGAATGTAAAACGTGTGCCGCGGCTCAAAAAAGGTTGGGAAACACTGACATAGAACACCTGCCATTTTTCCCATAAAATTAAGGGGGGGGGGGGGACAAATACATGTGTTGGGGAGTGGAGCAGGGAGACCCCTTCTAGACTGCATGCAGGCCCAGAGAACTCCTCCTTGCCTTGGAAAGTGCATGTGGTGTGCAGGCCCAGAGCGTGAGCGCCTCCTTTGGAATAGGATAACATCTCATTGCCTTGGAAAGTGCATGTGGTGTGCAGGCCCAGAGCGTGCGCGCCTCCTCTAGAGTAAGAGAACCTCTCATTGCCTTGGAAAGTGCATGTGGTGTGCAGCCCCAGCGCCTCCTCTAGAGTAAGAGAACCACTCATTGCCTTGGAAAGTGCATGTGGTGTGCAGGCCCAGAGCGTGTGCGCATCCTCCGGAGTAAGAGAACTCCTCCTTGCCTTGGAAAGTGCATGTGGTGTGCAGGCCCAGGGTGTGCGCGCCTCCTCTGGAGTAAGAGAACCTCTCATTGCCTTGGAAAGTGCATGGTGTGCAGTGCCTCCAGGCCCAGAAAGTGCATGTGGTGTGCAAGCCCAGAGCGTGCGCGCCTCCTCTAGAGTAAGAGAACCTCTCATTGCCTTGGAAAGTGCATGTGGTGTGCAGGCCCAGAGCGTGTGCGCATCCTCCAGAGTAAGAGAACTCCTTCCTTGGAAAGTGCATGTGGTGTGCAGGCCCAGAGCCTCCTCCGGAGTAAGAGAAACTAACCTCCTTGCCTTGGAAAATGCATGTGGTGTGCAGGCCCAGAGCGTGTGCGCATCCTCCGGAGTAAGAGAACTCCTCCTTGCCTTGGAAAGTGCATGTGGTGTGCAGGCCCAGAGCGTGCGCGCCTCCTCCGGAGTAAGAGAACTCCTCCTTGCCTTGGAAAGTGCATGTGGTGTGCAGGCCCAGAGCGTGTGCGCATCCTCCGGAGTAAGAGAACTCCTCCTTGCCTTGGAAAGTGCATGTGGTGTGCAGGCCCAGAGCGTGTGCGCCTCCTGCAGAGTAAGAGAACTCCTCCTTGCCTTGGAAAATGCATGGTGTGCAGGCCCAGAGCCATGTGGTGTGCACCTCCTCTGGGAGTAAGAGAACTCTTCCTCCTTGCCTTGGAAAGTGTGTGGCATGCAGACCCGTGCAGACCCAGAGATAACTCCTTCTTGCCTTGGAAAGTGCATGTGGCATGCACCTCCTCTAGAGTAAGAGAACTCCTTCTTGCCTTGGAAAGTGCATGTGGCGTGCAGGCCCAGAGCGTGCGCGCCTCCTCGCCTCCTGCCAAAGTGCAAGAGAGGCCCAAAGCGTGCGCGCCTCCTCCTTGCCTTGGAAAGTGCATGTGGTGTGCAGGCCCAGAGCGTGTGCACCTCCTCCTGAGTAAGTAAGAACTCTTCCTCCTTGCCTTGAAAAATGCATGTGGCGTGCAGACCCAGAGCTCGCACACCTCCTCTAGAGTAAGAGAACTCCTTCTTGCCTTGGAAAGTGCATGTGGTGTGCAGGCCCAGAGCGTCTGCGCCTCCTCCAGAGTAAGAGAACTCCTCCTTGCTTGGAAAGAGTGTGTGGTGTGCAGGCCCAGAGCCTGCACACCTCCTCTGGAGTAAGAGAACTCTTCCTCCTTGCCTTGGAAAGTGTGTGTGGCGTGCAGACCCAGAGCTCGCACACCTCCTCTAGAGTAAGATAACTCCTTCTTGCCTTGGAAAGTGCATGTGGCGTGCAGGCCCAGAGCGTGTGCGCCTCCTCCAGAGTAATGGACATGAAGCTGAAATGGCACTAGGTCCTCCCAGAACTTGGTTTGTTGAACGTTGCATGTCCCTAGCCCTTATCCAAATGGTCCCGCATCCCGTAGAGGAACTTAGGCTAATTTCACAGTTACGAACCCATGATATTATGGGAAAGGGGGGTGTTTTCTTATATCAACAGGATGTCTGCTGGGGGAATGGAGAGGAAAGCCTGTAGCCATATTTCAAAGTGTTTCTTAATGCTCATTTTCCCGTTAGTAAAAACCAGCAGGGAAACTGTCCAAATACTTCTCTTTTCTAAATGCCAGCGTAATACGGTCAGTTCAGCCAGGCATCAGGTAGATTTCCAAGCAGAGATCTATTGGAAATCATTAGTGGGCAGTTGCTATCTCGGGCTAATGCATTATTTCCTGGTTTTGAAAGGCTAACCTTCTTTGGATATTTGGATGATCTTACTGCCTATTACAGGGGAAACCAGCTGATTCCTAATCCATCTAAGTTTCATCTATGCCAGGGCTGTCCAACTGGCGGCCCTGTGGCCATATACGACCCCCAGCCCCTTCCCTCCGGCCCCCTAAGCTTTTTAATAAAAAATAAGAATGGAAAAATAAAATAAATAATAAAAATTAAAATAATACCTACTTCCGGGTTCGGAGCAAGTATCGCGAGAATACGCAATCCACACGGGATTTCGCTGTCAACGCGAGATCACGCCAACGTTGACAGCGAAATCCCGTGTGGATTGTGTATTCTCGCGATACTCTTCGGCTACTCTACTACTGGATCGCTGAGGCCCACAGACGCGATTAGGACCTTCTTCAACTCAGTCGGTCGTCGCCTCTCTCGTCGTCCGGGTACTCCTGGATCCTGCGCGTTTGGAAAAGGTAGGCGAACCAGGGGTCCTCATTCCCTCCCCATCTCCCCTCATGTATTAAATATAAAATTAAATATATTTAAAGATGAAATAGGGAGGTGGGATACATTAGAGGGGAGGGAGGATGGAATTAAATGTATTTAATATTAAATAAAAATAAGGGGAGAGGGGAGGATCCCCTTATTTATATTTAATATTAAATAAAAATAAGGGGAGGGGAGGATTGAATTATATATATTTAATATTAAATAAAAATAATTTAATATTTTATCCCTGCATTTTATCTCAGGAAAAGATTATATTTGACTGTATGGATGCCTTTTGAATTGTAAGTAAGTGGAGCCGGGAGGGAGGGGCGGGCGGAGCCAGGGGCGGGGCAGACCCCCGGCCAGCCCAGGTCATCAGTGACCGAAATTCAGGCCCCTGGGCCGGTAGAAGTTGGACAGCCCTGATCTATGCTGACGATCGTGCCATCGCTGCTCAAGCAGGGAGCGTTGAAATGGTCAAACAGAAACTCTCTGTAGCTTTAGATGCTTTTACTGTCTATTACAGGGGAAAGCAGCCGATTCCCAATCCAGTGTTTCCCAACCTCTTTTGAGCCGTGGCACACTTTTAACATTTAAAAAAAAATCCGGGGGCACACCACCAACCAAAATGACACAAAATGACACTTTAACACAGTAATACATATAGTTAATATGTTTTTAAATGTATTTATACACCACCAACCAAAATGACACAAAATGACACTCGAACACAGTAATACGTATCGTTAATATGTTTTGAAATATATTTATACACTCAGTGTGAAACCTGGGCCTGTTTCGACGAACACAACATAGATATCCTGGCAGGAATGGCAGAAAGACACAAACTTCCCACACAGAACTCCCGTAACCAAGAGAAAAAACTATAAGAGTTTGGTGGGCATTGACCTTGAGTTTTGGAGTTGTAGTTCCCCTACATCCAGAGAGCACTGTGGACTCAAACAATGTTGGATCAGGACCAAACTTGGCATGAATACTCAATGGGCCCAAATGTGAACACAGATGGAGTTTGGGGAAAATAGACCTTGACATTTGGGAGTTACAGTTGCTGGGATTTGTGGTTAACATACAATCAAAGAGCATCCTGAACTCTTGCAACAATGGAATTGAACCAAACTTGGCATATTGAACTCTCAGTACCAACAGAAAGTACTGAAAGGGTTTGCTTGGGAATTGACCTTGAGTTTGGCAGTTGTAGTTCACCTACATCCAGAGAGCACTCTGGACTCAAACAAGAGTATAAATAAATAAAATAATAATAGCTTTGTGGACTCAAAGAATGATGGATCTGGACCAAACTTGGCATGAATACTCAATATGCCCAAATGTGAACACAGATGGAGTTTGGGGGAAATAGACCTTGACATTTGGGAGTTACAGTTTCTGGGATTTATAGTTAACACAAAATCAAAGAGCATCCTGAACTCTTGCAACAATGGAATTGAACCAAACTTGGCATATTGAACTCTCGTTACAGACAGAAAGTACTGAAAGGGTTTGCTTGGGAATTGACCTTGAGTTTTGGAGTTGTAGTTCACCTACATCCAGAGAGCACTGTGGAATCAAACAATGATGGATCTGGACCAAACTTGGCAAGCGGGCCCCTCAAGCAGTAGAGCAGGCCGAGGGCCGCCACCAAGCCCAGGTTCCGGCCCAGGGTCCCGCCGCCAGCCTCAGCCGCTCCCATTGCCACGGGTAGCGGCTCACGGGCGAAAGGGGCGGCGGGGGAGAGGGAGAAGGCGGGAATTCCCCATCCCCAACGCCACTCTCTGCCATGACTCCAGCCCCTCACTCGCTGAGGCCACGCAGAGGAAGAGGAGCTTGAGTGGTGGACGGGCTTCAGCCCCACCCACCGAAGCCCGTCCACTGCTCATGCTCCTCCCCCTCCGCGCGGCCCCAGCGAGCGAGGGGCCGGAGTCATGGTGGAGAGCGGGGATGGGGGCCGCCCTCCGCCATGACTCCCGCCATGACTCAATCAGCTTTTGCCCCTGGGGAGGGGAGGGGGCGGGGCCCGAGCGACGTCACCCTTCCCTCCTCCCTCCCTCGATTGGAGGCTGACTGGGGAAACGGCCGAAGGAGGCAGCGCCCCAGTCCCTTCTTCTTTTTCTTCGCCGCCGCCCGGCCCTTCCTCTTCTTCCCCCCCCCCCAAGCAGCAGGAGTTCGGCAGGAGGGGGAGAAGGGGGGGAGACATTTTCGAGACACATCAGATGATCCAAAGAGACACTCGCAGGAACACCTCAGCAAGCGAGAGTCCAAAGGTGGCAGGCTCAAACCCAGAACCTCAATCAGTGGGTGATACCAGACGGGAAACTCCCTCCTGGGCACACAGGAGACAGAGCTGCCTTTTCTTTCCGCAACGCGGCTCTTTTGAGAATTTGATCATTTTTCCTGAAATTTCAGAAAAAAAATTCTTTAAACCGTGGATACGGAAACCCCTCTGGTTCCCCGTATCTGTGATTCAATGTATAAAATATATGGCTCTCACTGAAATAAATTTCCAAATATTTTGCTTTCATGGCTCTCTGAGTCAAAAAGCTTCCCGACCCCTGCCTTTGAGCATCCTGGGAGGCCGAATCTGCGATTCTTTAAACCGTTGATACGTAAACCCCTCTTGTTCGCCGTATCTGTGATTCAATGTATAAAATATATTATATGGCTCTCACTGAAATAAATTTCCAAATATTTTGCTTTCATGGCTCTCGGGGTCAAAAAGGTTCCCGGCCCCTGGGTTTAAGAGTTTTCCTTCTGTATTCTTTTGATGGGGACATGCCGCGATGGTTTGGCCCTTCCTCCTGAGGCAAAGCAATCCAAGCCATTGAGGAACAGGGAGAAGGAAATGGCCGGGGTCTCTTTGGCATCTGCAACGGGAGGCCTGCAAAGAGGCCGGTCTTCGCAGGGGAAAAACCCGTTCTGTATTGTTGCACGGAAACGCATCCCCTTCTCCAAGAAAGAGCCTTGCTTTTGACACCCACCTCACGGCTCAACCTTCTGCCCGGCATTTATCCCTCGGCTCTCTTTTCATCCTCTGCCCTTGACGGCGAATATTTACTGGACTTCGCCGTCCGTTTTTGGCTGAGTCGGGAAACCGCAATTCTTGCTTATTTTTGATCCTATTGATCCTATAGTTTGCAAAATCACAATAATAATAATGTCTTTCCTAACCCACCCACCCCTGGCCCCTTACGATTAATCTACTCCGATAATAGTGCCAAAACTCCTGCTCCGGACCCCGGGGAACCAGGAGTGAGGAGAATGACAATGAAGCCATGACAACAGGGCCGATGCTTTGGCTTGGCAGGGATGTGAATTCCCAATGCGGGCTCTCTTTGGGGAGAGTTCCCCATTCTTCCTCTTTCCCCCCTTCTTCTCCCCCTGAAGTTTGAAGGTTGGGATTCAAAGCCATCTTTTGCGTTGTCTCCAATGGGTGGTGTCGTCGTCGTCGTGGTGGTGCAGATCTTTTGGCTCCGACTCCCACCTCTTTGGCCCAATGTCCCTGAGTTTTCCTCTCTTTCTCCTCCTCCGATTCCCCCCTCTGTTCCCCTTCTCTTTTCTTTCCCTTTCTATTATTTCTCGTACATTTCCACCTGAAAGAACTTCTCACTGAAACGGGAACTTTCTTTCCATGCTTTTTTTTTTATCAAAGCTGACATGGCACCGTTTGCAAAGAAAATGGCACGGATTTCCCTGTCTCTCTCTCGCTTTCCCAGGTTGCTTTCGGTCCCGTTTTGTACCAATTGGTTGTGCGTTTTTGTACAGAAAAATCCACCAATAATGTGTTACACCTTTTTGACTCGGAGAGCCATGAAAGCAAAATATTTGGAAATTTAATTCAGCGAGAGCCATATAATGTATATAATATATTTTAAGACTGAATTCAACTAAATTTCAATCAATTGCCTTTCAATCAATAAATTGAACATAAAGGAGAATAAGAATAATGTTCAATGCTTAACCGCCTTTTTGGAGCATCTGGATTGACAGCTGGAAGTAGAGATTCTCAGGTGGCTGTAAAATTTGGGAAATGTGCTTATTTATGTAGTATCTATTTATCTATCTATACCAGGGGCCGGGAACCTTTTTGACTCCGAGAGCCGCGAAAGCAAAATATTTGGAAATTTATTTCACTGAGAGCCATATAATGTATTTTATATATTGAATCACAGATACGGGGAACCAGAGGGGTTTCCGTATCCACGGTTTAAAGAATCGCAGTTTCGGCCTCCCCAGGATGCTCAAAGGCAGGGGTCGGGAACCTTTTTGACTCAGAGAGCCATGAAAGCAAAATATTTGGAAATTTATTTCAGTGAGAGCCATATTATATATATATATATATATATATATATATATATATATATATATATATATATGTTATATCTTTTAAGACTGAATTCAACTAAATGTGAGTCTATACGTCCATACGATGAGGAAAGGATTCCCCAGCAGAATGACGGACACTTCAGACCTGGCTCTGCAAAAGGCACGCTCAGGACTCTGGGAAGGAAGAGAAGGCGGAAGGAAGGAAGGAAGGAAGGAAGGAAGGAAGGAAGGAGGAAGGAAGGAAGGAAGGAAGGAAGGAAGACAGAGGAAATAAAAGAGGGAGGGGGAGAGGAAGAAAGAAAAGAAGAGCGGCATGGCTCTTCAGAAGAGCCTATGATTGTTAAGTAACAAGCTGTGACTGTGTAACCTGTTTATTTTAATTGTGTAAGTCAGGGCTGTCCAACTGCCGGCCCTGCAGGTGTTTTGGACTTCAACTCCCAGAAATCCTAGCCAGTTTCCCAGCTGTTAGGATTTCTGGGATTTGAAGTCTAAAACACCTGCAGGGACGGCAGTTGGACAGCCCTGGTGTAAGTCGTCCAGAACACCTTGGGTGGAGGGTGACTCATCTATATATATAAAATCCTTCATGTGGTGGTTCCTGTCTTATAGACAAAGAAACCACACAAGGCAGACACACAAAAACAGCCCACCGTGCCCAGACAACCCTACGAGGTATGTTTACCAAAACACACACACACACACCCCCAAAAAAGAGCCAACGGCCACAAATCCAAAAAAAACATTATGGACTACAACTCCCATGATCCCACACACCACCTCCCTCTGGCAGTTTAGAGTGTCGGAATGTTGGTGGAGCTGGCCACTCAGAGCCAGCAAAAGGAAGGGAAAGAAGGGAGGGATGAAGGGGAGAGGGAAGAAAGGAAGTATAAAAGGCAGGAAGGGATGTTACTGTTGGTCTTCGCCACATGCACACACGTATGTACATATAGACATGCACATATACACACATATATACATGCACTGAAATGTAAACATGCACACATACATACACACATCTGTACTTACACACATCTACACATATACACGCATATACATATACAAAAACACACATATACATAAGTACGCACATATACACGCATATACATATACACGTATACATAACTACACACATATACACACACACATATGTACACATAGACACAAATCCATATATATACATACACACACACACACAAAACACACATATATATATAGACTGGGACACAGGAAAGAGAAAAAGCCACACCAGCTTCTGCCAACCTAGCAGCTCAAAACATGCAAATGTGAGTCGTAACATAGGTACCGCTTTGGCGGGAAGGTAACGGTGCAGTCATGCCAACCACATGATGTAGGAGGCATCTATGGACAAGGCATGCCCGGATTACCCATAAGGCAAACGAGGCCATGGCCTAGGGGCGCAAGCCGGGGGGGGGGGAGCCCAGATCACGGACCAAAAAAACACAAAACTGGTCTGCGCCCTCTCATGCACTCTCTCTCGTGCGCTCTCTCTCTCTCGTGTGCTCTTTCTCTCTCACGCGCACTCTATCGCGCGCACTCTCCCTCATGCTCTCTCTCTTGCTCTCTCTCGCGTGCTCTCTCTAGCTCTCTCTCGTGCGCTCTCTCTCGCACGCTCTCCCTCTTGTGCGCTCTCTCTCATGCGCTCTCTCTCTCGTGCACGCTCTCTCTCATGCGCTCTTTCTCTCTCACGCGCGCTCTATCGCGCGCACTCTCTCTCATGCTCTCTCTTGCTCTCTCGTGTGCTCTCTCTAGCTCTCTCTCGTGCGCTCTCTCTCTCGCATGCTCTCTCTCTTGTGCGCTCTTGCTCTCATGCGCTCTCTCTCTCGTGCGCTCTCTCTCTCATGTGCTCTTTCTCTCTCATGCGCGCTCTATCGCGCACACTCTCTCTCATGCTCTCTCTCCTGCTCTCTCTAGCTCTCTCTCGTGCGCTCTCTCTCTCACACGCTCTCTCTCTTGTGCGCTCTCTCTCTTGTGCGTGCTCTCTCATGTGCTCTCTCTTGTGTGCGCGCACGCTCTCTCATGCGTGCTTTCTCTCTCATGCGTGGTCTCTCTCTCTTGTGCTCTTGCTCTTGCGCACTCTCTCTCTCTCTCTCTCTTGTGCGCGCCTTTGGAGCGAGTTTGCACCCGCTGTGCTCTCCCCAAGCCTCTCGACTCCCGAGGAGACCTTCAGAGCACAGTGGAGCTTTCCAGCCGGTGGGAATGCATGGCGACCTTGGAGGTGGCGGGAGTTTGGCTTAAAGGGGGCGTAATTCCAAACCACTGGGCATAGGGCGCAAAAACGTGTTAATCCGGGCCTGGGACAAGGCGGGATCTTTGGCTTCGAAATGAAGATAAGTATCACTCCAGAGTTGGACTCGACTAGACTTAATGTCAAGGGGAAACCTTTACTTTAGCACAATCTCTCAACTCGAAATCAAAATGCAAATTCCACATCCTTCTTTTGGAAACGGCGCAAGAGCAGTGCGCGGAGAAGCCCTGGCCTGGTTCAAAGCCAAGGCATTCTCCTCAGAAGGATAGTTTAAAATGCAATCGCTCGGAGGGCTTTTGGGGGGCTACCGTTTCCCCTCCTTCCCCCCTCCTCGCTTTCCTAGAGCCCCAGGCTGGCGGATGAAATGGCCAGTGCGGCAGCGGGCATCTTGATCAGAGTACGGTCAGGGAAGGCGAAAAAAAATAAAAATAGAAAGAGGCTCTTTGTTTCAAGGAAAGGCGATGTGGCCTTTTTCCTCCTATGCGCGGTTCCTCGGTTAATGTACTACTTCCAGGCTCCCTGGGGCTAGGAAAGGTATTCCGAGGGAGGCCTCTCTCAGGCGTAAACAACGCCCTCCCCTCAATCCGTGGCTGAACACGAGGCATATGCAATCGGTTTATGCACAAGTCTATTACACATATAACCTACTAGCTTGGGGACCCGGCGCTGCCCGGGTTATTTGAGAAAAGCATTGTTTATCTGTGCTCCACACACTACACAGTGCTGGTCTGTGACCGTAATAAAGTTTTGACTGATCTGTGCTCCAAGTTTAGTCTAGGTAAATGTCAGATGGGTTCAGTGGATGTGGGTGAACTACAACTTCCATATCAGAGTCCAATAGTCCATTCTCCTCCAAACTGCACCAGGAGGCATAGTGGGTCATGGGTACTCTGTGCACCAAGTTTGGGCCTGTTCTGTGATTTGTAGGGGCTGCAATGTTCTGTGGGAAATGAATCGGGTGAAGGTATTCTCAGACTCCTGCCCATTAACTTATTCTGGGAAATGTAGTTCAGGGCAGGGGCATTTGCATTCTCTGCCACAAGGGGCCTCGCCTTCCCAAACTACATTTAAGATGCCTGTGTTCTCAGACTCCTGCTCATTAACTTATTCTGGGAAATGTAGTTTAGGGCAGAGACCTTTGCATTCTCTGACACGGGGGGGCTTGCCTTCCCAAACTACATTTACGATGCCTGTGTTCTCAGACTCCTATCCATTAACTTCTTCTGGGAAATGTAGTTTAGGGCAGGGACTTTTGCATTCTCTGCCACAAGGGGCCTCGCCTTCCCAAACTACATTTAAGATGCCTGTGTTCTCAGACTCCTGCTCATTAACTTATTCTGGGAAATGTAGTTTAGGGCAGGGACTTTTGTATTCTCTGCCACAAGGGGCCTCGCCTTCCCAAACTACATTTAAGATGCCTGTGTTCTCAGACTCCTGTCCATTAACTTATTCTGGGAAATGGAGTTTAGGGCAGAGACCTTTGCATTCTCTGACACGGGGGCTTGCCTACCCAAACTACATTTAAGATGTCTGTATTCTCAGACTCCTGCCCATTAACTTATTCTGGGAAATGTAGTTTAGGGCAGAGACCTTTGCATTCTCTGACACGGGGGCTTGCCTTCCCAAACTACATTACGATGCCTGTGTTCTCAGACTCCTGCCCATTAACTTTAGTTCCACCCCCAGTGTTTTCCTTATGTTTTGATGTGTGAACATTCTGGGAAATGTAGTTTAGGGCAGGGACCTTTGAATTCTCTGACACAGAATGGGGGGCTTGCCTTCTCAAACTACATTTAAGATGCCCGTGTTTGTGTTCTCAGACTCCTGCCCATTAACTTTAGTTCCACCCCCAGTGTCTTCCTTATGTTTTGATGTGTGACCATTCTGGGAAATGTAGTTTAGGGCAGGGACCTTTGAAGTCTCTGACACAGAATGGGGGGGTTCACCTTCCCAAACTACATTTACGTTGCCTGTGTTCTCAGACTCCTGCCCATTAACTTTAGTTCCACCCCCCAGTGTCTTCCTTATGTTTTGATATGTTACCATTCTGGGAAATGTAGTTTAGGGCAGGGACGTTTGCATTCTCTGCCATGGGAAGGGGAATTGCCTTCCCAAACTACATTTAAGATGCCTGTGTTCTCAGACTCCTGCCCATTAACTTTAGTTCCACCCCCCAGTGTTTTCCTTATGTTTTGATGTGTTACCATTCTGGGAAATGTAGTTTAAGGCAGGGACCTTTGCATTCTCTGCCAAAGGGGGCTTGCCTTCCCAAACTACATTTAAGATGCCTGTGTTCTCAGACTCATGCCCATTAACTTTAGTCCCACCTCCAGTGTCTTCCTTACGTTTTGATGTGTTACCATTCTGGGAAATGTAGTTTAGGGCAGGGACCTTTGCATTCTCTCCCACGGGGGGGGGGGGGGCTTGCAAAATAATATAATGGTTGGGGTTCCCCACAACATCGAGGAACTGCATTAAGGGGTCGTGGCGTAGGAAAATAATATAATGGTTGGGGTTCCCCACAACTTCGAGGAACTGTATTAAGGGGCCGTGGCGTAGGAAAATAATATAATGGTTGGGGGTCCCCACAACATCGAGGAACTGCATTAAGGGGTCGTGGCGTAGGAAAATAATATAATGGTTGGGGTTCCCCACAACATAGAGGAACTGTATTAAGGGGTCGTAGCATAGGAAAATAATATAATGGTTGGGGGTCCCCACAACATCGAGGAACTGCATTAAGGGGTCGTGGCGTAGGAAAATAATATAATGGTTGGGGGTCCCCACAACATCGAGGAACTGCATTAAGGGGTCGTGGCGTAGGAAAATAATATAATGGTTGGGGGTCCCACAACGTAGAGGAACTGTATTAAGGGGTCGAGCATAGGAAAATAATATAATGGTTGGGGTCCCCACAACATCGAGGAACTGCATTAAGGGGTCGTGGGCGTAGGAAAATAATATAATGGTTGGGGTTCCCCACAACATAGAGGAACTGTATTAAGGGGGTCGTAGCATAGGAAAATAATATAATGGTTGGGGGGTCCCCACAACATCGAGGAACTGCATTAAGGGGTCGTGGCATAGGAAAATAATATAATGGTTGGGGGTCCCACAACATCGAGGAACTGCATTAAGGGGTCGTGGCGTAGGAAAATAATATAATGGTTGGGGGTCCCCACAACATCGAGGACCTGCATTAAGGGGTCGTGGCGTAGGAAAATAATATAATGGTTGGGGTTCCCCACAACATAGAGGAACTGTATTCAGGGTCGTAGCATAGGAAAATAATATAATGGTTGGGGTTCCCCACAACTTCGAGGAACTGTATTAAGGGGCCGTGGCGTAGGGAAATAATATAATGGTTGGGGGTCCCCACAACATGGAGGAACTGTATTAAGGGGTCGTGGCGTAGGAAAATAATATAATGGTTGGGGGTCCCCACAACATGGAGGAACTGTATTAAGGGGTCGTGGCGTAGGGAAATAATATAATGGTTGGGGGTCCCCACAACTTCGAGGAACTGTATTAAGGGGCCGTGGCGTAGGAAAATAATATAATGGTTGGGGGTCCCCACAACATGGAGGAACTGTATTAAGGGTCGTGGCGTAGGAAAATAATATAATGGTTGGGGGTCCCCACAACATGGAGGAACTGTATTAAGGGGCCGTGGCGTAGGGAAATAATATAATGGTTGGGGGTCCCCACAACATGGAGGAACTGTATTAAGGGGTCGTGGCGTAGGAAAATAATATAATGGTTGGGGGTCCCACAACATGGAGGAACTGTATTAAGGGTCGTGGCGTAGGGAAATAATATAATGGTTGGGGGTCCCCACAACTTCGAGGAACTGTATTAAGGGGCCGTGGCGTAGGGAAATAATATAATGGTTGGGGTCCCCACAACATGGAGGAACTGTATTAAGGGTCGTGGCGTAGGAAAATAATATAATGGTTGGGGGTCCCCACAACATGGAGGAACTGTATTAAGGGGTCGTGGCGTAGGGAAATAATATAATGGTTGGGGGTCCCCACAACTTCGAGGAACTGTATTAAGGGGCCGTGGCGTAGGAAAATAATATAATGGTTGGGGGTCCCCACAACATGGAGGAACTGTATTAAGGGGTCGTGGCGTAGGAAAATAATATAATGGTTGGGGGTCCCCACAACATGGAGGAACTGTATTAAGGGGCCGTGGCGTAGGGAAATAATATAATGGTTGGGGGTCCCCACAACATGGAGGAACTGTATTAAGGGGTCGTGGCGTAGGAAAATAATATAATGGTTGGGGTTCCCCACAACTTCGAGGAACTGTATTAAGGGGTCGTGGCGTAGGAAAATAATATAATGGTTGGGGTTCCCCACAACTTCGAGGAACTGTATTAAGGGGCCGTGGCGTAGGAAAATAATATAATGGTTGGGGTTCCCCACAACATCAAGGAACTGTATTAAGGGGTCATGGCGTAGGAAAATAACATAATGGTTGGGGTTCCCCACAACATCGAGGAACTGTATTAAGGGGTCGTGGCGTAGGAAAATAACATAATGGTTGGGGTTCCCCACAACTTCGAGGAACTGTATTAAGGGGTCATGGCGTAGGTAGGCTGAGAAACACTGCTTTAGATACAGGAGCAATAGATTCTCACGGCAGGAATAGAGATTCCACAGTAACCAACGACATTCCACTCGGCAGAATGACACAACATCTCCTTCGACATCGCTTATTTCTACGGCTTAGTTCCAAAGGGAATAAACCTGGGATTTAAACAGATTGGAAGTCCGTTCAGCCATTGATTCCGCATCAATTTGGGATTAGTAACTGGCTTTACTTGGGAATAGTCGCCGGATTTAGGCCTGTGTCCACCTATCGATACCTGTCTGTAAACAAAGGAGGGAAATGCGTTTCGCGAGGGGCCTCTGCCACAAATCTCAATGCCTTTCAAGGTGGTCTTGCAGGGAATGGTCGTCGCACTGGAAGCGCCGAGATGCGCATTAATAGAGATTGTAATGCAACGGTGTTTAGAAATGCCTTCGAAAACAGGCGTGCCGACGCAAAGCCGTTTGCGCCCGTTTCTGCGCAATCCGAGATTTCATTTAGAATCTGCTTTTTTAAAAAAAAAACCCGCGATCGATAAACGGGATCGGGCCAAACCATTAATCAATGGCTTGTTATTGGCTCCCTGGCCGTTTCAAGAGCTAACGCAATAAGGTTACGCCGCGGCGTTTGGCGAGTTTCGGCGCGTTTTAATATTCCCCCGCTCTCATATTTCACGTCTTTCCTCCCCTTCTTTGCCCCCCATTTAGAGAATACTGGCATACGGGGGGGAACGCTCTCCCGCCCCGTCCCCGCGCACATGCCAGCTTCGATTGCAACGGTAATAAAGATGTGTATAGTTTTAACCATCAAGTAAAGTGCTTAATTCCATAGAGCTTGTCCCCCCCGACCACTCGACGGCTTCATTTAGGAATTGGGGAGGGGGGGGGGGGTAGGAAAAAAATTCATTAATTTTTATTAACCGGGAGAGCCATTTGTTCCCTGTGACAATATTTGACTTGTCGAAATGATTTTTCACCTCTGCCATGAGGTGCGCGCTCCTTCCATACATCACCCGATTACTCCGAGAGCGGACGGAGTTGCAGTCATTAGCTAGTGAATTAACGACAATCCACAGCACTATTAATCACGGTGACAAAAGCGTTAGCTGGCTGCTGACCCGAGCATGGCTTTGGGACACAAGCCGCGGGAAGGAGGGTGCGGGCACCAGCCGACGACGAGGAAAGAAAAGGGGTTTTTTTTTTTTCGCCTCTCCAATTCTCGGCTACGGAGGCCAAACAATTCAGGATTTTTTTTCCTCTCTCTCTCTCTCTCGCATCAATTTTGCAGCAGTTTTGTATTGGCCCCCAGAGACAACGAGGGTCAGAAGAGGGTGTTTGTGCCTCGACTTCCCTGGCGCTCTTTTCAGCCACCTCGGTCAAGGGTCGGCCTCGGAACCGGATCTCAGCAAAATGGGCCGAATCCATCGAGGACGGCATACAAAGACACGGAGGGCTACAGTCACGAATCATATCAGGAGCAAAGGACATTGAATTTCAGAAGCCGGGACAAGGCCGAAAACAGGGGGCTGGGCCAGCCGTGCCTGAGGCGTGAGGGGGATGGGGGGAAGAGGCGTCCCAGAAAACACCGGGTCCCGTCCCTCCCCGCCCCCACCCCGGGAACCACGAGGAGGGCCTTGCCGGGCCGAGGGCCGCCGGGCCGCCGAGTGGTGAGTGGCCCAGACCCCAGCCTGCCCCACGCTGGGCCACGCAGGCCCGGATTACCCATAAGGCCATGGCCTAGGGCGGCGGTTTTGGAGGGGCAGCAGAACCGGATCCCCCAAAATTGAATATATATATATATTTTAAATCTGATCTTTGGGCGCTTGCTTTTGCGCCCTGCAGTGAGAAGGAGCGAGCAAGAAGAAGCCGGGGGAAAGTCTCGCCGCCCCTAGGGCGTCTGACGTGGCTTCCCCTCGCTGACTCCTTGCTCACGTGGGTGGGCGCCGCCCCTTCCTTCAGTGAAGGAAGGAGGGGCTGGAAGTCAGCCTGAAGAAAAGGGAAGTCTTCTACCAGCCCGCACCACAGGAAGAACACCATCATCCCCACGTCAGCATAGGCACATCTGTACTTAAGTCTGCTCAGCCTGAAGAAAACGGAAGTCCTCTACCAGCCCGCACCACAGGAAGAACACCATCATCCCCACGTCAGCATAGCTACATCTGTGCTTAAGTCCGCTCAGCCTGAAGAAAACGGAAGTCCTCTACCAGCCCGCACCACAGGAAGAACACCATCATCCCCACGTCAGCATAGGCAAATCTGTACTTAAGTCTGCTCAGCCTGAAGAAAATGGAAGTCCTCTACCAGCCCGCACCACAGGAAGAACACCACCATCCACACATCAGCATAGGCACATCTGTGCTTAAGTCCGCTCAGCCTGAAGAAAACGGAAGTCCTCTACCAGCCCGCACCACAGGAAGAACACCACCATCCCCATGTCAGCACAGGCAAATCTGTGCTTAAGTCCGCTCAGCCTGAAGAAAACGGAAGTCCTCTACCAGCCCGCACCACAGGAAGAACATCATCATCCCCATGTCAGCACAGGCAAATCTGTGCTTAAGTCCGTTCAGCAGTTCGCCTACCTGGGAAGCATCATCTCTTCATGCACCAAGATTGGCAAAGAGATAGATCACAGATTAGCAAATGCATAGAGTGCATTTGGAAGGCTTCACAAAGGAGTCTGGAGCAACAAGCACCTGAGGCAAAGCACCAAAATCAGTATGTACAGAGCTATCGTACTGTCTATTCTCCTCTATGGGTCTGAAACATGGGTCACCTATCGCCAACACCTACGACTCCTCGAACACTTTAATCAGCGCTGTCTTCGCACAATCCTAAATACACACTGGACCGACTATGTGACGAATGTCGCTGTCCTTGAGCAAGCAGGGATCACCAGCGTTGAGGCCATGCGCTGGGCAGGGCACAAGGTCTCTAGGATGGAGGACCACCACCTCCCAAAGATACTACTCTACGGTGAACTCACCAGGGGGTCACCGAGAGAAAATGCCCTTGACCAGTAGCTGGCCACTTGGAGTGTCCTGAAATAAAAATAGATTCAATCCCAGGCCTACATTTTCTCTTGCATATTAATCAGCGCTATGTTCGAATGGTCCAAAAGGGAGAAAAGCCGATACAACATAAAGTCAACAAATAAAAACAAAAGCAACGCAGCAACTCGTGTTCCAGCCGCGTGAAGACGAGGGAGAAAGAGCAAAGAAGGCCGCCACCTTTCAATGCTTGCTACTCTGATAGTTTTGGAAAGTCCCGAGCCTTCCCTGCCTCTCCGAAAGGCAAATCCCATGATTCCATAGCATTGAACCAGGGCCATTCAAGTGGAAGGAAGGAAAGAAGGAAAGAAGGACAGAAGGAAGGAAGGAAAGAAGGAAGGAAGGAAGGAAGAAAAGAAGGATGGAAGGAAGGAAGGAAGGATAGAAGGATGGAAGGACGGAAGGAAGGAAGGAAGGAAGGAAGGAAGGAAGGAAGGAAGGAAGGAAGGAAGGAAGAAAAGAAGGATGGAAGGAAGGAAGGATAGAAGGATGGAAGGAAGAACAGAAGGAAGGAAGGAAGAAAAGAAGGACGGAAGGAAGGAAGGAAAGATAGAAGGATGGAAGGAAGTAAAGGTGGAAGGAAGGAAGGAAGGAAGAAAAGAAGGATGGAAGGAAGGATAGAAGGATGGAAGGAAGGACAGAAGGAAGAAAGAAAAGAAGGACGGACGGAAGGAAGGAAGGAAGGAAGGAAGGAAGGAAGGAAAAAGAAGGATGGAAGGAAGGATAGAAGGATGGAAGGAAGGACAGAAGGAAGGAAGGAAGGAAGAAAAGAAGGACGGAAGGAAGGAAGGAAAGATAGAAGGATGGAAGGAAGGAAGGAAGGAAGGAAGGAAGGATAGAAGGAAGGAAGGAAGGAGAGAAGGAAGGAAGGAAAGGAGGAAGGAAGGAAGGAAGGAAGGAAGGAAGAAAAGAAGGATGGAAGGAAGGAAGGATAGAAGGATGGAAGGAAGGAAGGAAGAAAAGAAGGACGGAAGGAAGGAAGGATGGAAGGAAGGAAGTATGGAGGGAAGGATGGAAGGAAGGACAGAAGGAAGGAAGGAAGGAAAAAAGAAAGGAAGAAAGAAAGAAGGAAGGAAGGATGGAAGGAAGGACAGAAAGAAAGGACGGAAGGAAGGAAGGAAAGAAGGAAGGAAGGACAGAAGGAAGAAAGGAAGGAAGGAAAGAAGGAAGGAAGGACAGAAGGACGTAGGAAGGAAGGAAGGAAGGAAGGAAGGAAGGAAAGAAAGTAAGAAAGAAAAAAGAAAGAAGGAAGGAAGGAAGGAAGGAAGGAAGGATGGAAGGAAAGAAGGACAGAAAGAAGGAAGGAAAGGACGGAAGGAAGGAAAGAAGGAAGGAAGGAAGGACAGAAGGAAGGAAGGAAGGATGGAAGGAAGGGTGGAAGGAAGGACAGAAGGAAAGAAGGAAAGAAGGAAGGAAGGAAGGACGGAAGGAAGGAAAGAAGGAAGGACGGAGGGAAGGAAGGATGGAAGGAAGGAAGGACAGAAGGAAAGAAGGAAAGAAGGACGTAGGAAGGAAGGAAGGACGTAGGAAGGAAGGAAGGAAGGAAGGAAGGATGGAAGGAAAGAAGGAAGGAAGGAAGTATGGAGGGAAGGAAGGACGGACGGAAGGAAGGAAGGAGAAAGAAAGAAAGAAGGAAGGAAGGAAGGAAGGATGGAAGGAAGGACAGAAAGAAGGAAAGAACGGAAGGAAGGAAAGGAGAAAGGAAGGAAAGAAGGAAGGAAGGAAGGAAAGGAGGAAGGAAGGACAGAAGGACGTAGGAAGGAAGGAAGGACGGAGGGAAGGAAGGAAGGAAGGAAGGACAGACGGAAGGAAGGAAGGAAGGAAGGAAGGAAAAAAAGAAAGAAAGAAAGAAAGAAAAAAAGAAAGAAGGAAGGAAGGATGGATGGAAGGAAAGAAGGAAGACAAGAAGGAAGGAAAGGACGGAAGGAAGGAAAGAAGGAAGGAAGGAAGGAAGGGTTTTAAAGGAAATCCCAGCCCATTAAGCACGTTACAACCATTGCCTTGGCAAGATTTGTTCAAGGAGGATCCAATGCTGCCGCTCTCTGAGGCTGAGAGTGTGACTTCCTTTCTCCCTCGCCCGCCAATGCTTTCCTTTGACTGGGCGGATTAATGTCCCGATCTGCTTCTCATTACTGCCATGGGTTGGTCGGAGTCTCCTTTGTTGCTGGTTTTCTCTTTAAGGCGAAAGGAAGCTGGATTCGAAAATCCGCGATTTCCTGTCAACTAACTTGAATCAGCCAAACAGGAGGCAAAGGCGACGCACCTCTGTGCCTGCAGACGTAATAAGAAGCAGGGCTTTCAGGTGGGATTTCGGGCTCAGTCCCTCCGGGGACCTTTGGCTATGCGAACCCCACTGAAAGGAATGGAATCTGTTCGGTTCAAAGGCGGCTTGTCTTCCCCTGCAAATATTCATTCATTCATTCATTCACTCAATTTAATATTTGTTAGTCGCCCTCCATCCCAGATGCTCCGGGCGATTTACATAAAGATACAGCATTAAAACAGACAAGTATTAAAATCAGAATTATAAAACAAAACCAAAAAAAGCCAGGTCTTAAGTGCCTGCGCAAAAGGAAGGCAGATCGCGCATGGCTCTCAGGTAGGGGGCAGAGAGTTCCATAGAACAGGAGCAGTCATAGAGAAGGCCCTGCGTCTCGTACTATCAAGACGTACTTCTCTGGGACCTGGTATATACAAAAAATTGCCATTGTGTGGGGCGAGGCAACCGTTGATGGTGGAGAGAAGAGAGGCGGTCTCTAAGAGAAAGCGAACTGAGGAAGCTGGGAGTTAGCTAAGGATTAGCTAAGTTAGTTAGTACTCAGTTATAAGTGTTAAAGTACAAGTCCTTTTGATAAAGGAAAGGCTTGAAGGAAACCTAAGCTGGAACTACATTTTGTAACGTCTTTCTGAGTGAAGAAGTTACTGTAACCGTCAAGCATCTGGACCCTAGAAACCACCAAGCCTCTGCGTAACTTTGAAACCATTACGCTTCTGTCATAAAATAAACCAAGTGTCGTAGTTGATGAAACTTCACCCCGTTTTCTTTCTTTATTGATATTATTAACTTGCTGCCACCATTTGTCAATGCTTGACCACTGGATGTGAGGGTCTTTGTGAATAAACGACTTCCACAGATGTTTTTTGTTGAAAGTGTTTAACAGTTTATTTTACACAAATGGGCTCAAAGCTTAGGTGGTAGGCATGAGAAAAAAGTTATGAAAATGAAAAGAAATCGGAAGGGATTCGTATGTATGGGACTTTCAAGTTTATACGCATCGCAGGGCCAATCCCGGAAGTGGACTTTCTTTTCCGCACCCCCTGGGCCCAAATTTTCGTTAGATTAGTAACTATTTCGGATGCCCACCCAACAGGAAAATTTCCCCCTCCAAAATAGCTTTGCAGACATAACTCACAGTCAAATCAGGGCCTTTCCATGCTTGGAGCCTAATTAGAGTGAAAGGCCTCCTCCAGGAAGTGAAAAAAGGAGCCGAAACAATAGAGAGATCCAGATTGGGACTCCTAGAGGGGCTGGAGGACTGACGAAAAAAGCGATTTAAACACCCAGGAAGGGGGTTTAGATAGAAGGACAGAGTAGAAGGACATAAGAACTGCTGAGAGAAGGGCAGCAGGAGTGAAAAGAGCACGGAGAGGAGAAGGAAGAGTTCAGAATCAAGAAAAGCCATAGAGTTCAAACGGAGGTCCTAGACTGCTATGGTAAAACTGAATGGGAAAAAAGCTGGAGTGAGGAGAACTCTACAGATTAGCAAGGCCTGCACCAGAGGTGGGCATTGGCAACTATTTTATTTAATAATAATAATAATATATTAATGCATTATATGTCCCTGCAAAGAAACCCTGTCCTTTTATAATATTAATAATAATAATATATTAATGCATTATATCTCCCTGCAAGGAAACCAAGGGAAATGTTGCCTTGATTTGCCTGTGCTTAAAACAGTGTCAGTCCTGTTTCCCTGCTTTGCCTACTTTAGAACTACTAATGAATTTCGTTAGTAATTACGTTACATTTTAGAAATTTTTTGGAATTTTTTTGTAAGTCTTTCTATTACTAATCCAAAAAAATCCCCCATTAGATTTTCGAGTCCCTATTTTTGGGTTCTAAACTATGCCTGTTAGGTGGTTTCAAAACTACTCCGAAGAGGTACAAACTTGCAATATTAAACAATATAACACTGGGGTTTTTCCCCTGATACAGTTACACACAAGTAACTACTTAACACTGGGTTACTCTCAACCCTAGGGCTACACTTGTCCTTAACCTGGGTTTCTCTAAACCCACACACTTGGGTTTCCCTAAACCAGGGGTGCTCAGGATGGTGATCGCGATCACCAGGGTGATCTTTGGGCCTCATCCTGGTGATCTTCAGGCCCCTGACCAGGTTTTTTGCTGTTGGTCCTCTTCACACGCCCCTGCACGCTGCAAAGAAGTCCTCCGTCATTGCTCCTCCCCGCTCGCGCACCGCCTCCAAAAGCTCCAGAGTCCAAGAGGCAGAATGGGCCCCCTCTTTTGGCTTCCTCCTCCTCCCTCCGTCCTTCTCCAGCCACTCAGAGTCGTAGGAGACCAAAGGGGGCGGGCCTGGATGACGCGATGCATGACTGGCCCCACGCGCATGCGCAGAAGCGCCCATTCTGCCTCTCGGACTTCTCGTGAGCTCTTGGAGGCGGGATGCATGCTGGCGGCGTGGAAATAGGAGCAACGACGGAGGAGAAGAAGAAGGACGCTTTGGGACCATTTCCTTACCGCATCTCAAAGGTCGGTCTTTTTACTTTGGGGTGGGTGCTTGATTGTTCTGTGGCATGTCTCTTTGTTTATTTTTAATGTTTAAAAGGCCTTTTAGCTCCAAAGCCTCTCTGCTTGCTTTGTTCCTTGAGAAATATATGTTGGGGAATATGGAAATGTGGGAGAAATGGGGTGGTTGGATGTATTTATGCATGCCCCTTTGTTTACCTTGCTGAGTATTAAATGGCCTTGCAGTTCAAAAGCCTCTCTTATTACTTTCTGGCTGATAATATGTGTGGTAATATGGCAGTGTGGTAATATGGCAGTGTGGGAGAAATGGGGTGGTTGGATGTATTTTTATGCTCTGTTTTATATTGTTGCTACTAAATTGAAATGTTGATGTTTTATAACTTCATTTTATCTAAACTGTCCCGAGCCTGCTGGAAGGAGCGGTACATAAAAATGAATAATAAATATAAATGAATAAATAAGAAAATAGTTATACGTTTTACATTTCTGGGTAGGTGATCTTTGGGGCTTGGTTTTTTAATCAGTAGCTCCCATGCTGAAAAAGTGTGAGCACCCCTGCCCTAAACCCACACACAGAACTGAACTGCACACTGCAGCTCCTACAGACAGCTTGCAGCTTCAGCAACTGTCAATTCAAAAAACTAACTCTGCTCACAGCAGCTGGCCAACTGACATTCTCCAACTGTCAGATTTAAACTGAACATTCTAAAGCCAGAGTGGCCTCTGTTGTCATGGCAACAGCCCCTGCTTACAGCTTGCTGCTGCGAACATTCCACTGCCTACTCTCTGCAGCTTTTAAAGAATGTTCCTTCCAAATACATAAACAAACATGTGATTAACATATAAATAACCACCTCATCACACCAAGTTACTGTTCTTTTGCCAACAAGCCTCTCTGTCTCATTGTGGAAATCTCCTAGTATATGGTGGCAGCAATAAGAAATTAAAAGTCAGAAAGTTTTTAAAAAGGGATTTCCGACAGGAAAGAAGGTCGTCACAAGTGGCGGCCATGACACAGTTTGAAACCTCACATCTCCACAAGTGGTGGCAGTGGTGGGATGATTTTGGAGAGGCCTACCCTGCCAGTGGAAATAGGTCACATCTTCACAGCTGTTTGGTGGTGTTCAAAATAAATTAAAATATATATATATATTCGCTGTTTCGCGGGGGGGTTTTGCTGCCGCCGCTCTCCAACACGTTTTCCCTCCTCAGTCCTCCCTCCAGCATTGAAGGGCCTTTCCTTCACTTTATTTTAAGTTTATAACGACTTAAAATAGTGTATAACTACTAAAATAATGTATAAATATTAAAAGGTAGATGAGAGGGCAGTAATGGAGCAACTGCAGTCCTTCCTAGATGACGCAACATGGCTAGACCCCTTCCAGTCCGGCTTCCGTTCGGGGCACGGGGCGGAGACGGTTCTGGTCTCCATCACAGACCAACTCCGCTGCCAGCTCGACCAAGGCGGGTCTGCGCTGCTCGTGTTATTGGACCTCACGGCAGCGTTTGACACGGTCGACCACAATCTATTGACCCACCGCCTGGCCATGGCTGGAGTGAGGGGGGACAGCCCTTAAATGGCTGACCTCCTTCCTCCACCAGCGGTCTCAGCGTGTGAGGAGGGGCGGTGGTCTCTGAGGGCTCCCCATTAGTTTGTGGGTCCCCAGGGGGCCATCCTCTCCCTCTGTTATTTAACATCTACATGCAGCCGCTTGCACAGCTGGTGCGGAGTTATGGGCTGAGTGCCACCAGTCGCTGGCGACACCCAGCTCATTCTGAGGATGGAGGGCAGGCCGGGATCCGTCCCCGATAATTTCCAGCACTGCCTCGAAGCCGTTACTGGATGGCTGCGAGCCAGTAGGTTGAGGGTGAATCCCGGCGAAGACGGAGATCTTGTGGGTGGGCCGCCGGGTGGGGTAGATGTCCAGCTTCCGACCCTGGACGGCGCGGTTATGCCCATCGTCTTCCGTGAAGAGCCTGGGAGTCCATCTGGACTCTCAGCTGACCATGGAGGCCCAGGTCTCTGCGGTCAGCAAGGTGGCCTTTTCCATCTCCGACAGGCAAGGAGGCTGGCCCCTATCTCTCCCGAACGACCTCGCCGCGGTGATCAAGCCACGGTCATCTCAGGCTAGATTACTGCAACGCTCTCGTTGGCCTTCCTTTGTTGGCGATCCGGAAGCTCAAGCTGGTGCAGAACACTGCCGCCCGGCTCCTGTCTGGCTCTCCAGCAGGTTGCCATATAACACCTGTTTTGCAGGACCTGCACTGGCTGCCAATTGAGCACCGGATTGCCTTCAAAGTGTTGGTTCTCACCTTTAAGGCCTTGCACGGCCTGGCGCCGGCGTATCTGAGGGACCGTCTCGCTCCCATATTGCCCTCTGAGATCCTTTGCGGTCGAGGATGCTAACTTCTTGGAGGTACCTTCGCGTGGCTGGCACGGCTGACATCCACCACCCGGAGCGTTTTCTGTCATAGCTCCCACGCTGTGGAACGCCCTCCCGGCCGACACCCGGGCAATGAAGGACCTGCTCCCGTTCAGGCGGGCTTGTAAAACCTATTTGTTTAGGCAGGCCTTCGATGGGTAGGCCCGTGCGTCTTGGTTGTGCCACTACCTCAACTGTGTTGTTGTTTTTACTGTGTTGCTTGTTTTTAATTGTTCTTAACCTTCTGTATTTTTATTGTGCCTTCGGCTCTTGTAAGCCGCGAGCCTTGAGTCTTTGCATAGAAACCCGAATAAATAAAATAAATAAATAAAATAAAAAATTAACATAGCGTCTCTACATGGCGGTTTTTCACTTATTGCGGGAGGTGCTAGGAAACTCCGCACTAGGCTTGACATAGATGTTAAAAAGAAGGGGGGAGAGAATTGCACCCCGAGGCACCCCACAAGAGAGAGGGGATCTTTTGGAAACACCGGCCACAAACTCCACACGCTGACCGACCTCCGGAGGGAGGAATGAGTCAAACCAACTAAGGGCCTGACCCCACGAACTCCGGATATGGCAAGTCGGTGGATGAGTATGTCATAGTCGACAGTGTCGAACGCGTGGGTAAGATCAAGGAGTACCAACAACGCCGACCACGAACCCCGGTCGCCGAGCTGGCAGCGGAGTTCATCTGTAATGGTGACCAAGACGGTCTCTGTCTTTCTGAGTGAAGAAGTTACTGTAACCATCAAGCATCTGGACCGTGGAAACCACCAAGCCTTTGTGTAACTTTGAAACCATTACGCTTCTGTCATAAAATAAACCAATAAACCACTGGAAAGGGTCCATTGGATGGACACGGAGCTGGAGTAGAATATGAGTGACCCCCAAAACTGATGTTGAGCACAGCCCCCCCCCTTCCCAGGGTCTAATTATTAATTGGCACAGTTGGCACTGCAGCAGGGAGTTCCACGGGCCATGGGTGCCCTTTAAATTCAGGGAAATATATTTACCTATCCAACCACCAGCACCCAAAGTATCTTCGCAATAGGTGGCATCACTATTGGCTGATTGAATAAACAACCTCGGTGGCTTCATCTTCAATTTGCTGAGCTTATACACTGGCTTCTTTGCTTGCCAGGTGCACAAACTCACTGGTTATTGAACCCGGTATCCGCGGCCCGGATCTCACTATTCGTGGTTGATTTAAATGGCTCTGTTTCAAAACACAGTATTGAACCTGGTATCCACGGCCCGGATCTCACTATCCGTGGTTGATTTAAATGGCTGTTTCAAAACCCGTTATTGAACCCAATATCCGCAACCTGGATCTCACTATCCGTGGTTGATTTAAATGGCTGTTTCAAAACCCGGTATTGAACCCAGTATCGTGGCCTGGATTTCACTATCCGTGGTTGATTTAAATGGCTCTGTTTCAAAACCGGTATTGAACCCAGTATCTGCAGCCGGATCTCACTATCCGTGGTTGATTTAAATGGCTCTGTTTCAAAAACCGGTATTGAACCCAGTATCGTATGCGGCCTGGATTTCACTATCCGTGGTTGATTTAAATGGCTCTGTTTCAAAACCCGGTATTGAACCCAGTATCTGCAGCCCGGATCTCACTATCCGTGGTTGATTTAAATGGCTCTGTTTCAAAACCCGGTATTGAACCCAGTATGCGCGGCCTGGATTTCACTATCCGTGGTTGATTTAAATGGCTCTGTTTCAAAACCCGGTATTGAACCCAGTATCTGCAGCCCGGATCTCACTATCCGTGGTTGATTTAAATGGCTCTGTTTCAAAACCCGGTATTCAACCCGGTATCCGCGGCCCGGATCTCACTATTCATGGTTGATTTAAATGGCTCTGTTTCAAAACCCGGTATTGAACCTGGTATCTGCGGCCCGGATCTCACTATTCATGGTTGATTTAAATGGCTCTGTTTCAAAACCCGGTATTGAACCCAGTATCTGCAGCCCGGATCTCACTATTCATGGTTGATTTAAATGGCTCTGTTTCAAAACCCGGTATTGAACCCAGTATCTGCAGCCCGGATCTCACTATTCATGGTTGATTTAAATGGCTCTGTTTCAAAACCCGGTATTGAACCCAGTATCTGCAGCCCGGATCTCACTATTCATGGTTGATTTAAATGGCTCTGTTTCAAAACCCGGTATTGAACCTGGTATCTGCGGCCCGGATCTCACTATCCGTGGTTGATTTAAATGGCTCTGTTTCAAAACCCGGTATTGAACCCGGTATCCACGGCCCGGATCTCACTATCCGTGGTTTAACGCCAATTTAGCCCCATATGGAACCCTGGGAGTTGTAGTTTGGTGAGGTATCAGCACTCTTTGGCGGAGAACGCTAACGCAGAAGATGGCACCTTCCCGCTCTTTGCCATACTCTGCACAAAAGGATCAATGCCTAATCTGATTTGGGAACCACCAGAAATCTGGCCCTACATGGCTTTTCCTCCCAAAATCCCCTCAACCCTGGCCCTCCCCTCCTTTTCCCACTTACTGCCTTGATTTGTATTTCACCCTGCAGTGCGTGTTAGAAGGAAAACATTCAAAATGTGACACAGGCTTTTCGACTTAGGGGCCCTGTTCTCCCCCTGACACATTTTCACATTAGCGGATATTCCCTGCCTGAGTTAAACTTAAAGAGGTCTGGAACAACTCATTAGCATAAAACCACATGATAAGGAAGCAGAGATACTTAATGGTTTATTT
>JARBWK010000017.1:24180796-24350075 GCA_030556195.1 Anolis apletophallus | reverse complement strand
GTATTTAATATTAAATAAAAATAAGGAGGGAGGATGGAAATTAAATGTATTTAATAAATTAAAATATGTGAGGAATGGAATTAAATATATTTAATATTAAATAAAAATAAGGGGAGGAGGATGGAATTAAATGTATTTAATATTAAATAAAAATAAGGGGGAGGGGAGGATGGAATTAAATATATTTAATATTAAATACTCATAAGGGGGGAGGGGCGGATTGAATTAATTTTATTTAATATTAAATAAAAATAAGGGGGAGGAGGATGGAATTAAATATATTTAATATTAAATAAAAATAAGGGGAGGGGAGGATGGAACTAAATATCTTGAATATTAAATAAAAATAAGGTGGGCGGAGCATGGAATTAAATATATTTAATATTAAATAAAAATAAGGGGGAGGGGAGGATGGAATTAAATATATTTAATATTAAATAAAAATAAGGGGGAGGAGGATGAATTAAATATATTTAATATTAAATAAAAATAAGGGGAGGGGAGGATGGAATTAAATATATTTAATATTAAATAAAATAAGGGGGGGGGAGGATAATATTAAATAAAAATAAGGGAAGGGGAGGATGGAATTAAATATATTTAATATTAAATTAAAATAAGGGGAGGGGAGGATGGAATTAAATGTATTTAATATTAAATAAAAATAAGGGGAGAGGAGGATGGAATTAAATATATTTAATATTAAATAAAAATAAGGGGGAGGATGGAATTAAATATATTTAATATTAAATAAAAATAAGGGGGGAACGGAGGATGGAATTAAATGTATTTAATATTAAATAAAAATAAGGGGGAGCGGAGGATGGAATTAAATGTATTTAATATTAAATAAAAATAAGGGGGGAGGGGAGGATGGAATTAAATATATTTAATATTAAATAAAAATAAGGGGGAGGGGAGGATGGAATTAAATAAATTAAATATAAAATTAAAAATAATTTAATATTTTATCCCTACATTTTATCTCAGGAAAAGATTATATTTGACTGTATGGATGCCCCTTTTGAATTATAAGTAAATTGGAGACGGGGGAGGGGAGGGGCGGGGGCGGAGCCAGGGGCGGGGGCAGACCCTTCGGCCAGCCCAGGTCATCAGTGACCGGAATTCAGGCCCCTGGGCCGGTAGAAGTTGGACAGCCCTGATCTATGCTGACGATCGTGCCATCGCTGCTCAAGCATGGAGCGTTGAAATGGTCAAACAGAAACTCTCTGTAGCTTTAGATGCTCTTACTGTCTATTACAGGGGAAAGCAGCCAATTCCCAACCCAGTGTTTCCCAACCTCTTTTGAGCCGTGGCACACTTTTAACATTTAAAAAAAATCCGGGGGCACACCACCAACCAAAATGACACAAAATGACACTCTAACACAGTCATACATATAGTTAATATGTTTTTAAATGTATTTATACACCACCAACCAAAATGGCACAAAATGACACTCTAACACAGTAATACGTATAGTTAATATGTTTTTAAATGTACTTATATACCAACCAAAAAATGACGCAAAATGACACTCTAACACAGTCATACATATAGTTAATATGTTTTTAAATGTATTTATACACCACCACCAAAATGGCACAAAAATGACACTCTAACACAGTAATACGTATAGTTAATATGCTTTTAAATGTACTTATACGCCACCAACCAAAATGACGCAAAAGGACACTCTAACACAGTCATACATATAGTTAATATGTTTTTAAATGTATTTATACACCACCAACCAAAATGGCACAAAATGACACTCTAACACAGTAATACGTATAGTTAATATGCTTTTAAATGTACTTATACGCCACCAACCAAAATGACGCAAAATGACACTCTAACACAGTCATACATATAGTTAATATGCTTTTAAATGTATTTATACACTCAGTGTGAAACCTGGGCCTGTTTCGATGAACACAACATAGATATCCTGGCAGGAATGGCAGAAAGACACAAACTTCCCACACAGAACTCCCATAACCAAGAGAAAAAACTATAGGAGTTTGGTGGGCATTGACAACGAGTTTTGGAGTTGTAGTTCACCTATATCCAGAGAGCACTGTGGACTCAAACAATGTTGGATCAGGACCAAACTTGGCATGAATACTCAATATGCCCAAATGTGAACACAGATGGAGTTTGGGAAATAGACCTTGACATTTGGGAGTTACAGTTTCTGGGATTTATAGTTAACACAAAATCAAAAGAGCATCCTGAACTCTTGCAACAATGGAATTGAACCAAGCTTGGCATATTGAACTCGTTACAGACAGAAAGTACTGAAAGGGTTTGCTTGGGAATTGACCTTGGGTTTTGGAGTTGTAGTTCACCTACATCCAGAGAGCACCGTGGAATCAAACAATGATGGATCTGGACCAAACTTGGCAAGCGGGCCCCTCAGGCAGTAGAGCAGGCCGAGGGCCGCCACCAAGCCCAGGTTCCGGCCCAGGGTCCCGCAGCCGCCAGCCTCAGCCGCTCCCATTGCCACGGGTAGCGGCTCACGGGAGCGGCGAGGGAGAGAGGGAGAAGGCGGGAATTCCCCATCCCCTAACGCCACTCTCTGCCATGACTCCAGCCCCTCACTCGCTGAGGCCACGCAGAGGAAGAGGAGCTTGAGTGGTGGACGGGCTTCAGCCCCACCCACCGCTCATGCTCCTCCTCCTCCTCCGCGCGGCCTCAGCGAGCAAGGGACCAGAGTCATGGTGGAGAGCGGGGACGGGGGCCGCCCTCCGCCCTGACTCCCGCCATGACTCAATCAGCTTTTGCCCCTGGGGAGGGGAGGGGGCGGGGCCCGAGCGACGTCACCCTTCCCTCCTCCCTCGGTGGAGGCTGACTGGGAACGGCCCGAAGGAGGCAGCGCCCCAGTCCCTTCTTATTTTTCTTCGCAGCCGCCCGGCCCTTCCTCCTCCTCCTCCCCCAAGCAGCAGGAGTTCGGCAGGAGGGAGAGAAGGGGGGGATAGACATTTTCAAGACACACCAGATGATCCGTCACGGAACGGTAGTGTGCCACGCAGTGTGCCACGCAGGGCGGTCTCACCTCTCCTGGGGTAGGCGAGCCTCATTTCTGCGCCCGCATGGCTGCTGGACACGGCAGCTCGGCGTTCGCGATCCTGGCGCGGCGCATCGCGGCGTGCGTGCAGCGCGACGCCGCGCATCAGCGGTGGCGTCATGCATGCAGCGGCGTTTTCGCGCCACACCTGCGCATGCGTGGTTACGTCACGCGCGTCCTGCGCAGCGTAGTCGTCACGACGCCCTCGCATGCGCAGTGACATCCGCGCGCTACATTGCGCCTGCGCCGCCGGCGAGGAAACACTGGCTCCCGGGCAGGAGCGTGGCGAGGGGCGCGACCAGTGGCATTTCGCAGGCGACAACGCCCCTCCCAGGACCGTCGCCCTATGCGGCCGCTTACATGGCGGAATGCCAAAGGCCGGCACTGGTGCCATGGCACAGCGGTTGGGAAACACTGCCCTACACAACTGGAGAAATCATACTGTTTAGCTGGCATCTGCCAGAAAGTAGCAGCCAATCATGAAAGGAGCAAGGCATGGATATCTCCAATCCACCCTCTGTTTGAGTATCAGCCGGCAAGCCAATGCCTTAACGCAAGAAACAGGTTCCGAAGAGCCAAAGAGACGCTCGCAGGAACACCCCCTCAGCGAGCGAGTCCAAAGGTGGCAGGCTCAAACCCAGAACCTCAATCAGTGGGTGATACCAGACGGGAAACTCCCTCCTGGGCACACAGGAGACAGAGCCGCCTTTTCTTTCCGCAACGCGGCTCTTTTGAGAATTTGATCATTTTCCTGAAAATTTCCCGCACAATTCTATTTTGAGAAAGTTTGGCTTGATGATGGCAAATGGAACTCTATTCCTAATCCATCAAGTTTGAGCCCATCTACATTGCTATATAATACAGTTTCAGAACGTATCTAATAATAATAATAATAATTTTTATTTCCGCCCTGCCACCATTTCCCTGAAGGGACTCGGGGCAGCACATAATGCCATTCAATGCAGTGGATTCTGAAATGCCATGATCCGACAGTGTAGATGGGGCCGTTGCAAAGGAGCGAGAGGCAGTCCAAGAACTAAGGTGGCATCAACACTGTCGAACTGATCCATTTTGCCCCCAATTGAACTGCTATGGCGCAATGCCTTAGAACAGGGGCAGGGAACCTATGGCTCGGGAGCCAGATGTGGCTCTTTTCATGATTGCACCTGGCTCTCCAGAACAGCCCGGGTCTCAGTTTCCCAGCATGCAGCTTCTCCTTCTCTCCTTCCTTTTCCCTCCCTCTCTCTCCTTCCTTCTTTCCTCCATTCTCCCTCTTCCTTCCTTCCTCTTCCTTTCTTTCTTTCTTTCTTTCTTTCTCCCCTTCACCCTTTCCTTCTCCTTCTCTCCTTTCCTTTTCCCTCCCTCTCTCTCCTTCCTTCTTTCCTCCATTCTCCCTCTTCCTTCCTTCCTTCCTTCCTTCCTTCCTTCCTTTCTTTCTCCCTCCCCTTCACCCTTTCCTTCTCCTCTCTCCTTCCTTTTCCCCCTCCCTCTCTCCCCTTCCTTCTTTCCTCCATTCTCCCTTCCTTCCTTCCTCTTCCTTCCTTTCTTTCTTTCTTTCTCCCCTTCACCCTTTCCTTCTCCTTCTCTCCTTCCTTTTCCCTCCCTCTCTCTCCTTCCTTCTTTCCTCCATTCTCTCCCTTCCTTCCTTCCTTCCTTTCTTTCTCCCCTTCACCCTTTCCTTCACCTTCTCTCCTTCCTTTTCCCTCCCTCTCTCTCCTTTCCTTTTTTCCTCCATTCTCCCTCTTCCTTCCTTCCTCTTCCTTTCTTTCTTTCTTTCTTTCTCCCCTTCACCCTTTCCTTCTCCTTCTCTCCTTCCTTTTCCCTCCCTCTCTCTCCTTCCTTCTTTCCTCCATTCTCCCCTTCCTTCCTTCCTCTTCCTTCCTTTCTTTCTTTCTTTCTCCCCTTCACCCTTTCCTTCTCCTTCTCTCCTTCCTTTTTCCTCCCTCTCTCTCCTTCCTTCTTTCCTCCATTCTCCCTCTTCCTTCCTTCCTCTTCCTTCCTTCCTTTCTTTCTCTTTCTTTCTCCCCTTCACCCTTTCCTTCTCCTTCTCTCCTTCCTTTTCCCTCCCTCTCTCTCCTTCCTTCCTCTTCCTTCCTTTCTTTCTTCCTTTCTTCCTTTCTCCCCTTCACCCTTTCCTTCTCCTTCTCTCCTTCCTTTTCCCTCCCTCTCTCCCCTTCCTTCTTTCCTCCATTCTCCCTCTTCCTTCCTTCCCCTCTTCCTTCCTTCCTTTCTCCCCTTTCACCCTTTCCTTCTTTCATCCATTCTCCCTCCCTCTTCCTTCCTTCCTTCCTTCCTCTTCTATTCTTTTTCCCCAAGTCTTCCTTTCCTTCTCCGTCCTTTCTTTTCTCTTCCCTCTCTCTCTCTCCCCTTCTTTCTTTTCTTCTTTCCCCTTCATTATTTTACTTTTTCCTCACTCCCTTTCCTTTCCTTTCCTCTCTTCCCATTTCCTTCTTTCTTTTCCCCTCATTGTCTCTCTCTCCTGATTTTCTTTTCTTCCTTTTCCATAGTTTGTTTTTCTTTTCTTTCTTCCTCTCCCCCTCCCTCCTTTATTTCCTCTGTCTTTCTTTCCCCCTTCCTTCCTTCCTTCCTTCCTTCCGCCTTCTCTTCCTTCCCAGAGTCCTGAGCGTGCCTTTTGCAGAGCCAGGTCTGAAGTGTCCCGTCATTCTGCCTTTGGGGAATCCTTTCCTCATCGTATGGACGTAGAGACTCACATTTAGCTGAGTTCAGTCTTAAAATATATTATATACATTATATGGCTCTCAGTGAAATAAATTTCCAAATATTTTGCTTTCATGGCTCTGAGTCAAAAACGTTCCCGACCCCTGCCTTTGAGCATCCTGGGGAGGCCGAAACTGCGATTCTTTAAACCGTGGATACGGAAACCCCTCTGGTTCCCCGTATCTGTGATTCAATGTATAAAATATATTATATGGCTCTCACTGAAATAAATTTCCAAATATTTTGCTTTCATGGCTCTCGGAGTCAAAAAGGTTCCCGGCCCCTGGTATAGATAGATAAATAGATACTACATAAATAAGGACATTTCCCAAATTTTACAGCCACCTGAGAATCTCTACTTCCAGCTGTCAATCCAGATGCTCCAAAAAGGCGGTTAAGCATTGAACATTATTCTTATTCTCCTTTATGTTCAATTTATTGATTGAAAGGCAATTGATTGAAATTTAGTTGCATTCAGTCTTAAAATATATTAGATACATTATATGGCTCTCGCTGAAATAAATTTCCAAATATTTTGCTTTCATGGCTCTCGGAGCCAAAAAGGTTCCCGACCCTTGGTGTAACACATTATTGGTGGATTTTTCCGTACAAAAACGCACAACCAATTGGTACAAAACGGGACCGAAAGCGACCTGGGACAGCGAGAGAGAGACAGGGAAATCCGTGCCATTTTCTTTGCAAACGGTGCCATGTCAGCTTTGATTTTTAAAAGCATGGAAAGAAAGTTCCCGTTTCAGTGAGAAGTTCTTTCAGGTGGAAATGTACGAGAAATAATAGAAAGGGAAAAGAAAAGAGAAGGGGAACGGAGGGGGGAATCGGAGGAGGAGAAAGAGAGGAAAACTCGGGGACATTGGGCCAAAGAGGTGGGAGTCGGAGCCAAAAGATCTGCACCACCACGACGACGACGACACCACCCATCGGAGACAACGCAAAAGATGGCTTTGAATCCCAACCTTCAAACTTCAGGGGAGAAGAAGGGGAAAAGAGGAAGAATGGGGAACTCCCCAAAGAGAGCCCGCATGATTGGGAATTCACATCCCTGCCAAAGCCAAAGCATCGGCCCTGTTGTCATGGCTTCATTGTCATTCTCCACTCCTGGTTCCCCGGGGTCCGAGCAGGAGTTTTGGCACTATTATCGGAGTAGATTAATCGTAGGGGCCGGGGGTGGGTGGGTTAGAAAAGACATTATTATTGCGATTTTGCAAACTATAGGATCAATAGGATCAAAAATAAGCAAGAATTGCGGTTTCCCGACTCAGCCAAAAAAGGACGGCGAAGTCCAGAAAATATTCGCCGTCAAGGGCAGAGGATGAAAAGAGAGCCGAGGATAAATGCCGGGCAGAAGGTTGAGCCGTGAGGTGGGTGTCAAAAGCAAGGCTCTTTCTTGGAGAAGGGGATGCGTTTCCGTGCAACAATACAGAACGGGTTTTTCCCCTGCGAAGACCGGCCTCTTTGCAGGCTTCCCATTGGAGATGCCAAAGAGACCCCGGCCATTTCCTTCGCCCTGTTCCTCAATTGCTTGGATTGCTTTGCCTCAGGAGGAAGGGCCAAACCATTGCGGCATGTCCCCATCAAAAGAATACAGAAGGAAAACTCTTAAACCCAGGGGTCGGGAACCTTTTGACTCCGAGAGCCATGAAAGCAAAATATTTGGAAATTTATTTCAGTGAGAGCCATATAATATATATATTGAATCACAGATACGGGGAACCAGAGGGGTTTCCGTATCCACGGTTTAAAGAATCGCAGTTTCGGCCTCCCCAGGATGCTCAAAGGCAGGGGTCGGGAACCTTTTTGACTCCGAGAGCCATGAAAGCAAAATATTTGGAAATTTATTTCAGTGAGAGCCATATATTTTATACATTGAATCACAGATACGGGGAACCAGAGGGGTTTCCGTATCCACGGTTTAAAGAATCGCAGTTTCGGCCTCCCCAGGATGCTCAAAGGCAGGGGTCGGGAACCTTTTTGACTCCGAGAGCCATGAAAGCAAAATATTTGGAAATTTATTTCAGTGAGAGCCATATATTTTATACATTGAATCACAGATACGGGGAACCAGAGGGGTTTCCGTATCCACGGTTTAAAGAATCGCAGTTTCGGCCTCCCCAGGATGCTCAAAGGCAGGGGTCGGGAACCTTTTGACTCAGAGAGCCATGAAAGCAAAATATTTGGAAATTTATTTCAGTGAGAGCCATATATTTTATATATTGAATCACAGATACGGGGAACCAGAGGGGTTTCTGTATCCACGGTTTAAAGAATCGCAGTTTCGGCCTCCCCAGGATGCTCAAGGGCAGGGGTCGGGAACCTTTTTGATTCAGAGAGTCATGAAAGCAAAATATATGGAAATTTATTTCAATGAGAGCCATATAATATATATATATATATATATATATATATGTTATATCTTTTAAGACTGAATTCAACTAAATGTGAGTCTATACGTCCATACGATGAGGAAAGGATTCCCCAGCAGAATGACGGACACTTCAGACCTGTCTCTGCAAAAGGCTCGCTCAGGACTCTGGGAAGGAAGAGAAGGCGGAAGGAAGGAAGGAAGGCAGAGGAAATAAAAGAGGGAGGGGGAGAGGAAGAAAGAAAAGAAGAGCGTCATGGCTCTTCAGAAGAGCCTATGATTGTTAAGTAACAAGCTCTGACTGTGTAACCTGTTTATTTTAATTGTGTAAGTCAGGGCTGTCCAACTGCCGGCCCTGCAGGTGTTTTGGACTTCCAGAAATCCTAGCCAGTTTACCAGCTGTTAGGATTTCTGGGATTTGAAGTCTAAAACACCTGCAGGGACGGCAGTTGGACAGCCCTGGTGCAAGTCGTCCAGAACACCTTGGGTGGAGGGTCACTCATCTATATATATATAATCCTTCATGTGGTGGTTCCTGTCTTATAGACAAAGAAACCACACAAGGCAGACACACAAAAACAGCCCACCGTACCCAGACAACCCTACGAGGTATGTTTACCAAAACACACACACACCCCCACCCAAAAAAGAGCCAACGGCCACAAATCCAAAAAAACAACATTATGGACTACAACTCCCATGATCCCACACACCACCTCCCTCTGGCAGTTTAGAGTGTCGGAATGTTGGTGGAGCTGGCTACTCAGAGCCAGCAAAAGGAAGGGAAAGAAGGGAGGGATGAAGGGGAGAGGGAAGAAAGGAAGTATAAAAGGCAGGAAGGGATGTTACTGTTGGTCTTCGCCAGCTAACCCGTCTCAAACGAAACTCTTCCCTTTCATCTGATTTTGAGGATTCGGCCTCTCTACTAAACAAACAACTTAGACAAAGGGGATACCCCAAACAGGTCCTTAATAAAGCTCTAGACAAAACGAGAAATACTTCTAGGACAGAACTTTTCACCAAAAAGGAGAAACCTCCTATAGATCGCATTATTTGGCCACTAACCCATACCCCCCACTCTAAAAGGACTCAAGGGATCGTACGCAAATATTGGCCTCTAGTGAATTCGATACCTGGGCTAGAACAAACCCCTATGATTGCAAATAAAAGGACTACTAATATTAAGCAACTACTAGTCCATGCTGATCATACCATTCGCACCAAACCCCCATATTCCAGTAGAAATACAATGGCATGTTACCATTGCTCTATTTGTAAACATATATCTACTATTAACACGATACAAGACCTGGAGGGGGAAAAAAACATATAAACTTCACTGCCAGGCCACATGCGGATCCAAAAATGTAATATATTGTATTTTATGCAAATGCTCAAAATATTACGTAGGGGAAACTGGGCGTGACCTGTGGGTAAGGATCCAGGAACATCGTTCGAGATTTAGAACAAAAAACGAATCTTCTGTACTGTATACACACTTTAAAGAAAATCATTTATATGACGACTTTAAAGTTGTGGTTCTCGAACAGGTTAAAGTCAAGATGCATCAGGATATAAAATTAGCCCTAAGGGAAGAGAATGCTTCTGGATAACCTCCCTAAAATGCGAAGCCCCCCAGGGGTTAAACGACCGTTGATCCATAGGAGAAATTTTGATATAATTTGCACCTGGCGCCAGGTGCGGAGGGAGTCCCCTTAAGCCGCGGCTTTTCTCAGTAGCAGTGTCCAACCGAATGCGAAAGTGGCTGGGTCCACATACATATATGGTATGACTCAATATTTTGGGTATGTATTGAATGTGCTATATGTATGTAATGCCTATGGAAATGTATTGATGTATATTGCCTCTTGCCTACTGTTTTGGGAATGTTTTCTTATGTGGGATCACACCTATATGTATAGGTTACAAAAATGTATATATAACAGGAATATGGGATTATATATTGAAAACTATTTATGTGTAATCTAATAGATATTGGACCAGTGGATTGGACAGTAGATAGTATGTGGCAGGTCCCGAAGAAGCCGGAAACTTTGGCGAAACGGGTGGCTTGATACCGTCGACCCGACATTGAGTGTAATCCAATTATATTTGATGACATGTTACCTTATGGATTATAATTTTGTAAAGGAAAACACCAATGTTTTGATGCCATATGGATCTGCAATCCACCATCCACGCATAATTGGGAAAGAATGAAGATGAAATAAATTGAAATAATATTGTGAAAGTGATCTCCCACATTGATCTTTTATTGCTTGGAACAGAAACACACCCCACCATAATTTGCTGGTCTTCGCCACATGCACACACGTATGTACATATAGACATGCACATATACACACATATATACATGCACTGAAATGTAAACATGAACACATACATACACACATCTGTACTTACACACATCTACACATATACACGCATATACATATACAAAAACACACATATACATAAGTACGCACATATACACGCATATACATATACACGTATACATAACTACACACATATACACACACACATATGTACACATAGACACAAATCCATATATATACATACACACACACACACAAAACACACATATATATATAGACTGGGACACAGGAAAGAGAAAAAGCCACAGCAGCGCGTGGCCGGGTACAGCTAGTAAGGAATAAAATTGACTGATTGATTGAAAGCAAGAAGAATTTGGGTGAGCCTAGCACAATGTCGGGGCCACGGTGGTGCACTGGGTTAAACCGCTAAGCTGCAGAACTTGCTGACCGGAAGGTCGGCGGTTCAAATCTGCAGGATGGGGGTGAGCCCCAGCTTCTGCCAACCTAGCAGCTCAAAACATGCAAATGTGGGTCGTAACATGGGTACCGCTTTGGCGGGAAGGTAACGGTGCAGTCATGCCAACCACATGATGTAGGAGGCATCTATGGACAAGGCATGCCCGGATTACCCATAAGGCAAACGCGGCCCTGGGCTAGGGGCGCAAGCCGGGAGGCCCAGATCACGGACCAAAAAAACACAAAACTGGTCTGCGCCCTCTCATGCACTCTCTCTCGTGCGCTCTCTCTCTCTCATGCGCTCTTTCTCTCTCACGCACGCTCTATCCCGCGCACTCTCTCTCATGCTCTCTCTCTTGCTCTCTCGTGTGCTCTCTCTCGTGTGCTCTCTCTCTCGTGTGCTCTCTCTAGCTCTCTCTTGTGCGCTCTCTCTCTCGCACGCTCTCTCTCTTGTGCGCTCTCTCTCTCTCTCGTGCGCGCTCTCTCTCTCATGCGCTCTTTCTCTCTCACGTGCGCTCTATCGTGTGCACTCTCTCTCATGCTCTCTCTCTTGCTCTCTCGTGTGCTCTCTCTCTCTCTCGCTCTCTCGTGTGCTCTCTCTAGCTCTCTCTCGTGCGCTCTCTCTCTCACGCTCTCTCTCTTGTGCGCTCTCTCATGCGCACTCTCTCTCTCATGCGCTCTCTCTTGCTCTCTCGTGTGCTCTCTCTCTCTCTTGTGTGCTCTCTCTAGCTCTCTCTCATGCGCTCTCTCTCTCAAGCTCTCTCTCTTGTGCGCTCTCTCTCTCATGCGCTCTCTCTCTCTCATGCACTCTCTCTCTCATGTGCTCTTTCTCTCTCATGCTCTCTCTCTCGCTCTCTCGTGTGCTCTCTCTAGCTCTCTCTCGTGCACTCTCTCTCTCGCACGCTCTCTCTCTTGTGCGCTCTCTCTCTCATGCGATCTCTCTCTCATGTGCTCTTTCTCTCTCACGTGCGCTCTATCGCGCGCACTCTCTCTCATGCTCTCTCTCTTGCTCTCTCGTGTGCTCTCTCGCTCTCTCGTGTGCTCTCTCTCTCGCTCTCTCGTGCGCTCTCTCTCTCTCATGCGCGCGCGCTCTCTCTCGTGCGTGCTCTCTCATGTGCTCTCTCTTGTGTGCACGCACGCTCTCTCACGCGTACTTTCTCTCTCTCATGCGTGGTCTCTCTCTCTTGTGCTCTCTCTCTTGCGCACTCTCTCTCTCTTGTGCGCGCCTTTGGAGCGAGTTTGCGCCCGCTGCGCTCTCCCCAAGCCTCCCGACTCCCGAGGAGACCTTCAGAGCACAGCGGAGCTTTCCAGACGGTGGGAATGCCTGCGGACCTTGGAGGTGGCGGGAGGTTGGCTTAAAGAGGGCGTCACTCCAAACCACTGGGCATAGGGCGCAAAAACGTGTTAATCCGGACCTGGGACAAGGTGGGATCTTTGGCTTCGAAATGAAGATGAGTATCACTCCAGAGTTGGACTCGACTAGACTCAATGTCGAGGGGAAACCTTTACTTTAGCACAATCTCTCAACTCGAAATCAAAATGCAAATTCCACATCCTTCTTTTGGAAACGGCGCAAGAGCAGTGCGCGGAGAAGCCCTGGCCTGGCTCAAAGCCAAGGCATTCTCCTCAGAAGGATCGTTTAAAAGGCAATCGCTCGGAGGGCTTTTGGGGGGCTACCGTTTCCCCTCCTTCCCCCCTCCTCGCTTTCCTAGAGCCCCAGGCTGGCGGATGAAATGGCCAGTGCGGCAGCGGGCATCTTGATCAGAGTACGGTCAGGGAAGGCGAAAAAAAATAGAAATAGAAAGAGGCTCTTTGTTTCAAGGAAAGGCGATGTGGCCTTTTTCCTCCTATGCGCGGTTCCTCGGTTAATGTACTACTTCCAGGCTCCCTGGGGCTAGGAAAGGTATTCCGAGGGAGGCCGAAACCCCTTCCCCTTGACACAGGCAGGCCTCTCTCAGGCGTAAACAACGCCCTCCCCTCAATCCGTGGCTGAACACGAGGCATATGCAATCGGTTTATGCACAAGTCTATTACAAATATAACCTACTAGCTTGGGGACCCGGCGCTGCCCGGGTTATTTGAGAAAAGCATTGTTTATCTGTGCTCCACACACTACACAGTGCTGGTCTGTGACCGTAATAAAGTTTTGATTGATCTGTGCTCCAAGTTTAGTCTAGGTAAATGTCAGATGGGTTCGGTGGATGTGGGTGAACTACAACTTCCATATCAGAGTCCAATAGTCCATTCTCCTCCAAACTGCACCAGGAGGCATAGTGGGTCATGGGTACTCTGTGCACCAAGTTTGGGCCTGTTCTGTGATTTGTAGGGGCTGCAATGTTCTGTGGGAAATGAATCGGGTGAAGGTATTCTCAGACTCCTGCCCATTAACTTATTCTGGGAAATGTAGTTCAGGGCAGGGACATTTGCATTCTCTGCCACAAGGGGCCTCGCCTTCCCAAACTACATTTAAGATGCCTGTGTTCTCAGACTCCTGCCCATTAACTTATTCTGGGAAATGTAGTTCAGGGCAGGGACATTTGCATTCTCTGCCACAAGGGGCCTCGCCTTCCCAGACTACATTTAAGGTGCCTGTGTTCTCAGACTCCTGCCCATTAACTTATTCTGGGAAATGTAGTTCAGGGCAGGGACATTTGCATTCTCTGCCACAAGGGGCCTCGCCTTCCCAGACTAGATTTAAGATGCCTGTGTTCTCAGACTCCTGCCCATTAACTTATTCTGGGAAATGTAGTTCAGGGCAGGGACTTTTGCATTCTCTGCCACAAGGGGCCTCGCCTTCCCAAACTACATTTAAGATGCCTGTGTTCTCAGACTCCTGCTCATTAACTTATTCTGGGAAATGTAGTTTAGGGCAGGGACTTTTGTATTCTCTGACACAAGGGGCCTCGCCTTCCCAAACTACATTTAAGATGCCTGTGTTCTCAGACTCCTGTCCATTAACTTATTCTGGGAAATGGAGTTTAGGGCAGAGACCTTTGCATTCTCTGACACGGGGGGCTTACCTTCCCAAACTACATTTAAGATGCCTGTGTTCTCAGACTCCTGGCCATTAACTTATTCTGGGAAATGTAGTTTAGGGCAGAGACCTTTGCATTCTCTGACACGGGGGGGCTTGCCTTCCCAAACTACATTTACGATGCCTGTGTTCTCAGACTCCTGCCCATTAACTTTAGTTCCACCCCCCAGTGTCTTCCTTATGTTTTGATGTGTGAACATTCTGGGAAATGTAGTTTAGGGCAGGGAACTTTGAATTCTCTGACACAGAATGGGGGGCTTGCCTTCCCAAACTACATTTAAGATGCCTGTGTTCTCAGACTCATGCCCATTAACTTTAGTCCCACCTCCAGTGTCTTCCTAATGTTTTGATGTGTTACCATTCTGGGAAATGTAGTTTAGGGCAGGGACCTTTGCATTCTCTCCCACGGGGGGGGGCTTGCAAAATAATATAATGGTTGGGGTTCCCCACAACATAGAGGAACTGTATTAAGGGGCCGTGGCGTAGGAAAATAACATAATGGTTGGGGTTCCCCACAACATCGAGGAACTGTATTAAGGGGTTCGTGGCGTAGGAAAATAATATAATGGTTGGGGGTCCCCACAACTTCGAGGAATTGTATTAAGGGGTCATGGCGTAGGAAAATAACATAATGGTTGGGGGTCCCCACAACTTCGAGGAACTGTATTAAGGGGTCGTGGCGTAGGAAAATAATATAATGGTTGGGGGTCCCCACAACTTCGAGGAACTGTATTAAGGGGCCGTGGCGTAGGAAAATAACATAATGGTTGGGGGTCCCCACAAGTTCGAGGAACTGTATTAAGGGGCCGTGGCGTAGGTAGGCTGAGAAACACTGCTTTAGATACAGGAGCAATGGATTCTCACGGCAGGAATAGAGATTCTACAGTAACCAACGACATTCCACTCGGCAGAATGACACAACATCTCCTTCGACATTGCTTATTTCTACGGCTTAGTTCCAAAGGGAATAAACCTGGGATTTAAACAGATTGGAAGTCCGTTCAGCCATTGATTCCGCATCAATTTGGGATTAGTAACTGGCTTTACTTGGGAATAGTCGCCGGATTTAGGCCTGTGTCCACCTATCGATACCTGTCTGTAAACAAAGGAGGGAAATGCGTTTCGCGAGGGGCCTCTGCCACAAATCTCAATGCCTTTCAAGGTGGTTTTGCAGGGAATGGTCGTCGCACTGGAAGCGCCGAGATGCGCATTAATAGGGATTTTAATGCAACGGTGTTTAGAAACACCTTCGAAAACAGGCGTGCCGATGCAAAGCCGTTTGCGCCCGTTTCTCCACGCCGTCTTGTCAAGCCGAGATTTCATTTAGAATCTGCATTTTTATTAAAAAAAACCCGCGATCGATAAACGGGATCGGGCCGAACCATTAATCAATGGCTTGTTATTGGCTCCCTGGCCGTTTCCAGAGCGAACGCAATGAGGTTACGCCGAGGCACGATGCGACGGCGTTTGGCGAGTTTCGGCGCGTTTTAATATTCCCCCGCTCTCATATTTCACGTCTTTCCTCCCCTTCTTTGCCCCCCATTTAGAGAATACTGGCATACGGGGGGGAACGCTCTCCCGCCCCGTCCCCGCGCACATGCCAGCTTCGATTGCAACGGTAATAAAGATGTGTATAGTTTTAACCATCAAGTAAAGTGCTTAATTCCATAGAGCTTGTCCCCCCCGACCACTCGACGGCTTCATTTAGGAATTGGGGACGGGGGGGGGGGGGGTTGAGGGAAAAAAATTCATTAATTTTTATTAACCGGGAGAGCCATTTGTTCCCTGTGACAATATTTGACTTGTCGAAATGATTTTTCACCTCTGCCATGAGTGTGCGCTCCTTCCATACATCACCCCGATTACTCCGAGAGAGCGGACGGAGTTGCAGTCATTAGCTAGTGAATTAACGACAATCCACAGCACTATTAATCACGGTGACAAAAGCGTTAGCTGGCTGCTGACCCGAGCATGGCTTTGGGACACAAGCCGCGGGAAGGAGGTGCGGGCACCAGCCGACGACAAGGAAAGGGGGGGGTTCGCCTCTCCAATTCTCGGCTACGGAGGCCAAACAATTCAGGATTTTTTTTTTCTCTCTCTCTCTCTCTCGCATCAATTTTGCAGCAGTTTTGTATTGGCCCCGAGAGACAACGAGGGTCAGAAGAGGGTGTTTGTGCCTCGACTTCCCTGGCGCTCTTTTCAGCCACTTTGGTCAAGGGTCGGCCTCGGAACCGGATCTCAGCAAAATGGGCCGAATCCATCGAGGACGGCATACAAAGACATGCAGGGCTACAGTCTCGAATCATATCAGGAGCAAAGGACATCGAATTTCAGACAAGACCGAAAACAGGGGGCTGGGCCAGCCGTGCCTGAGGCGTGGGTGTGGGTGGGGGGAAGAGGTGTCCCAGAAAACACCGGGTCCCGTCCCTCCCCCCCCCCCCACCCCGGAAACCACGAGGAGGGCCCTTCCTGGGCCATTGGCCACCGAGAGGTGAGTGGCCCAGACCCCAGCCTGCCCCACGCTGGGCCACGCAGGCCCGGATTACCCATAAGGCCGCCTTAGGCCATGGCCTAGGGCAGCGGTTTTGGAGGGGCAGCAGAACCGGATCCCCCAAAATTGAAATATATATATATATATATTTAAAATAAATCTGATCTTTGGGCGCTTGCTTTTGCGCCTGTGCAGTGAGAAGGAGCGAGCAAGAAGAAGCCGGGGGAAAGTCTCGCCGCCCCTAGGGCGTCTGACGTGGCTTCCCCCCGCTGCTTCCTTGCTCACGTGGGTGGCCGCCGCCCCTTCCTTCAGTGAAGGAAGGAGGGGCTGGAAGCCAGCCTGAAGAAAAGGGAAGTCCTCTACCAGCCCGCACTACAGGAAGAACACCATCATCCCCACGTCAGCATAGGCACATCTGTGCTTAAGTCCGCTCAGCCTGAAGAAAACGGAAGTCCTCTACCAGCCCGCACCACAGGAAGAAAACCATCATCCCCACATCAGCATAGGCACATCTGTGCTTAAGTCCGCTCAGCCTGAAGAAAACGGAAGTCCTCTACCAGCCCGCACTACAGGAAGAACACCATCATCCCCACGTCAGCATAGCTACATCTGTGCTTAAGTCCGCTCAGCCTGAAGAAAACGGAAGTCCTCTACCAGCCCGCACCACAGGAAGAACACCATCATCCCCACGTCAGCATAGGCAAATCTGTACTTAAGTCTGCTCAGCCTGAAGAAAATGGAAGTCCTCTACCAGCCCGCACCACAGGAAGAACACCACCATCCACACATCAGCATAGGCACATCTGTGCTTAAGTTTGCTCAGCCTGAAGAAAACGGAAGTCCTCTACCAGCCCGCACCACAGGAAGAACACCACCATCCCCATGTCAGCACAGGCAAATCTGTGCTTAAGTCCGTTCAGCAGTTCGCCTACCTGGGAAGCATCATCTCTTCATGCACCAAGATTGGCAAAGAGATAGATCACAGATTAGCAAATGCATAGAGTGCATTTGGAAGGCTTCACAAAGGAGTCTGGAGCAACAAGCACCTGAGGCAAAGCACCAAAATCAGTATGTACAGAGCTATCGTACTGTCTATTCTCCTCTATGGGTCTGAAACATGGGTCACCTATCGCCAACACCTACGACTCCTCGAACACTTTAATCAGCGCTGTCTTCGCACAATCCTAAATACACACTGGACCGACTATGTGACGAATGTCGCTGTCCTTGAGCAAGCAGGGATCACCAGCGTTGAGGCCATGCGCTGGGCAGGGCACAAGGTCTCTAGGATGGAGGACCACCACCTCCCAAAGATACTACTCTACGGTGAACTCACCAGGGGTCACCGAGAGAGAAAATGCCCTTTGACCAGTAGCTGGCCACTTGGAATGTCCTGAAATAAAAATAGATTCAATCCCAGGCCTACATTTTCTCTTGCATATTAATCAGCGCTATGTTCAAATGGTCCAAAAGGGAGAAAAGCCGATACAACATAAAGTCAACAAATAAAAACAAAAGCAACGCAGCAACTCGTGTTCCAGCCGCGTGAAGACGAGGGAGAAAGAGCAAAGAAGGCCGCCACCTTTCAATGCTTGCTACTCTGATAGTTTTGGAAAGTCCCGAGCCTTCCCTGCCTCTCCGAAAGGCAAATCCCATGATTCCATAGCATTGAACCAGGGCCATTCAAGTGGAAGGAAGGAAAGAAGGAAAGAAGGACAGAAGGAAGAAAGGAAAGAAGGAAGGAAGGAAGGAAGAAAAGAAGGATGGAAGGAAGGAAGGAAGGATAGAAGGATGGAAGGACGGAAGGAAGGAAGGAAGGATAGAAGGATGGAAGGAAGAACAGAAGGAAGGAAGGATGGAAGGAAGGATGGAAGGAAGGACAGAAGGAAAGAAGGAAAGAAGGAAGGAAGGAAGGAAGGAAGGAAGGAAAGAAGGAAGGAAGGACGGAGGGAAGGAAGGATGGAAGGAAGGAAGGACAGAAGGAAAGAAGGAAAGAAGGACGTAGGAAGGAAGGAAGGACGTAGGAAGGAAGGAAGGAAGGAAGGATGGAAGGAAAGAAGGAAGGAAGTAAGTATGGAGGGAAGGAAGGACGGACGGAAGGAAGGAAGGAGAAAGAAAGAAAGAAGGAAGGAAGGAAGGAAGGAAGGAAGGACAGAAAGAAGGAAAGGACGGAAGGAAGGAAAGGAGGAAGGAAGGAGAGAAGGAAGGAAGGAAGGAAAGGAGGAAGGAAGGAGAGAAGGAAGGAAGGAAGGAAGAAGGACGGAGGGAAGGAAGGAAGGAAGGAAGGACAGACGGAAGGAAGGAAGGAAAGAAAGGAAGGAAGGAAGGAAGGAAGGAAGGAAGGGAAAAAAGAAAGAAAGAAAGAAAAAAAGAAAGAAGGAAGGAAGGATGGATGGAAGGAAAGAAGGACAGAAAGAAAGAAGGAAAGGACGGAAGGAAGGAAAGAAGGAAGGAAGGAAGGAAGGGTTTTAAAGGAAATCCCAGCCCATTAAGCACGTTACAACCATTGCCTTGGCAAGATTTGTTCAAGGAGGATCCAATGCTGCCGCTCTCTGAGGCTGAGAGAGTGTGACTCCCTCTCTCCCGCCCGCCAATGCTTTCCTTTGACTCGGCGGATTAATGTCCCGATCTGCTTCTCATTACTGCCATGGGTTGGTCGGAGTCTCCTTTGTTGCTGGGTTTTCTCTTTAAGGCGAAAGGAAGCTGGATTCGGAAATCCGCGATTTCCTGTCAACTAACTTGAATCAGCCAAACAGGAGGCAAAAGGCGACGCACCTCTGTGCCTGCAGACGTAATAAGAAGCAGGGCTTTCAGGTGGGATTTCGGGCTCAGTCCCTCCGGGGACCTTTGGCTATGCGAACCCCACTGAAAGGAATGGGATCTGTTCAGTTCAAAGGCGGCTTGTCTTCCCCTGCAAATATTCATTCATTCATTCACTCAATTTAATATTTGTTAGTCGCCCTCCATCCCAGATGCTCCGGGCGATTTACATAAAGATACAGCATTAAAACAGACAAGTATTAAAATCAGAATTATAAAACAAAACCCAAAAAAAGCCAGGTCTTAAGTGCCTGCGCAAAGGAAGGCAGATCGCGCATGGCTCTCAGGTAAGGGGGCAGAGAGTTCCATAGAACAGGAGCAGTCATAGAGAAGGCCCTGCGTCTCGTACTATCAAGACGAACTTCTCTGGGACCTGGTATATACCAAAAATTCCATTGTGTGGGGCGAGGCAACCGTTGATGGTGGAGAGAAGAGAGGCGGTCTCTGAGAGAAAGCGAACTGAGGAAGCTGGGAGTTAGCTAAGGATTAGCTAAGTTAGTTAGTACTCAGTTATAAGGGTTAAAGTACAAGTCCTTTTGATAAAGGAAAGGCTTGAAGGAAACCTAAGCTGGAACTACATTTTGTAACGTCTTTCTGAGTGAAGAAGTTACTGTAACCGTCAAGCATCTGGACCCTAGAAACCACCAAGCCTCTGTGTAACTTTGAAACCATTACGCTTCTGTCATAAAATAAACCAAGTGTCGTAATTGATGAATTAATATCTTTCTTTATTAATATTATTAACTTGCTGCCACCATTTGTCAATGCTTGACCACTGGATGTGAGGGTCTTTGTGAATAAACGACTTCCACAGATGTTTTTTGTTGAAAGTGTTTAACAGTTTATTTTACACAAATGGGCTCAAAGCTTAGGTGGTAGGCATGAGAAAAAACTTATGAAAATGAAAAGAAATCGGAAGGGATTCGTATGTATGGGACTTTCAAGTTTATACGCATCGCAGGGCCAATCCCGGAAGTGGACTTTCTTTTCCGCACCCCCTGGGCCCAAATTTTCGTTAGATTAGTAACTATTTCGGATGCCCACCCAACAGGAAAATTTCCCCCTCCAAAATAGCTTTGCAGACATAACTCACAGTCAAATCGGGGCCTTTCCATGCTTGGAGCCTAATTAGAGTGAAAGGCCTCCTCCAGGAAGTGAAAAAGGAGCCGGAAACGATAGAGAGATCCAGATCGGGACTCCTAGAGGGGGCTGGGGGATGAAGAAAAAAGCGATTTAAACACCCAGGAAGGGGGTTTAGATAGAAGGACAGAGTAGAAGGACATAAGAACTGCTGAGAGAAGGGCAGCAGGAGTGAAAAGAGCATTGAACCCAGTATCTGCAGCCCGGATCTCACTATCCGTGGTTGATTTAAATGGCTCTGTTTCAAAACCTGGTATTGAACCCAGTATCCACGGCCCGGATCTCACTATTCATGGTTGATTTAAATGGCTCTGTTTCAAAACCCGGTATTGAACCCAGTATCCGTAGCCTGGATCTCACTATCCATGGTTGATTTAAATGGCTCTGTTTCAAAACTACAAGTCCCAAGATTCCAAAACTACAAGTCCCAAGATTCTGAACTGTATCTGGGGGTTGTGTACTTTGCTGTTTTAATTGTTTAATTGTTTTAGATGTTTTTATTGCATTGCTTTGTGTTTTATTGCACCTTCGGTTCCTGTGAGCCGCCGCGAGCCTCAGGGAGTCGGCGGCATAGAAGCCCGAATAAAGTAAAGTAAAGTAAAGTGCCAAGGTAAAATCTGGGGATGTGTCTACACTGGAGAATTACTGAAGTTTAACGCCAATTTAGCCCCATATGGAACCCTGGGAGTTGTAGTTTGGTGAGGTATCAGCACTCTTTGGCGGAGAACGCTAACACAGAAGATGGCCCCTTCCCGCTCTTTGCCATACTCTGCACAAAAGGATCAATGCTTAATCTGATTTGGGAACCACCAGAAATCTGGCCCTACATGGCTTTTCCTCCCAAAATCCCCTCACCCTTGGCCCTCCCCTCCTTTTCCCACTTACTGCCTTGATTTGTATTTCACCCTGCAGTGCGTGTTAGAAGGAAAACATTCAAAATGTGACACAGGCTTTTCGACTTAGGGCCCCTGTTCTCCCCTCCCCGCACATTTTTCACATTAGCGGATATTCCCCTGCCTGAGTTAAACTTAAAGAGGTCTGGAACAACTTCATTAGCATAAAACCACATGATAATAGGAAGCAGAGATACTTAATGGTTTATTTTCTTATTATCTTGTGCTATATTTCATCCTCCCTTCCCCTCTGCCGCCTTTCCCTCGCTCTCTCTCTCTCTCTCACGGCTACTACACTCGTTCCCAGATTTTGCTCGGGTTGCTGTTTCCAATATTGCTCTCGCTCAGCCGGAGAAGTGACACAGAACAGGGCCATGGAATAATCCGCCCCATGGAAACTATGCGGGGAATCCAGCATAGCCTCCGGCTCTCCCAGTTTGGCAGGGATGGTGCCACCAGCTCCAGATCTATCCGGATGGAAGTCCCATGAGTTCCAGATCTGTCCAGATAGATGTTACATGAGTTCTAGATCTGTCCAGATGGATGTTCCATGAGATCCAGATCTGTCCGGATGGAAGTCCCATGAGTTCCAGATCTGTTTAGCTAGAAGTTCTAGATCTGTCCAGATGGAACTTCCATGAGTTCCAGATCTATACAGATGGAAGTCCCATAAGTTCCAGATATGTCCAGCTAGAAGTTCTAGATCTATACAGATGGAAGTCCCATGAGTTCCAGATCTGTCCAGATGGAGGTTCTAGATCTGTCCAGATGGAAGTTCCATGAGTTCCAGATCTATACAGATGGAAGTCCCATAAGTTCCAGATATGTCCAGCTAGAAGTTCCAGATCTATACAGATGGAAGTCCCATGAGTTCCAGATCTGTCCAGATGGAAGTTCTAGATCTGTCCATATGGACGTTCCATGAGTTCCAATCTATACAGATGGAAGTCCCATAAGTTCCAGATATGTCCAGCTAGAAGTTCCAGATCTGTCCAGATGGAAGTTCTAGATCTGTCCAGATGGAAGTCCCATAAGTTCCAGATCTATCCAGATGGAAGTCCCATAAGTTCCAGATCTGTCCAGATGGAAGTTCCATGAGTTCCAGATCTGTCCAGATGGAAGTTCCATGAGTTCCAGATCTGTCCAGCTAGAAGTTCCAGATCTATCCAGATGGAAGTTCCATGAGTTCCAGATCTGTCCAGATGGAAGTTCCATGAGTCCCAGATCTGTCCAGATGGAAGTTCCATATGTTCCAGATCTGTCCAGATGGAAGTTCCAGACCTGTCCAGATGGAAGTTCCATGAGTTCCAGATCTGTCCAGATGGAAGTTCCATATGTTCCAGATCTGTCCAGATGGAAGTTCCAGACCTGTCCAGATGGAAGTTCCATGAGTTCCAAATCTGTCCAGATGGAAGTTCCATGAGTCCCAGATCTGTCCAGATGGAAGTTCCATATGTTCCAGATCTGTCCAGATGGAAGTTCCAGATCTGTCCAGATGGAAGTTCCATGAGTTCCAGATCTGTCCAGATGGAAGTTCCATGAGTTCCAGATCTGTCCAGATGGAAGTTCCATGAGTTCCAGATCTGTCCAGATGGAAGTTCCATATGTTCCAGATCTGTCCAGGTGGAAGTCCCATAAGTTCAAGATCTGTCCAGATGGAAGTTCCATGAGTTCCAGATCTGTCCAGATGGAAGTTCCATAAGTTCCAGATCTGTCCAGATGGAAGTTCCATATGTTCCAGATCTGTCCAGATGGAAGTCCCGTAAATCTAAGTCCGAAGCACACAAGCTGGGATATCTACGTCCGAAGCACACGAGGCGGGGATATCTACGTCCAAAGCACACGAGGCGGGATATCTATGTCCGAAGCACACGAGGTGGGATATCTATGTCCGAAGCACACGAGGTGGGATATCTATGTCCGAAGCACACGAGGTGGGATATCTATGTCCGAAGCACACGAGGTGGGATATCTACGTCCGAAGCACACGAGGCGGGATATCTATGTCCGAAGCACACGAGGCGGGATATCTATGTCCGAAGCACACAAGGCGGGATATCTATGTCCGAAGCACACACGGCGGGATATCTATGTCCGAAGCACACAAGGCGGGATATCTATGTCCGAAGCACACAAGGCGGGATATCTATGTCCGAAGCACACAAGGCGGGATATCTATGTCCGAAGCACATGAGGCGGGATATCTATGTCTGAAGTACACAAGGCGGGATATCTATGTCCGAAGTACACAAGGTGGGATATCTATGTCTGAAGCACATGAGGCGGGATATCTATGTCCAAAGCACACGAAGCGGGATATCTATGTCCGAAGCACACAAGGCGGGATATCTATGTCCGAAACACACAAGGCGGGATATCTATGTCCGAAACACACAAGGCGGGATATCTATGTCCAAAGCACACAAGGCGGGATATCTATGTCCGAAGCACACAAGGCAGGATATCTATGTCCGAAGCACACAAGGCAGGATATCTATGTCCGAAGCACACAAGGCGGGATATCATATCTGAAGCACCTGAGGCGGGATATCTATGTCTGAAGTACACAAGGCGGGATATCTATGTCCGAAGCACACAAGGCGGGATATCTATGTCCGAAGCACACAAGGCGGGATATCTATGTCCGAAGCACACAAGGCGGGATATCTATGTCCGAAGCACACAAGGCAGGATATCTATGTCCGAAGCACACAAGGCGGGATATCTATGTCCGAAGCACACAAGGCGGGATATCTATGTCCGAAGCACACAAGGCGGGATATCTATGTCCGAAGCACACAAGGCGGGATATCTATGTCCGAAGCACACAAGGCGGGATATCATATCTGAAGCACCTGAGGCGGGATATCTATGTCTGAAGTACACAAGGCGGGATATCTATGTCCGAGAAGCACACAAGGCGGGATATCTATGTCCGAAGCACACAAGGCGGGATATCTATGTCCGAAGCACACAAGGCGGGATATCTATGTCCGAAGCACACAAGGCGGGATATCTATGTCCGAAGCACACGAGGCGGGATATCTATGTCCGAAGCACACAAGGCGGGATATCTATGTCCGAAGCACACAAGGCGGGATATCTATGTCCGAAGCACACAAGGCGGGATATCTATGTCCGAAGCACACAAGGCGGGATATCTATGTCCGAAGCACACGAGGCGGGATATCTATGTCCGAAGCACACAAGGCGGGATATCTATGTCCGAAGCACACAAGGCGGGGTATCAATGTCCGAAGCACACAAGGCGGGATATCTATGTCCGAAGCACACAAGGCGGGATATCTATGTCCGAAGCACACGAGGCGGGATATCTATGTCCGAAGCACACGAGGCGGGATATCTACTGTATGTCCGAAGCACGCAAGGCGAGATATCTATGTCCGAAGTAAACAAGGCGGGATATCTATGTCCGAAGTAAACAAGGCGGGATATCTTTTTTATCCGAAGTAAACAAGGCGGGATATCTATGTCCGAAGCACACAAGACGGGATATCTTTTTTATCTGAAGCACACAAGGCAGGGTATCTGTGTTAATTGAAACAGGCCCAGGTTTCACACTGAGTGTATAAATACATTTAAAAACCTATTAACTATATGTATTGCTGTGTTAGAGTGTCATTTTGTGTCATTTTGGTTGGTGGTGTGCCCCAGGATTTGGTCAATGTAAAAAACGTGACGCGGCTCCGATTTTTCACAAAAGGTTGAAAAACACAAAGCTTGATTTTGCCATCTATATATATAAAAGAAGAGCAGTCGTGTTTAGTAGCCTATACTATAGGTTACTGAACACGACAGCTCTTCTTTTATATATATAGATGGCAAAATCAAGCTTTGTTTTAGACTCTTTTTCAAGCCCCTGATGGCGGAATCTGTGGGTGCAGAAGCAGTGGATTTGGAAGGCCTACCACACTAATATGCAACATGCTACCCCTCCATGCATTCAAAATAGGACTAAAGGAACACCCGCAGAAACAAACCAGCGCAAAGCAGTAGAGCGAGGATTTCTCCCTGCCGGTGACCCTCAAGCATCCCAGACCCTCTTGATGCAACCTTGTCTCCCTCCCCAATGCCAGCGCGTGGCATAATGGATTTCTTTAAATTAATAATGCGTAAAAAGGAGATTTACGCCGCTGTGCTAAAATATTGTTTTGGGCCTTTTATTCCTGCATTTGTCTAATGGAGGTGCTCGGCCGAGGGATAAATAATGAAGGCGGGGGCCGGGGGACGCCTGTCATAATCCAGGGGCATTTGCAAATTCATCACCGATATTCTTTGGGAAGGTAGGAGAGGAGGAGATGAAAAATATGCCGCGCCGCTAATATATCTCATTGATTTTTCCATTTCCCATTTATTTAGAGAACCTACTTTGAGCCGTGATAGAACGGGCATCTCGGAAAGAGCCATTCCTTCTCCGAGACAAGCGGGAGGCCGCGGCCAGGCTCGGGGTCTCTGGCAAAAGCGCCCAATGGGGAAAGCGCTCACTATTTGGGGACACTCAAAGCCAAACAAAGAAAAGGCTCCATTGTTCGGCCCGGAAAAATCAACTTAAAGTAAGGAGTAGTGAAAGTGCGTGTATTTCGTCGAAACATAGAGTTAGACGAGACCCCAAAGGCCATCCAGTCCTAACCCTTTCTGCCAGGCAGGAATACAAAATGGAAACACTTTTTACATGTACAGAACCCTGGGGCACACCACCAACCAAAATGACACAAAATGACACTCTAACACAGTCATACATATAGTTAATATGTTTCTAAATGTATTTATACATTCAGTGTGAATCCTGGGCCTGTTTCGATGAACACAACATAGATATCCTGGCACAAAACATGCTAATACTAACCCAAGGAGGGACCCTTAGTCAAAAAATAGATTTTGTCATTTGGGAGTTGTAGTTGCTGGGAGTTATAGTTCGCCCGCAATCAAAGAGCATTCTGAACTCCACCAATGATGGAATGGAATCAAACATTGTATTTAGAAACCGAGTAACCTTAAGATCGGTGCCTCTAAGAAGATACTGTAACCCAGTGTTCTTCAACCTTTTTTGAGCCACGGCACACTTTTTACATTTACAAAATCCTGGGGCACACCACCAACCAAAATGACACAAAATGACACTCTAACACAGTAATACGTATAGTTAATATGTTTCTAAATGTATTTATACACTCAGTGTGAAACCTGGGCCTGTTGCGATGAACACAACATAGATATCCTGGCAGGAATGGCAGAAAGACACAAACTTCCAGAGAGCACTGTGGACTCAAACAATGTTGGATCAGGACCAAACTTGGCATGAATACTCAATATGCCCAAATGTGGACACAGATGGAGTTTGGGGAAAATAGACCTTGACATTTGGGAGTTACAGTTTCTGGGATTTATAGTTAACACGCAATCAAAGAGCATCCTGAACTCTTGCAACAATGGAATTGAACCAAACTTGGCATATTGAACTCTCATTACCAACAGAAAGTACTGAAAGGGTTTGCTTGGGAATTGACCTTGACATTTGGGAGTTACAGTTTCTGGGATTTATAGTTAACACACAATCAAAGAGCATCCTGAACTCTTGCAACAATGGAATTGAACCAAACCTTGGCATATTGAACTCTCATTACCAACAGAAAGTACTGAAAGGGTTTGCTTGGGAATTGACCTTGACATTTGGGAGTTACAGTTTCTGGGATTTATAGTTAACACACAATCAAAGAGCATCCTGAAATCCAGCAACAATGCCACCCTTCCCCTCTGCCAGCCCAGAAACCAACCCACATTCCCTTTAACCCACGTGCCAGATGGCGGCAGGAGGGTGGAGGGGGCAGCCTGGCACCCTCCTCTCGCCAGCCGAGACCCAAACGGGGGTTATCTTTAACCCGTGTTTAGGTGTCATCTGGCGAGAGGAGATGCCGCCTTCCACTCCCCTCTCGCCAGCTGACAACCAAAGGCGGGTTAAAGATAAGAAAGGGCGGAAACGACCTAATAACGCGCCCTTTACGTAAATGGCTGACCCGGTTTCGTTTTAGAAAGGTCACTTCCGGGTTGGACGCCGAGGGTCGATATAGGGTCAAAATAATTTCAAATACAAAAAAGGATCTAAACTGGAGATATCCAACCCTACTAAATACATTCAGAGAATCCTTGCTGGAAAATCTGGTCCGAAGGTAACTGTTTCATGGGGACAGGCGGAAACCTTTTCCGAATGGCAGAGAAAACGGAAAAACAGTCCGAGCCTCTTATTTGTGGTCTCATTGATCCACGCCTGGCAAAATAGGTCCTAGTTTTCGGAGCCTCGCTTTCCAGATCTCACAATGGCTAAGCCGATGCCCGGGCCCGGCACGGCACCTCGCTCCCCGAGAGGAAATGCGGCTTGTATTGAGAGGAAGGAAAAAGGGAAACAGATGGGAAGGGCAGAGAATCGGAGCAAGTGCATTTAGCAACAATACGGCAGGTTTCTTTGGCCTCCCCACAACAGCAAAGAGCCGGCGAAAATCTATACACAATGCTTGACCAGACGACAAAGATAACAAGGAACATAATGCTGTGAACCTGAAGTGCAGCCGCTTTCTGGGCCGAGAGAGAGAGAGATGGTAATCGGCGGCTGGGCTTTCTATTGATCGCAGGATGCAAAGCCAAGGCTCTGAGGTTTTATCCCCCCCCTTCCTTCTTTTTGTCCCGCAAGGGAAGAAAAGACTCGGAAAGGATAGAAACTGCTCATTCCCACCAGGTTGTCGTCCCCCCGAGCAATACGCCAGCTTGGTGTGATTCATTTAATTTGGCTGGCAACGGTTCATATTGGACGGAGCCAAACTATAGGGGAAGAGTGACAGAGACGTCTATTCTAACTCTGATCTCAAACCTATCCGCAAAAATGTACACAAGGCACCAAATCAAAGAGTTGGAGGAGACCCCAAAGGCCATCCAACCCAACCACTCTAGACACCTTGCGTCTTTGGGTCGCCCTTCTCTAGGCACCTTCCATCTCGTCCATCTCCTTGGATTGCTTTGCCGGGAACTGGACACAGGGTTCTTCCAGGTAAAGTCTGACCAAAATGGATCTATAGCCCATGTATGGCAGAAGTGTGCCGTAGCATTGCCCTAGAGCAGGGCTGCTCACACTTTTTCAGCATGGGAGCTACTGATTAAAAAACCAAGTCCCAAAGATCACCTGCCCAGAAATGTAAAACGTAGAACTATTTTCTTCTTTATTTATTTATTTATATTTATTATTCATTTTTATGTACCGCTCCTCCCAGCAGGCTCAGGGCAGTTTACATAAAATGAAGTTATAAAACATCAACATTACAATTTAATAACAACAATATAAAACAGAGCATAAAAATACATCCAACCACCCCATTTCTCCCACACTGCCATATTACCACACATATTATCAGCCAGAAAGTAAGAAGAGAGGCTGTTGAACTGCAAGGCCATTGAATACTCAGCAAGGTAAACAAAGGGGCATGCAAAAATACATCCAACCACCCCATTTCTCCCACACTGCCATATTACCACACATATTATCAGCCAGAAAGTAAGAAGAGAGGCTGTTGAACTGCAAGGCCACTGAATACTCAGCAAGGTAAACAAAGGGGCATGCAAAAATACATCCAACCACCCCATTTCTCCCACACTGCCATATTACCACACATATTATCAGCCAGAAAGTAAGAAGAGAGGCTGTTGAACTGCAAGGCCACTGAATACTCAGCAAGGTAAACAAAGGGGCATGCAAAAATACATCCAACCACCCCATTTCTCCCACACTGCCATATTACCACACATATTATCAGCCAGAAAGTAAGAAGAGAGGCTTTTGAACTGCAAGGCCATTGAATACTCAGCAAGGTAAACAAAGGGGCATGCAAAAATACATCCAACCACCCCATTTCTCCCACACTGCCATATTACCACACATATTATCAGCCAGAAAGAAGAAGAGGCTTTTGAACTGCAAGGCCACTGAATACTCAGCAAGGTAAACAAAGGGGCATGCAAAAATACATCCAACCACCCCATTTCTCCCACACTGCCATATTACCACACATATTATCAGCCAGAAAGGAAGAAGAGAAGCTTTTGAACTGCAAGGCCATTGAATACTCAGCAAGGTAAACAAAGGGGCATGCAAAAATACATCCAACCACCCCATTTCTCCCACACTGCCATATTACCACACATATTATCAGCCAGAAAGGAAGAAGAGACTTTTGAACTGCAAGGCCATTTAATACTCAGCAAGGTAAACAAAGGGGCATGCAAAAATACATCCAACCACCCCATTTCTCCCACACTGCCATATTACCACATATATTATCAGCCAGAAAAGAAGAAGAGAAGCTTTTGAACTGCAAGGCCATTTAATACTCAGCAAGGTAAACAAAGGGGCATGCAAAAATACATCCAACCACCCCATTTCTCCCACACTGCCATATTACCACACATATTATCAGCCAGAAAGTAAGAAGGGAGGCTTTTGAACTGCAAGGCCATTTAATACTCAGCAAGGTAAACAAAGGGGCATGCATAAATACATCCAACCACCCCATTTCTCCCACATTTCCATATTCCCCAACATATATTTCTCAAGGAACAAAGCAAGCAGAGAGGCTTTGGAGCTAAAAGGCTATTTTTAAACATTAAAAATAAACGAAGAGACATGCCACAGAACAATCAAGCACCCACCCCAAAGTAAAAAGACCGACCTTTGAGATGCGGTAAGGAAATGACCCCAAAGCGCCCTCCTTCTCCTCCTCCGTCGTTGCTCCTATTTCCACGCCGCCAGCATGCGTGCCGCCTCCAAGAGCTCACGAAAAGTCCGAGAGGCAGAATGGGCGCTTCTGCGCATGGGGCCAGCCATGCATCGCATCATCCAGGCCCGCCCCCTTTGGTCTCCTACGAGTCTGAGTGGCTGGAGAAGGAGGGAGGAGGAGGAATGCAAAAGAGGGGGCCCATTCTGTCCTTTGGACTCTGGAGCTTTTGGAGGCGGCGCGCGAGCAGGGAGTGGGGAGGAGCAATGACGGAGGACTTCTTTGCAGCGTGCAGGGGCGCGTGAAGAGGACCAACAGCAAAAAACACCTGGTCAGGGGCCCGAAGATCACCAGGATGAGGCCCGAAGATCACCCTGGTGATCGCGATCACCATTCTGAGCACCCCTGCCCTAGAAGACCTGCAATATTCCTAGATATTTGGGGTGCAGGTACGCAGGGCCGGACTGAGGTAATTTAAAAGGGTAAGCGAACCTTATTTTGGCGCCCCCTCAGTCTCCAGCCTTGTGGAGGGTGCACACGTGCGCCAAAGTGCACAGAGCCAGCTAGTTTTGTGCATGCGGCATTGCCGTGGGGTGGGCCCAGCTGCCTGGGGTTGGTGGTCGCCCTACATGGGGGCGAAGGGGAGGAGTGTTGGGTGGCCAGAGGTGGGGTGTCTTTGGCTGTGGGGCACTCCTCCTTTTCAGCCTGGGGGGCGCGGTTGGTGGCTCCAGGCGGCTGGGCTCACCCCGTGACAATTGCGCATGAGTGAAAGTTCTGAGCGTGTGCCATTGCCGTAGGGCAGGCCCGGCTGCCCAGAGCCGCTGATCACCCTACACTGGGCCAAAAGGGAGGAGCGTTTTGGAGGCGGCTAGAGGTGGAGCGCTTCCGGCTGCGGAACGCTTGTTCTTTTAGGCCTCGTGGTGTGGGCGGTTGGCGCATGCACAAAACTTCCACACGTGCACCATTGTCGCGGGGCGGGCCCGGCTGCCCGGAGCCGCTGATCGCCCTGCACTGTGGGGCTGGGAGGGAGGAGCCGGGAACACTCCGCCTGTGGCCGCCTCCAGAGCGCTCCTCCTTTTCGGCCTCGTGGTGTGGGGCAATGGGGACAACGTAAAATGCGCCCCTGAATATTGGCAAGTGGTAAGCAAATGCTTACTTTGCAGAGTGCAAGATCCGGCTCTGCAGGTACGGCTCCCACGGATACATAATATGCTTACTAGGGATGTGCAAGCCATCAAAAATGATTCAAAAGCCATTACAAAACTAGTGTGCTGGTGCTTCACTTCTAAAGTGTTTCTAAAGTATAGTTTTTTTGGGGGGGGGAATCATTACTATAATGAGAGTAATTTCTGGGAAATGTAGTTTAGGGCAGGAACCTTTGCATTCTCTGCCACAGGGGGGCTTGCCTTTCCAAACTACATTTGAGATGCCTGTGTTCTCAGACTCCTGCCCATTAACTTATTCTGGGAAATGACTAGGGCCTGCCCTACATTAAGATGCCTGTGTTCTCAGATTCTTATTCTGGGAAATGTAGTTTAGGGCAGGAACCTTTGCATTCTCTGCCACAGGGGGGCTTGCCTTTCCAAACTACATTTGAGATGCCTGTGTTCTCAGACTCCTGCCCATTAACTTATTCTGGGAAATGTAGTTTAGGGCAGGAACCTTTGCATTCTCTGCCACAAGGGGCCTCACCATCCCAAACTACATTTAAGATGCCTGTGTTCTCAGACTCCTGCCCATTAACTTATTCTGGGAAATGTAGTTTAGGGCAGGAACCTTTGCATTCTCTGCCACAAGGGGCCTCGCCTTCCCAAACTACATTTAAGATGCCTGTGTTCTCAGACTCCTGCCCATTAACTTATTCTGGGAAATGTAGTTTCCATTCTCTGCCACAGGGGGTGTCTTCCAAACTACATTTGAGATGTGTTTGACTCCTGCCCATTAACCATTCTGGGAAATGTAGTTTAGGGCAGGGACCTTTGCATTCTCTGCCACAAGGGGCCTCGCCTTCCCAAACTACATTTAAGATGCCTGTGTTCTCAGACTCCTGCCCATTAACTTTAGTTCCACCCCCAGTGTCTTCCTTATGTTTTGATGTGTTACGATTCTGGGAAATGTAGTTTAGGGCAGGGACTTTTGCATTCTCTGCCACGGAGGGCTTGCCTTCCCAAACTACATTTAAGATGCCTGTGTACTCCATCCCGCAGATTTGAACCACCGACCTTCCTGTCAGCAGTTCTACAGCTTTGCGGTTTAACTTGCTGCGCCACTGGTTTCCTGTCCTTTTCATCTGAACTGCCTAATAAAGCTGGCATGCCCAAATCCACAATTTTGCTATGGAGTCGTTTCTCCAATGCGGTTGGCTCCCAACCTTGAAGACAGTGGTTTCCAAAGTGGGCGGTACCACCCCCTGGTGCGTGGTGGGGCAATCCAAGGGGGCGCTGAACCCCTGTAAGGGGGCGGTGGCGTGAGCCAGGCCTTGCCACTTGCAGGGTCGCACGCTTGCGAGGACGTCCCCGTTGGAAGAAAAAGGCGGCTACACAGAACTGTGCCGTGGGCGGGGTTGACGAAAGGCTGCAGGCGCGCGCTGCGTTTCCATGGCAATGCCTGCCCGGGGATTCCAACTCGCAGGGACACAGTCGCATGCCCGTGATCCCCGGGCAGGGGTTGCCGTTTGATCCGGATCTGTCATTCATGGGGAACTTAGTGGTCTGTGGAAGTCAGAGCTGAATTGGATGAAGGTACTGCAAATCCCATCATCCGTTGCTCATATTCCCCCAAACATACCGTTTTTGTGATTACTTCTGGAATTCAGTGTTTGTAATTTACACCTTACTTTACTATATTTTACGAAAAAGGTAGAAACATTAATACATATATCTTCCTGTTTAATTGCTATTAAAATTTGAAAAAAATAATTTCTAGGGGGGCGCTGAGTAAATTTATTTCTGGAAAGGGGGGCGGTAGGCCAAAAACGTTTGGGAACCACTGCTTTAAGACTTCAACTCCCAGAAGACCAAGGCACGGAGGCAAAGGGTTGGGATATCTGGGAAATGTAGTAAAAGGAATGCGAGCCAGATGCAATCATCGAAAGAGCCACATGTGGCTCGCGAGCCATATGTTCCCGACCCCTGCACTAAACAGTGAGTGAACCAAGTTACTACCAAACGGGCAAGAGGAACACGGGGAAATTCCAGTGTTGGATAGTGGTTTCTAGATGAGGCACGCCTCCCTGTCGGATAAATTATACCTTTACTTAGATGTCAATTTCCAAATGGGCAGATAGTCGAGACAAAGGAGGAACGTCTCAGGTGGTGGCTTCCTCCACTCGGTTGCTCCAACACGAACATTCCGACCCTCTAAACTGGCAGAGGAGGATAAGGCAAAGGCCTGAGGCAGTCGCCAACACGAACATTCCGACCTCTAAACTGGCAGAGGAGGATAAGGCAAAGGCCGGAGGCAGTCGCCAACATGAACATTCTGACGCTCTAAACTGGCAGAGGAGGATAAGGCAAAGGCCGGAGGCAGTCGCCAACATGAACATTCTGACGCTCTAAACTGGCAGAGGAGGATAAGGCATAGGCCGGTGGCAGTCGCCAACATGAACATTCCGACCTAAACTCTAAACTGGCAGAGGAGGATAAGGCAAAGGCCTGAGGCAGTCGCCAACACAAACATTCCGACGCTCTAAACTGGCAGAGGAGGATAAGGCAAAGGCCGGAGGCAGTCGCCAACATGAACATTCCGACGCTCTAAACTGGCAGAGGAGGATAAGGCAAAGGCCTGAGGCAGTCGCCAACACGAACATTCCGACGCTCTAAACTGGCAGAGGAGGATAAGGCAAAGGCCTGAGGCAGTCGCCAACATGAACATTCCGACGCTCTAAACTGGCAGAGGAGGATAAGGCAAAGGCCTGAGGCAGTCGCCAACACGAACATTCCGACGCTCTAAACTGGCAGAGGAGGATAAGGCAAAGGCCTGAGGCAGTCGCCAACATGAACATTCCGACGCTCTAAACTGGCAGAGGAGGATAAGGCAAAGGCCTGAGGCAGTCGCCAACACGAACATTCCGACCCTCTAAACTGGCAGAGGAGGATAAGGCAAAGGCCTGAGGCAGTCGCCAACATGAACATTCCGACGCTCTAAACTGGCAGAGGGAGGATAAGGCAAAGGCCTGAGGCAGTCGCCAACACGAACATTCCGACGCTCTAAACTGGCAGAGGAGGATAAGGCAAAGGCCTGAGGCAGTCGCCAACACGAACATTCCGACGCTCTAAACTGGCAGAGGAGGATAAGGCAAAGGCCTGAGGCAGTCGCCAACACGAACATTCCGACCCTCTAAACTGGCAGAGGAGGATAAGGCAAAGGCCTGAGGCAGTCGCCAACACGAACATTCCGACCCTCTAAACTGGCAGCGGAGGATAAGGCAAAGGCCTGAGGCAGTCGCCAACACATGAACATTCCGACGCTCTAAACTGGCAGAGGAGGATAAGGCAAAGGCCTGAGGCAGTCGCCAACATGAACATTCCGACGCTCTAAACTGGCAGAGGAGGATAAGGCAAAGGCCTGAGGCAGTCGCCAACATGAACATTCCGACGCTCTAAACTGGCAGAGGAGGATAAGGCAAAGGCCTGAGGCAGTCGCCAACACGAACATTCCGACGCTCTAAACTGGCAGAGGAGGATAAGGCAAAGGCCTGAGGCAGTCGCCAACATGAACATTCCGACGCTCTAAACTGGCAGAGGAGGATAAGGCAAAGGCCTGAGGCAGTCGCCAACATGAACATTCCGACGCTCTAAACTGGCAGAGGAGGATAAGGCAAAGGCCTGAGGCAGTCGCCAACACGAACATTCCGACGCTCTAAACTGGCAGAGGAGGATAAGGCAAAGGCCTGAGGCAGTCGCCAACATGAACATTCCGACGCTCTAAACTGGCAGAGGAGGATAAGGCAAAGGCCTGAGGCAGTCGCCAACATGAACATTCCGACGCTCTAAACTGGCAGAGGAGGATAAGGCAAAGGCCTGAGGCAGTCGCCAACACGAACATTCCGAAGCTCTAAACTGGCAGAGGAGGATAAGGCAAAGGCCTGAGGCAGTCGCCAACATGAACATTCCGACGCTCTAAACTGGCAGAGGAGGATAAGGCAAAGGCCTGAGGCAGTCGCCAACATGAACATTCCGACCCTCTAAACTGGCAGAGGAGGAGGCAAAGGCCTGAGGCAGGCGAACATTCCGGCTCTAAACTGGCAGAGGAGGATAAGGCAAAGGCCTGAGGCAGTCGCCAACACGAACATTCCGACGCTCTAAACTGGCAGAGGAGGATAAGGCAAAGGCCTGAGGCAGTCGCCAACATGAACATTCCGACGCTCTAAACTGGCAGAGGAGGATAAGGCAAGGCCTGAGGCAGTCGCCAACATGAACATTCCGACGCTCTAAACTGGCAGAGGAGGATAAGGCAAAGGCCTGAGGCAGTCGCCAACATGAACATTCCGACCCTCTAAACTGGCAGAGGAGGATAAGGCAAAGGCCTGAGGCAGTCGCCAACATGAACATTCCGACGCTCTAAACTGGCAGAGGAGGATAAGCCAAAGGCTCTAAACTGGCAGAGGAGGATAAGGCAAGGGCCTGAGGCAGTCGCCACATGAACATTCGACGCTCTAAACTGGCAGAGGAGGATAAGGCAAAGGCCTGAGGCAGTCGCCAACATGAACATTCCGACGCTCTAAACTGGCAGAGGAGGATAAGGCAAAGGCCTGAGGCAGTCGCCAACACGAACATTCCGACGCTCTAAACTGGCAGAGGAGGATAAGGCAAAGGCCTGAGGCAGTCGCCAACATGAACATTCCGACGCTCTAAACTGGCAGAGGAGGATAAGGCAAAGGCCGGAGGCAGTCGCCAACATGAACATTCCGACTCTCTAAACTGGCAGAGGAGGATAAGGCAAAGGCCTGAGGCAGTCGCCAACATGAACATTCCGACGCTCTAAACTGGCAGAGGAGGATAAGGCAAAGGCCTGAGGCAGTCGCCAACATGCGACGCTCTAAACTGGCAGAGGAGGATAACATTCCGACGCTCTAAACTGGCAGAGGAGGATAAGGCAAAGGCCTGAGGCAGTCGCCAACATGAACATTCCGACGCTCTAAACTGGCAGAGGAGGATAAGGCAAAGGCCTGAGGCAGTCGCCAACATGAACATTCCGACGCTCTAAACTGGCAGAGGAGGATAAGGCAAAGGCCTGAGGCAGTCGCCAACATGAACATTCCGACGCTCTAAACTGGCAGAGGAGGATAAGGCAAAGGCCTGAGGCAGTCGCCAACATGAACATTCCGACGCTCTAAACTGGCAGAGGAGGATAAGGCAAAGGCCTGAGGCAGTCGCCAACATGAACATTCCGACCGCTCTAAACTGGCAGAGGAGGATAAGGCAAGGCCGGAGGCAGTCGCCAACATGAACATTCCGACGCTCTAAACTGGCAGAGGAGGATAAGGCAAAGGCCTGAGGCAGTCGCCAACATGAACATTCCGACGCTCTAAACTGGCAGAGGAGGATAAGGCAAAGGCCTGAGGCAGTCGCCAACACGAACATTCCGACGCTCTAAACTGGCAGAGGAGGATAAGGCAAAGGCCTGAGGCAGTCGCCAACATGAACATTCCGACGCTCTAAACTGGCAGAGGAGGATAAGGCAAAGGCCTGAGGCAGTCGCCAACATGAACATTCCGACGCTCTAAACTGGCAGAGGAGGATAAGGCAAAGGCCTGAGGCAGTCGCCAACACGAACATTCCGACGCTCTAAACTGGCAGAGGAGGATAAGGCAAAGGCCTGAGGCAGTCGCCAACACGAACATTCCGACGCTCTAAACTGGCAGAGGAGGATAAGGCAAAGGCCTGAGGCAGTCGCCAACATGAACATTCCGACGCTCTAAACTGGCAGAGGAGGATAAGGCAAAGGCCTGAGGCAGTCGCCAACATGAACATTCCGACGCTCTAAACTGGCAGAGGAGGATAAGGCAAAGGCCTGAGGCAGTCGCCAACATGAACATTCCGATGCTCTAAACTGGCAGAGGAGGAGAAGGCAAAGGCCTGAGGCAGTCGCCAACACGAACATTCCGATGCTCTAAAGTGGCAGAGGAGGAGAAGGCAAAGGCCTGAGGCAGTCGCCAACACGAACATTCCGACGCTCTAAACTGGCAGAGGAGGATAAGGCAAAGGCCTGAGGCAGTCGCCAACACGAACATTCCGACGCTCTAAACTGGCAGAGGAGGAGAAGGCAAAGGCCTGAGGCAGTCGCCAACATGAACATTCCGACGCTCTAAACTGGCAGAGGAGGATAAGGCAAAGGCCGGAGGCAGTCGCCAACATGAACATTCCGACGCTCTAAACTGGCAGAGGAGGAGAAGGCAAAGGCCTGAGGCAGTCGCCAACATGAACATTCCGACGCTCTAAACTGGCAGAGGAGGATAAGGCAAAGGCCTGAGGCAGTCGCCAACACGAACATTCCGACACTCTAAAGTGGCAGAGGAGGAGAAGGCAAAGGCCTGAGGCAGTCAGGCATGGTGGGAGTTTCAGGCCAAAACACTTTGCGACCCCTTTGCGACCCCAAACAATGAGAGAACAAGACCAAACTTGGCACGCAGAACCCTCAAGACCCACTCTACATCCTGGTGCAGTTTGAGGGAGGATGGACCATGGAGGATGGACCAGGGACTTGCAGTACTTTAACTCACTTGCTTAGAGCACTCTGGCCCACACCATAGAAGGATCAGGACCACACTTGGCACGCAGAGGCCCACTGGCCCACTTTACAACCTGGTGCGGTGTGGGGCAGGATGGGCCGCAAATGATGGGATTTGCAGTACCTTCACCCGATTCATTTCCCACAGAACATTGAAGCCCCTACAAATCACAGACCAGGCCCAAACTTGGCACACAGAGTACCCATGACCCACTCTACATCCTGCTGCAGTTTTGAGTGGGATGGACCACGGATGATAGGACTTGAAGTACCTTCACTCACTTTCTGAGACCACTGCGACCCTCATCCAATTACCAAAAAAGAACAAACTAGGCACACAGAGCCTCCATGACCCACTTTACATCCTGGTGCAGCTTGGAGGGCAGACCATGCATGATGGGACTTGAAGTACCTTCACTCACTTCCCAAAACTGCTGCAAACCTAATCCAATGACTGATCAAGACCAAACCTGACACACAGAGCCCTCATGACCCACTCTACATCCTGGTGCCATTTGAAGGAGGATGGACCATGGATGATGGGACTTGAAGTACCTTCACTAACTTCCTGAGACCACTGCAAGCCACGTAAACATCTCATAAGGACCACCCTTGGCACACAATGCCTTTCTCAAATAACCCGGGCAGGGCCGGGTCCCCAAGCTAGTCATATATATTAGGGGTGGATATCTCCGGTCGTTATCCTTAGAAAACCATTATTATTTCGTATTAAAATCAATTTAGACCCTAATTCGACCCACGGCCAGCAACCCGGAAGTGACCTTTCTAATTTCCAACACTGCCTCGAAGCCGTTACTGGATGGCTGCGAGCCAGTAGGTTGAGGGTGAATCCGGCGAAGACGGAGATCTTGTGGCTGGGTCGCCCGGGTGATGTTAATGTCCAGCTTCCGAGCCTGGACGGTGCGGTGTTATGCCCATCGCCTTCCGTAAAGAGCCTGGGGGTCCATTTGGACTCCCAGCTGACCATGGAGGCCCAGGTCTCTGCGGTCAGCAAGATCGCCTTTTTTCACCTGCGACAGGCAAGGAGGCTGGCCCCCTATCTCTCCCGGAACGATCTGGCCACAGTGATCCAAGCCACAGTCATCTCAAGGCTGGATTACTGCAACGCGCTCTACGTTGGCCTTCCTCTGTCGGTGACCCGGAAGCTCAGGCTAGTGCAGAACACTGCCGCCCGGCTCCTGTCTGGCACGCCAGCTGGCGCCCACATAACACCTGCTTTGCAGGATCTGCACTGGCTGCCAATTGAGCACCGGATCACCTTCAAAGTGTTGGTCCTCACCTTTAAGGCCTTACACGGCCTGGGGCCAGCGTACTTGAGGGACCGTCTCACCCCATATTGCCCTCCGAGATCACTTCGGTCTGAGGACTCCAATCTCCTGGAGATACCTTCAGCTAAACTCGCAAGGCTGACTGCTACCCGCCGGAGGGCGTTCTCTGTCATAGCACCTACGCTGTGGAACGCCCCTCCCGGCCGGAACTCGGGCTATGAAGGACTTGCTCCCGTTTAGACGGGCCTGTAAAACATACCTGTTTAAGCAGGCCTTTGGCGAGTAAGTCCTGCCCATGCCCCGCCATCTGTTCGTTCTTCTGAGGATGATGTGCTGTTCATTGTTTTCACTGTGTTATTAATTACTGTACTGCTGTTGTTTTTAATTGTTTTTAACTGCTTATTGCCTGTATTTTACTGTGCCCTTCGGCTCCTGTAAGCCGCCGCGAGCCTCAGGGAGTCGGCGGCATAGAAGCCCGAATAAATAAATAAATAAATAAATAAATCGAAACCGGGTCAGCCATCTCCGTAAAGGGTGCGTTATTATGTTGTTTTTATTTCTGCCTTGGTTGTCAGCTGGCCAGGGGAGAGTGGAGGGAGCGCCCTGCACTCTCCCCTGGCCAACTCACAACCAACGCGGGTTAACTTTAACCTGGGTTGGGTCCCAGCTGGTGAGAGAGCGTGAAGGGCATGCACTCCACCCCTCTTCATCAGTTGGGGATCAACCCGCAATATGTGGAGGTAGGCATCGCCTGCGCACTGCGCATGTGTGGCACCAATAACGAAATAAAAACGAATTTTGTAAATAAAAACGAATCAATTTTGAAATTTCCCCCCAAAAAATTCGTAACATTTCCTATTTCAAAACAAGAGCGGCTCCTCCCCGCAGGTGGCGCACTTCGTTAAACTGCTGAACTTGCTGACCGAAAGGCCACTGGTACACATTCAGGGGAGCAGGGTGAGATCCCGCTGTTTAGCCCCAGCTTTTACCAACCTAGCAGTTCAAAAATTTGCAAACGAGAGTAAATCAATAAGTACAGCTTCCGTGGGAAGGTAATGGCACTCCATGCAGTCATGCTGGCCACATGACCTTGGAGGTGTCTATGGACAACGCCAGCTCTGGAGCTGAGCACCACCCTCCAGAGTTGGACACTGACTAGACTCAACGTCAGGGGGAAAATTTTACCATTACCTTAAGATAAAGTATTGTAGAGTTGGATGAATGCAGTTTGGCACCTTTGGATTTGAAGTTTGGTGGTAATAATAATAATAATCACAACAATAACATGATATTTATCTGACATGATAAATAAATGAACCCTTGGTCAATAGGAAGAGTCACAAATGTATGCATTTGAAAAATACTCACGGCAATGTCTTGCAAAATCTGAGAGAGAGAGATCTATCGGGGAAAGGTGGGTGGGGAGGGGGGAAAGGCACATGCTTAGCAATGGAAAAGTGGGAACTGATGAAATTAAAGATGGCAAATGGAGACCTCCCTCGGGAAGTATATGTCTAACTCGTTTTTCCGCGCAGAAAATCACGACCAAATCCTCGTCTCTTCCAAACCGACCTGCGGCTACAATTGCTTTTGTCTCTTGGTGGGCTCCCAAGTTCAGGGCTGGTGGGATCGTCACAAAAGCCAACGCAAACATCGGGGAGCACTTAATTATTGCCTGAGAACATATCTGGTTTTCCATTTGTTCCTCCCGAAACCAAAAGGAGATGCCCCGCAAACGTATCCCCCGAGCTTGCCCTGTTTCCAGCCTTTTTCCACTGATAGTGGTTTGGAACAATGCAAGTGCGAGGACAACAAACTCTAAGCCAGGAACCTTGGGAAACAGGGAGGTATTGTGCCTCTGGCAAAAGTTGGGCTTGGAAAAGAACCCTAGAGTTGTAAGAGACCACAAGTCCAACCACTTGAACATTGGGAAGAACTTCCTGACAATAAGAAGAGCTGTTCAACAGTGGAACTCCATGCCTCGGAGTCTGGTGGAGGCTTTTAAGCAGAGGCTAGAGGGCCATCTGTCTAGAGCCGTGTTTTTCAACCTTTTTTTGAGCCGCAGCACACTTTTCACATTTACCAAAATCCTGGGGCACACCACCAACCAAAATGACACAAAATGACACTCTAATGACACTCTAACACAGTAATACATATAGTTAATATGTATGAAGCGTCCCCTCATTCTGCCGGGGGAAATCCCTTCCTCATCGTATGTACGTATAGACTCACATTGAGTTGAATTCAATCTTAAAATACATTATATACTAGCTGACCCAGCCACGCGTTGCTATGGGATGTTTTTTTAACTTGGGGACTGTGTGTGTAGTTATGTATATGTGTATATGTATATGTGTACTTACTGTATGTATATGTGTTTGATGTGTGTATATGTGTGTACTTAATGTACAGGTGTTTTTTTATTTATGTACTTACTGTATGTATATGTTGTATATTTGTATATTTCTGTAAGTACAGGTGTTTTTATATGTGTTGTTATTTTTCTTCTGCATGTCTATTCCTTCCTTCCTTCACTCCATCCTTCTATCCTTCCTCCATCCGTCTATCCCTTCCTTCCTTCCTCCTGTCCTTCCCTTTTTCCTTCCTTTCTTCTCCCCTCTTTCCTTCCTTCCATTCTTCCTTCTATCCTTCCCTTCCTTTCCCCTCCCCTCCTTCCTTTCATCCATTCTTCCTTCTATCCTTCCATTCCTTTCTTCTCCCTTCCTTCCTTCCTTCCCTTCCTTCTTTCCTTTCCCTCCTTCCTGCCATTCCTCCCCTTTCTGTATCAGTCCTTGCTCCCCTTGTCTCAGTCCCTCCGTTCCTTTCCCTACCTTTCCCTTCCACCACCAACATTCCGACACTCTAAACTGCCAGGGCCCAGGGGGTGGGGTGGGGGCTCCCAGCCTACATTCTAACTGAGGGAGTATTTGCATAATGCCTCTAATTGGTCAGCTCCACTAACATTCCGACGCTATAAACTGCCAGAAGGAGGTGGTGTGGGGGATCATGGGAGCTGTAGTCCATAATATTTTTTTGGATTTGTGGCCATTGGCTCTTTTTTGGGCGGGTGTGTGTGTGTGTGTTTTGGTAAACATACCTCATAGGGTTTTCTGGGTATGTGGGCTGTTTTTGTGTTTCTGCCTTGTGTGGTTTCTTTGTCTATAACAGGGCTGTCCAACTTCTACTGGACCTGTGGCCGGAATTCCGGTTACTGATGACCTGGGGGGCTGAAGGGTCTGCCTCCGCCCCCAGCTCCGCCCCCTCCCCAGCTCCACCCCTCCCCAGCTCCGCCCCCTCCCCGCCTTAGAGGTGTCTGTGGAGGACACCGGGGCTTTGACTTGGAGATAGAGATGAACACCAAAATCCCAGTCTCAATTCCCAGTCCCTGCTTTGAACTGGATTATATTGCAGTGTGGACTCAGGGCCCTTCACACAGCCATATAACCCAGAATAGCCGGAAAAGGAATGGATGAGCACCCCGCGCGCTCCGAACTCGGCCCCGCCCCTTTTTCGCTCTGGCCACGCCCCCTCTCGCTCGGTGCACTCTCTCTCTCCTTCCCTGGTGGAAGGGGGGAGGAATGAAAGGGGGAAAGAGAGAGAGAAGGAGGGAGGGAGAGAGAGGGGGGAGGGAGGGAAGTAGGAGGAGGAGGAAGGGAGCCTGCTCCTCCTCCCTGCCCCGCCCCTCACCACCCCGCCAAAAAAATAAATAAAAATATTCAAAAAATATTCAAAAATAATAATAAATATTTTTAAAATCTTAAAAAGCAGATACCCCGCCGCGAAAAATAAATAAAAATATTCAAAAAAAATATTCAAAAAAATTATAATAAATATTTTTAAATCTTCCTGCAGGAGGGTAGGGGGCCACGGGGAAGGGGCTGGGGGGGCGTATACGGCCCACGGGCCGCCAGTTGGACAGCCCTGGTCTATAAGACAAGACCCATGACATGGAGGATTTTATATATATAGATATTGTATGGCTCTCACTGAAATACATTTCCAAATATTTTGCTTTTATGGCTCTCTGAGTCAAAAAGGTTCCCGGCCCCTGCATTGAGCCATGGGAGTTAAAGTGGGTCCAAGCTACTGATGCTTTCACAGTTGTGGATCGCCGGCAATGTTTGCCAGAGGCTTCGCACGGCCATTTGGAGCCAAGGCTGACCCCCGGCCCACTCTTTTGGATGGGCTTGAGTCCTAGGAAGGATCAGGCTGCCACCTTGCCAGTGATAACAGGAGCCCTGAACTTCCTCGCTTTGCTTGCTCAGGATCATTTTTGACTCTCGTCAGGGAAAATAATAATGGAGATGACGGTGTGCTTTTTGAGCGGCAGAGGTTGCCTGCGGTCGAGCTAAAGTTAGCCCTGCCGGTCTCCCCTTTCCTCATTTTCGGAATCAAGAACAAAGGATTCCACAAAGTTTTCTCCCGAAATTCTGCTGAGGCTGGATCTGCATTGCCAGAGAGCCAAGCGAGGACGGAAGCGGGCCGGAGAAGGGAGAACGGAATTCAACCTGTGGGTCGCAACCAGGACCGGACAAAGGAAAAAAATAGTAGAAAGCGAACCTCCCCCAGGGGCAGTCTAAGGTAATTTTAAATGGTAAGCCAACATTATTTTGGCGCCCCCTAAAAACATTATTTTGGCGCTCCCCCCGAAGCAAGACGGCCGAGCCCCCCTCCCTCCCCCGCTCGAGCCTTTCATCCCGCCGCCGCCGCGTGTTTCCATTGGCCGAGGTCAGGCCTTAGAGAAAGCTGGCGAGGGCGATTTCTTCGGCGTTGAGTATTTATGTCACAGCGGATAGGCAACAGAAATATAGAAGTTTAATTCCCCATCGGCCCAAAAACTCCAGTCTCTGTTCGAGTGAATAATGAAACTCTCATTCAATTCACAAGGTAAATATATAACTTTGTATTGAATTGTATTTAACAATAACTGGCAAAACATCGAAAAACAACAGCCATCACAGCTACCTTTCTAAACATCCTTTCCTCACAGATATTAAATCCCCAACTGTCACTTTGTAACTGACATTCCTCAAGGTTCCATTTAGCAGTCTTGAGACAGCGCCATCTGGTGTCAAACATGTCACACTGCAGGTCATCTCAAACTGCGAAAATATATCTTGTGCTGACTCATGAATTGCTATTCAAAATGCAATAATCTGACACGATTTCCCGCCGGCCAGAAGTCTCCTCGACCTCCAGCATCCTGACCTCGACCTGCCCCGAAATAGACCACCTGAGTGAGCCCGTGACTCAGGGCTTGTCTCGCGGCGCAGGCGCACTCTGAGAAGGCGCCTGATGCTGCCTCCTCTTTCTTCTCCCCGTCAAGCTTCCTCCTCCTCACACCCAGCGCTCCGAAGCACGCGCCACAGACGCGCCACGCATTCCCACCTCCCCTTCCTCTCTTACGCCCACTGCCGCCCCGAACCCTATTTTCAAGAAGTCGCTCTTTTTTTTCTCCCCCCTTTCATTTCCAAAATGGCTCCTGTGATGATGTGGTTATTTATATGTTAATCACATGTTTGTTTATGTATTTAGAAAGGAACATTCTTTAGAAGATACAGAGTGAGCAGTAGAATGTTCGCAGCAGCAAGCTGTGGGCAGAGGCTCTTGCCATGACAACAGAGGCCACTCTGGCTTTAGAATGTTCAGTTTGAATTTGACAGTTGGAGAATGTCAGTTGGCCAGCAGCTGTGAGCAGAGTTAGTTTTGGGAATTGGCAGTTGCTGAAGCTGCAAGCTGTCTGTAGGAGCTGCAGTGCGCAGTTCAGTTCTGTGTGTGGGTTGAGGGAAACCCAAGTGTGTGGGACAGAGTTTAGTCCCAGGGTTGAGAGTAACCCAGTATTAAGTAGTTACTTGTGATAGTAACTGTGTAAGGGGAAGTTAAAACCCCAGTGCTACATTGTTTAAAATTGCAAGTCTGTACCTCTTCGGAGTTTTGAAACCACCTAAGCTTTGAGCCCATTTGTGTAAAATAAACTGTTAAACACTTTCAACACTACATCTGTGGAAGTCGTTTATTCACAAGGACCCTCACATCTAGTGGTCAAGCATTGACAAATGGTGGCAGCAAGATAATAATAACAATAAAGAGAAGGAAAACCGTGATATCTGGTGGCAGTCCTGCCACACAGTTTTTAAAAGTCAAGGAGTAGTCGGTGTGAGTCCAGACTTCTTCACATTTGGTGGCAGCGGTGGGATTAAAGGATAGCCTGCCCTGCCACAGTACTACACGGTTCACTCAGTTTGGTGTGCAAATAAACGAAGATCGACGCTAGCCTTCGGCGGCGTTTACGAGACTTCTTCACAGCTCCCTTTCGGGTCTTAATAACACACAGCAAAAGACTCGCATATGTCACGTGGGAGCAGGGTGGGGTGGGGGTGTCACTCTCCCCTCAAGGACCTATGGCCTCACGAGACTGAGGGGGCAGCTTTGTGTTGCAGGAAAGGCCCTCTTAGTTGGGCTCCTTTCCTAACGTGACACTGTCTGGCGGGCGGGGGAATGCGCCCTTTACCCAGATGGCGCCCCACGCAGCGGCGTCCTTTGCCTACCGGTAGGACCGCCCCTGGCCAGAGCACACATGCGCGCAAACAACTAGTTTTGAGCATGCACTATTGGGACCGAGCTCTTCTGGTGGAGGGAGTAACGAAACGCACTCTCAAGAGGATGAAAAGGACGGGGGAACATTTTGCAGCCGGGCGGAGCCTCCCGCCTCCGCTGCAAAATGTTCCCCGTCCTTTGACCTCTTGAAACTTTCACGCATGCGCCATATGGACGGAGCGCATCTGGTGGACGGAGTTGCAACGCGCACTCCGAAGAGGTGAAAAGGACGGGGGAACATTTTGCAGCCGGGGCGGAGCCTCCTGCCTTACGCCTGTGCGCCAGCCCACAGCAATGGCATGGCATGATGCGTGGAACCTAGCGGCCGCGGCCAGATACGCCCTTGGCCACGTGGCGCCCTGAAGTGGTCCCTTACTTTGCTTACACTTAGATCCGTCCCTGGTTGCAACCCTTTTGGGGGTTGAACGACCATTTCACATGGGTTGCGCTGCTTCGGCCCCTCATGGTCCCAAAAGGGCTCCTCCTCCTCTTATTCTTCCTCCAGTGGTGCGCGGCAGAGAGGAGTCATGGGGAGGTGCTTGGAGACACATGTGGGCAGGAGAAGGTGGGCCCCTCTCTCTCTCTTTCTCCCACGCTCCTTCTTTTCCCCTCTTTTTTCTTTCTATCTTGCACTTTTCTCCATTTCTACCCCTTTTTCTATCCCATTCTTTTCTTTTTGTTTCTTTTGTTTCTCTTTCTCCCTTCTCTTTTTATCCCTCTTTTTCTCTCCCTTTCTCCTCCTCTCCTTTTATATCCCTTTCTTTACTTTTTCCCTCTGTCTTTCTCTTTCCTTCCTTCTCCCCTCCTTTCTCCTCTTTTCTATTCTTTCTTTTCTATTCTTTCTTCTTTCCATCTTCCTCTTTCTATCTCTTCCTTTTTTTTCTACCCCTCCTCTCCCTCTCCTTCTTCTTCTCTCCCTTTTCTATTGATAATTGTCTCATTCTTTTCTTTCTCTTTCCTCCTCTGTCTCCCTCTCTTTCTCACCTCCCTTTCTTTCTATCTGTCCCTTTTCTCCTTCTTTCTGTGGGATTTAACAGACCTCTGACAACTCGAAACAGCTCAGCTGGGCAGTTCTTTGCGATCGCAATATTGGCCTCAAGGAAAGATTTCCTTGCGGCCTTTATTGCCACGTCATATGACCTTAGAACCAAAGGTCTTGAACCAAGGAGCTGGTTTAGCTCGGCTACTCGAGGGGACATTCCAGAGCAATCGTGCCTATGCCCTAGTCATCTCCCCATTCCAAAGAGAGACCGGGGTATCAACAGGATCACCAACCGAGGTGGCAGGAAAATCCTCAAGAGCAGGGGTGCTCACACTTTTTCATCATGCGAGCTACTATATGAACAATCAAGTTGAAAAGATCACCTGTTGTGCATGTGAATGTGTGCACGCATGCGCGCGTGCACACTCCTACAGCCTTCCGTCCATATGGGGCTTCTTTCTTGCCTGCCCACGAACTCGCCGCCACGCGAACTCGCCGCCACACGGGAACGGGATCCTCCTTGCCTGCGCGCGCGCTCTCTCTCTTAATGTCTTTGTTGCCTTCCTCCTTCCTGCTGCGTGTTTTCGCAAAGCAGGAAGTCCCCATCCCGTCCTGCTTCTTGCGTGCACAGCAGGCCCCTCCCGCGCACGCAGCAGGAGGGTATTTATAGGCGCACCCACCAGCGCTCCGGCCAAATATGGCTTCGGCGGCAACTCGGAAGGTGCAGGGCTGGGAAGAGGGGCCGCCTGGCTGCTGCCTGGGCCGGGAAACTCAACCGAGAGAGGGACCCACGTGAGGCTGGAGCCTCCTCACGGAAGCATCCCCCCTCCCTCCTCCCTCGAGGCTTCCTTACCTGGGCAGGAGAAGGAAGTGTGGAAGAGGTGCTTCCCCAAAGTGACAGGTGCAGCGGGGGGAGGGTGCCCTTCCTTCCTTTAGAGGGTGTCACTCAGAAAGGATGCCCAAGTGGACGGCTGGCAGGAAGGAGGACCCCTCCCACTGGTGGCAGTCCATGCCCACGAGAGAGAGGGGGGGGTGGCTCTTCCTAGCCGGCTCTGAAGAGCCCCCCCCCTCTCCCCCGTGGGCCCTCGCTGCCTTTCTCTTTCGAGGGCGAGGCGGAGAAAGGCGGCGAGGGCACAAGCAGCAGCAGCATGTGGAGTCTCCATCCCCGCAGCCCCCTCCTCCTCGGGTTCAGCCCCAGGAACACGGCAGAGCCCCCCCTCCTCGCCCCCAGCCAAGGAAAGGAAGCAGCCCCACACAGCTCGCCGCCCAGGTCTCGGCTTGGAATGGGAGTCCCGATGGCAGCAGCAGGGTTTGCGGGCGGGGCTTGCTTGGCTTTGCCCCACTTTGCCCGGCCTCCTTCGCCTCTTTCTCTCTCTCCCTCTCTCCTTCCAGCGCCCGCCTGCCTGCCTGCCAAAAGGATCCGAAAAAGTTCTCCGGATTTCTTTCTTCTCTCCTTGGCTCTCTCTCTCACACACACACACACATTCCCTCCATCCCTCCCACAGCCTCGCATCCTATCCGTGCGCGTGTGCCTTCGCCTTGCTCCCGCCCCCCAGCAGCAACCAATGGGCGGTCATGTCACCACACCCGCCCACTAAAGCCTCATTTTGGCAAAAGAAGCCCCGCAAAGGCGGCGGTGGGAGCGCACGCGCGCGCGCATGGCAGGAGCGCGCCATTTGGCTGGTGAGGCCCAAAGATCACCTGGAAGAGGGCCGAAGATCACCTAGGTGCTCCCGATCACCGTAATGAGCACCCCTGCTCAAGAGCCATCAGGAATCCATCCGGATCCACAAGCCTCTTAGGGTGAACCATCTTAATGGGTCTTCCACCCTTTTAGAGGTTATGGGGTGCAGTGAGCCTAAACCTGATCAGGTGATGGTTGGTCCAAGGCAACGGAGTGATAGACAACTCTTCAACACCGCCACTGTCCTCCCATCCCTGGCAGAAAACCAAGTCTAATGTGTCCCCAGCACTGTGAGAAGGGCCAGATACCATTTGGGACAGCCCCATGGTTGCCATGGAAGACATGAAGTCCTGAGCCGCTCCTGATAAGGGGGCCTCGACATGAACATCATGAGCATCATACACAATCACAGGCTGAATAGGCTGGCATACAAGAGATATTTACAATACGATTCATAACAGTAGCAAAATTACAGTTATGAAGCAGCAACAAAAATAATTTTGTGGTTGGGGGTCACCACAACATGAGAAACTATATTAAAGGGTCACAGCATTAGGAATGGCGAGAACCACTGGCTTAAAAAATGACAAAAACTGGGCAACACTTCGGTTGTTTACAGAATCCTATCTTCGGAGCAGTGTACTTGTTTATGCACGGAGAATAAGTCTGTGTGCAGAACAGAGCCGGATCTTGCACTCCGCAAAGTAAGCATTTGCTTACCGCTTGCCAATATTCAGGGGCGCATTTTACGTTGTCCCCATCGCCCCACGCCACGAGGCCGAAAAGGAGGAGCGCTCTGGAGGCGGCCAGAGGCGGAGTGCCCATGGCTGCAAAACTCTCCTCTGTCCTGGCCCCGCGGTGCAGGACGATCAGCGGCTTCGGGCAGCCAGGCCCGCCCCGCGGCAATGGCGCATGTGCGGAAGTTTCGTGCATGTGTTATCGCCGCAGGGTGAGCCCAGCCTCCCAAAGCTGCCAACCGCCCCACACCACGAGGCCTAAAAGGAGGAGCGTTCCGCAGCCGGAGGCCACTGGCCACCTCCAAAACACCCCATCCCTTTTGGCCCCGTTTAGGGTGATTAGTGGCTCTGGGCGGCCAGGACCGCCCTGTGGCAATGGCACACGCGTGGAAGTTTCACGCATGCACCACCGCCGCAGGGTGAGCCCAGCCGCCCAGAGCCGCCAACCGCCCCACACCACGAGGCCGAAAAAGAGGAGTGCTCTGGAGGCGGCCAGAGGTGGAGTCCCCAGCTGCAAAATGATACTCCGACCCGGCCCCTGCGGCGATGGTGCATGTGCGAAACTTCCGCATGTGTGCCATTGCCGTGGGGCGGGTCCGGCTGCCCAGAGCCGCTGATCACCCTACACGGGGCCAAAAAGGAGGAGCGTTTTGGAGGCTCTTTTAGACCTCCTTTTAGACCTCGTGGTATGGGGCGGTTGGTGGCTCTGGGAGTTTCACGCATGCATTATTGCCGTAGGGCGGGCCCAGCCTCCCAGAGTCGCCAACCGCCCCCCACCACGAAGGCAAAAAAGAGGAGCGCCCTGCGGCCACTCCGCATAGGGCGACCATCGACCCAGGGCAGCTGGGCCCGCCCTGCGGCAAGGGCGCATGCGCAAAACTAGCTGGCTCCATGCACGCGCACTCCGGCACACACATGCACCCTCCACGAGGCTAGAGAGCGAGGGGGCGCCAAAATAAGGTTCGCTTACCATCTTAAATTACCTTAGTCCGGCCCTGGTGGAGAAGCCATATTGTCATGGACAGACTCATTCGAAAACACACACCCAAACAACGCCGGGTCCACACACAAGCTGTTCATATGTCACATGCTTCAACATTTCCGTATTTATGAGAAGGCCCACATCAACAGAGGAGAGTTATTCCTTAGCAGCTCAGTCAGTCAATACTAAAGGGAACGCTTTCCTCGAATCCTTGAGTTGGAAGAGACCTCGTGCGGGGGATCCTACCTGGCGCCATTACCCCTCCATTGAGAATCAGATCGAGAAAAGCACATTGCTTACATTGCACGCTCCCACAAAGAGCATCTCTTATATCGGGGTGGGAAGGGATGCATGGTGGGGGGGGGGGGGGTTTGCAGGAGAAACCACACAATGCGAGCCAAAGCTGGCGGGGAAGGCTATGCGCAGATCTGCCGTTACGCTCCGCATGCCAGTGGTAACTTTATTTTCTTTCTGCCCCTCTCGCATAAATGCTGAGCCGTGTATTTACTTCTTTTTTTTGGTGTAAGCCCCCGCTTTGCTTTCATTAATGTGTGCGTGTGTTTCTTTAAAAAGAAGAAAAGTAAAATGAGATGGCTTCCTTTTCGGAAGGAACGAAAAACAGGGGGAAATACGTTCCATTGTTGTTGCTCCCGACCTTCCCGTCCTTCAAAGCGAGTACAGTAGAGCAGTGTTTCCCAACCTGTGTGCCACGGCACACTAGTGTGCCGTGAGCGATCAACTAGTGTGCCGTGGGAAAACCTCAATATACCCTTTCTTCTTCGGCGGCAAAGAAGAAGGGGCCGAGGCGCCGCCTCCTTCGGCCGTTTCCTCTCCTCGTGCGCCAGCCAGGCTCCAATCGAGGGAGGAAGGAGGAAAGGGTGATGCCACTCGGGCCCCGCCCCCTTCCCAGCGGTTGCCATTTGAGGAGGAGGAAAGGCTGGCAGAGGGGCTGAGGTAGGGTTGGAAAGGGGCGGAGTGTCCCTCTCCACATGAGGAAGAGGCCCGCCCATCATTATTTGAGTCCACAGTGCACTCTGGATGTAGGTGAACTACAACTCCCAAATGTCAAGGTCTATTTTCCCCAAACTCCATGTGTGTTCATAGTTGGGCATATTGAGTATCCATGCCAAGTGAGGTCCAGATCCATAATTATTTGCACTCTGGATGTAGGTGAACTACAACTCCCAAATGTCAAGGTCTATTCCCCCAAACTCCATGTGTGTTCATAGTTGGGCATATTGAGTATCCATGCCAAGTGAGGTCCAGATCCATAATTATTTGCACTCTGGATGTAGGTGAACTACAACTCCCAAATGTCAAGGTCTATTTCCCCCAAACTCCATGTGTGTTCATAGTTGGGCATATTGAGTATCCATGCCAAGTGAGGTCCAGATCCATAATTATTTGCTCTCTGGATGTAGGTGAACTACAACTCCCAAATGTCAAGCTCTATTTCCCCCAAACTCCACGTGTGTTCATAGTTGGGCATATTGAGTATTCATGCCAAGTTTGGTCCTGATCCAACATTGTTTGAGTCCACAGTGCTCTCTGGGTGTAGGTGAACTACAACTTCCAAACTCAAGGTCAATTCCCAAGCAAACCCTTTCAGTACTTTCTCTTGGTAATGAGAGTTCAATATGCCAAGTTTGGTTCAATTCCATTGTTGCAAGAGTTCACGATGCTCTTTCATTGTGTGTTAACTATAAATCCCAGAAACTGTAACTCCCAAATGTCAAGGTCTATTTTTCCCAAACTCCATCTGTGTTTACATTTGGGCATATTGAGTATTCATGCCAAGTTTGGTCCTGATCCAACATTGCTTCAGTCCACAGTGCTCTCTGGATATAGGTGAACTACAACTCCCAAATGTCAAGGTCAATGCCCACCAAACTCTTATAGCATTTTCTCTTGGTTATGGGAGTTCTGTGTGGGAAGTTTGTGTCTTTCTGCCATTCCTGCCAGGATGTCTATGTTGTGTTCATCGAAACAGGCCCAGGTTTCACACTGAGTGTATAAATACATTTAAAAACATATTAACTATATGTATTACTGTGTTAGAGTGTCATTGTGTGTCATTTGGGTTGGTGGTGTAACCCAGGATTTTGGAAATGTAAAAAGTGTGCCGCGGCTCAAAAAAGGTTGAAAAGCACTGGGTTGCAGTATCTTCTTAGAGGCACAGATCTTAAGGTTACTAGTTTTCTAAATACAATGTTTGACTGTATTTCTCAAAACACTGACTCAACAATATTATAGATACTTTGCCCACAATACTTTTCTCCTTGGATATAGGTGAACTGCAACTCCAAAACCCAAGGTCAATGCCCACCAAACTCTTATAGCATTTTCTCTTGGTTATGGGAGTTCTGTGTGGGAAGTTTGTGTCTTTCTGCCATTCCTGCCAGGATTTCTATGTTGTGTTCATCGAAACAAGCCCAGGTTTCACACGGAGTGTATAAATACATTTTAAAACATATTAACAGTATGCATGACTGTGTTAGAGTGTCATTTTGTGTCATTTTGGTTGGTGGTGTGCCCCGGGATTTTGGAAATGTAAAAAGTGTGCCGCGGCTCAAAAAAGGTTGAAAAACACTGGGTTACAGTATCTTCTTAGAGGCAGAGATCTTAAGGTTACTAGTTTTCTAAATTCAATGTTTGACTGTATTTCTCAAAACACTGACTCAACAATATTATAGATACTTTGCCCACAATACTTTGCTCTTTGGATATAGGTGAACTACAACTCCAAAACCCAAGGTCAATGCCCACCAAATTCTTACAGTATTTTCTCTTGGTTATGGGAGTTCTTTGACTATAAACCCAGGCAATGCCGGGTACCCAAGCCAGTCTTACTATAAGCGAAACCTGCAAACGGTCCTTTCCTGCTTCCTTCTGTGATAACAAGACATAACAACATAATTCAATTGGAAACGGAGCTCCCCTTGCCACGAAGTTGCATAATCGTAAGACTCTCAAAACCAAAAGGGAGGAGAAGACAGGCGCTCCCTTGACGCAGGATCGAAATACGTTAACCATTCCAGCGCCAGCAAGACGGGATCTCTTGGTTTTGATTATATTAGGGGTTGGGATTTGGGTTCCTTGCCCCGAGGACAAGTGCCTGACGGTTGGTGGGGGACCCATCTCGGCTTGTCACCGGGCCGTCTGGATCTCTCTCCCCTTTTGGGGTTTGCTGGAGACACAATGTTTAAAGGGGCAGTGTCAAAGGAATACCAAAACATAGCATACGTAGGTAAAAACCACTCTATTGTATGACAGTTATATGCTTAATAGCAGAACAATATTACAACCAGTACAATGTAATGCAATTAATCAATCATGTGATCAATACACAATATAAGCATGAATCACAAGCCCATGTACAAAGTTGGGCGAAGGAGTATTCCACATGACACTAAGCAACCCTTAGTAAAGTCCTGAGTATGGTGAACCATGGACTGCGACTGAGCCAATAGGGGGAACCTTGGTAGGTGGTAGAGCTGGTGACTGCTATGGTGGGCAGGCGCCAACGGCTGGAGGGAAGCTGACGACGCCAAGATGGCCGTTTCGCGTAACCGCTTCCTCAGGGCGCTGATCACAATTTGGACTCAAAGTCGAAACGAGAGATTTTGCATTTCCGCGTTATCTCCCGGGCTGATTGCAGCCCGGGAGATAACTCACAAGAGCGATCTGTATTGAAACGCGGAAACGCGAAATCTCTTGTTTCGACTTTGAGTCCAAATTGTGATCAGCGCCCTGAGGAAGCGGTTACGCGAAACGGCCATCTTGGCGTCGTCAGCTTACCTCCAGCCGTTGGCGCCTGCCCACCATAGCAGTCACCAGCTCTACCACCTACCAAGGTTCCCTATTGGCTCAGTCGCAGGTCCATGGGTCACCATACTCAGGACTTTACCACAATTTGGACTCAAAGTCGAAACGAGAGATTTTGCATTTCCGCGTTATCTCCCGGGCTGATTGCAGCCCGGGAGATAACTCACAAGAGTGATCTGTATTGAAACGCGGAAACGCGAAATCTCTCGTTTCGACTTTGAGTCCAAATTGGTCTACTACAATACTGGGGAGGAGCGGTCAGAAGTGATCAGCGCCCTGAGGAAGCGGTTACGCGAAACGGCCATCTTGGCGTCGTCAGCTTACCTCCAGCCGTTGGCGCCTGCCCACCATAGCAGTCACCAGCTCTACCACCTACCAAGGTTCCCCTATTGGCTCAGTCGCAGGTCCATGGGTCACCATACTCAGGACTTTACTAAGGGTTGCTTAGTGTCATGTGGAATACTCCTTCGCCCAACTTTGTACATGGGCTTGTGATTCATGCTTATATTGTGTATTGATCACATGATTTATTGATTGCATTACATTGTACTGGTTGTAATATTGACTTGCTGTTGCGGCGACTATCAGCCATTGGGATTCAAGGCACAGCTTTGGCCTGGTTCGATTCCTTCCTGCGGGGCCGCTCGCAGCTTGTTGAGTGGCGAGGCCAAGTGTCCAAGAAATCCACCCTGGACTGCGGAGTCCCCCAAGGCGCCATTTTGTCACCAACGCTTTTTAACATCTACGGCCAACCCTTGGCAAGCATAGCCAGAAGTTTTGGATTGGGGTGCTACCAATCTGCAGATGACACCCAGCTCCTGCTGAAGCTTGAGCCAGGCGTAACATCGGTGCCTGAGAATTTCAGACAAGGACTAGAGGCAGTGACCAGATGGCTCCGCTCATACAAACTCAAGATCAATCCATCAAAGACGGAGATTCTATGGCCGGGACGCCTAGAGCCACCCATTCCGCTGCCTCTCTTTGAGGGAGAGCCGCTGAAGAGTCTCGGTGTGATACTAGACTCGAGACTCTCGCTGGAGGCCCAGGTTGCTGCGACAAGTAAGGGAGCTTTCTTCCACCTACGCCAGGCACGTCAACTGGTACCTTACCTTCCATCAGATGCGCTGGCTACGGTGGTCCATGCCACAGTGACATCGCGGCTGGACTACTGTAATGCCTTGTACGTGGGGTTGCCGCAGTCAACCACCCGTAAAATCCAGCTAGTGCAGAATGCAGCCGCCAGACTCCTCACCGGGACACCACTGAGATGCCATATCGCGCCATCTCTACAGCGCCTGCACTGGCTGCCAGTCGAGCTCAGAGCCATCCACAAGATCGTGTCGCTTACCTTTAAGGCCCTCCATGGCGCCGGCCCAGCTTATTTAAAAGACCGCTTGTCCGAACCAGCTCACTTAAGGTCGCCGCGTTCAGGAAACAGGGACCTCTCCGCATCCCAGGTGTGAGTGAGGCCCGCCTCGAGACCACGAGACGGAGAGCCTTTTCCATCGCGGCCCCTGTCCTTTGGAACTTGATGCCGGCGGATCAGAGAGCTATCCGGGACATGCCCCAGTTCCTGACCGCACTGAAGACCTGGCTCTTCCGAAAGGCTTACGGCTAAGGACACCTCCCAGACTTAGCCTGAGCTACTGGAACTATTTTAATTAATCTTCCTATTCTTTTAGCTTTTAACTATTGAACTCTTTTATGTGTTTTATGTGTAAGTCGCCCGGAGCACTGACGTGGAGGGCGACTCATAAATAATAAAATCAATCAAAATCAATCAATCAAACTTTGTACATGGGCTTGTGATTCATGCTTATATTGTGTATTGATCACATGATTGATTAATTGCATTACATTGTACTGTTTGTAATATTGTTCTGCAATATAGTGGTTTTTACCTACATATGCTATGTCTTGGTATTCCTTTGACACTGCCCCTTTAAACATTGTGGTTTAGCAGTGTGTGTAGAAGTTGCATTAGTGCAGGGCTGTCCAACTTCTTCGGGCCCAAGGGCCGGAATTCAGGTGACTGAGCACGCCTGACGTCACCCAGCCCTGCCGAAAAGGGGTGGGTCGCGCAAGATACCGGGCTTGCGCACCAGGGCGGGATCGGTGAGCCGCTCCACAGAAACCTGCTTGCAGCGGCCGTGCCTGAAGGCACGGCCGCTGCAAGAGCTAGGGACACAGCGGAGGGCGGCTCGCCGATCCCCCGGCCCGCCTCCCGCCCTGGCGCGCATGCCAGGCATCTTGTGCGACCCGCCCCTTTTCGGCGTCTGACGTCACCCCGCCGAAAAGGGGTGGGTCGCGCAAGATGCCAGGCATGCGTGCCAGGGCGGGAGGCGGGCCGGGGATCGTCTCCCTAGTTCTTGCAGCAGCCGCGCCTGAAGGAAGGTAAGCCTGGGAGCTTGCCTTCCTTCAGCGCGCCGCTGCAAGAGCTAGGGACACGGGCGGAGGGTGGCTCGCCGATCCTGCCCTGGCGCGCAAGTCCCGCCCCTAGGCATCTGACGTGGCTTCCGTCCGCCTTCTCCTAACTCGTCAGCCCCGCTCCTTGCCCCCTTCGGAGATCAAATTTTTTTGGAATTTTTTTTAAAAAAACAAACTGATGTCTTGCAGGGGGTTAGGGGGCCGTAGGGAAGGGGATCGGGGGCCGTGTACGGCCCCCGGGCCGCCAGTTGGACAGCCCTGCATTAGTGATTACTTTGTCGTGTATTGAAGTTTGCTGGAGACAGACAACGAATGATGAGCCCGGGACTTGGCAGCGTCCAGGAAGCAAAGGAAACCCAACGTCTCGAGATTTTAAACATCTTTGAGAGGCTAAATTCACATTTGTTATGGTTAAGTTGGCCACCGACCCACTGGCACCGAACGCCGTCTCGGGCCTTGTTGTTGTTCGTATCTCTCGATATATATAGATATATTTTTTGGTTATTTTGCTGGAGTTGAAAAGCAAACTGATCGGATAACTTGCCTCATCCAATTCAATTATCCGAAAGGATAACGGGGCTGGGAAGGGGTGCGGGCGGGGGAGACCAAAACGAACCCAAAGGTACCGAGAGGGAGGCGAATTCCTTGGATTACAAGTCACAACATCACGACTGTCAATTCACATTCCCTGACCTCTTGGCACCCGGCCCGGGCATCTGGGGAGAATCTCAGCCCCTGGAAGAGGCGTGTTACCCGATTCGAAGCTCAAGTTTGCGTACTTTCTCGAACTGATACTGTTCTCAGCCTTCTTTCCTCCAAGCTACGAGGGCAATGGGTCAATAAGTCCGTGACTTTTTGAACGTCCCGCCTCTGAACTGAAAGGGCGACACTGCTCCTGTCAACAGGCACCTGTCAGTTGACTCCTGCGTCATTTAGTTTGTGTTTGACAGCCATTGACAGCAGACGACTGCATGATTTGAGGAGAAAATGGAAAAAAGTGAATTTCGTGTGCTCATTAAGTATTTTGGTTTTTTTTTTGCGGAAAAAAACCATCACTCAAACCAAGGCTAAGCGTGATAAATACTACAAGGACTCTGCACCATCAATTTCAATGGTAAGAAAGTGGTTTGCTGAATTCGTTGTGGCCGTACAAGCACGGAAGATGCCGACCATCCTGGACGCCCAGTTTATTTATTGATTTATTTATTTTTTCGCATTTGTCGGTCTCCCCCCCCCCCCAACGGCTCGGGGCGACTTACAACAGTTCGTAAAATACAGTTGTCAGATAACTCATAATAACTCACAGTAATACCATTAAGATGGAATTACAATTAGAACAGTTGAAGCAACAAATGGAGTCGCGGTGGGCTGACAGCCAGGCGGCGCGAGCTACAGTCTAGCTAACTCCGAAGGCTTGCTGGAACAGCAATGTCTTGACTGCTCTCCTGAACGGGAGGAGGCCCTGGTGGCACGGATGCCGGCGGGCAGTGCTCCACAGGGTAGGGGCTGCAACAGAGAAAGCCCGGGCGGCGGGTTGCGGACAGATGGTAGGTCCTCACATTTGGGATGACCAGGAGGTTTAGCTCTTCGGAGCGCAGTGATCTGGTGGGATGGTATGGGACAAGGCGGTCCCGCAGGTACACTGGCCCCAGACCATGTAAGGCCTTAAAAGTCAGGACTAACACCTTGAAGGCAATCCGGCATTCAATTGGGAGCCAGTGCAGTTCGCGCAGGATTGGCGTGATGTGGTGCTAATCGGGACCCCCGCCAGGAGCGCTGCGGCGTTCTGCACCAGCTTGAGTCTCCGGATTACCGAGAGAGGAAGGCCAATGTAAAGAGCGTTACAGTAGTCCAGCCTCGAGATGACCGTGGCTTGGATCACTGTGGCTAAGTCGCCGGGACAAATAGGGGGCCAGCTTCCTCGCCTGGCGGAGATAGAAAAATGCTATCCTGCTGACGCTGGAGACGTGGGCCTCCATCGACAACAGGGGGTCCAAGGTTACTCCCAAGCTCTTAACAGAGGGCGACGGACATAATGTCACGCCGTCCAGGGCTGGAAGCTGAACATCCCTACAGCCCGGAGGACCCAGTCTTTGCCGGATTCACCTTCAACCTACTGGCTCGCAGCCATCCAGTGACGGCCTCAAGGCAACGATGGAAATTATCGGGTACGGATTCGAGGCTGCCCTCCATCTTCAAGATAAGCTGGGTGTCATCAGCGTACTGATGGCACACCAGCCCAAAACTACGCACCAGCTGGGCAAGTGGTCGCATATAGATGTTAAATAAGAGGGGGGGGGGAGAATAGCCCCCTGAGGAACCCCGCAAAGAAGCGGGGAACCCCCGGAGACATCCTTGCCCCTCCTCACTAGTTGTAGCCGGTTCCGGAGGAAGGAGGTCACCCAATCAAGGGCTTTCCCCCTCACTCCGGCCCTGGCAAGGCGGCGAGTCAATAGATCATAATCGACTGTATCAAACGCCGCTGTGAGGTCCAATAACACGAGCAGCGCCGATCCGCCCTGATCCAGCTGGCAGCGCAACTCATCCGAGATGGAGACCAGGACCGTCTCCGTCCCATGCCCCGGACGGAAGCCGGACTGGAAGGGGTCTAGCCAAGCTGCGTCATCTAGGAAGGACTGCAACTGCTCCATTGCTGCCTTCTCAATTACCTTGCCCAGGAACGATAGATTCGAAACTCTACACCCGAAACAATTGAAAAAATCCACGATATGGTGTTGGCCGATCGGAGGTTGAAAGTGCGAGAGATTGCGGAAGCCATAGGCGTCTCGCGTGGCTCAGCGGTTTCAAATTTACCACATGGCTTAGTGGTTTCAATTTTAAATGATCACTTGGGTATGAGAAAGCTTTCCGCAAGACGGGTGCCGCGTTTGCTCGCCATCGACCACGAACGCAATCGTGTGACAATTTCGCAGGAGTGTTCGGCGTTGTTCAACCGCAATACGGACGGGGTTTTTGCGCCGTTTTCAGAATCGTGGGGCGAACGTGGATCCACCACAACACACCAGAGACCAAACAGCAGCCACAACAGTGGGTGTCTCGGGGTGAATCGGCGCCAAAGGAGGCCAAGGTGGGTTTGTCAGCCAATAAAGTCATGGCGACCGTTGTTTGGGATGCACGCGGCATGATCCACATTGACTCCCTTCAAAGGGGTAAAACAATTAATGTTGAATATTGTGCCAACTTATTGGGTCAATTTAATGAGGATTTGGGGGGGGACGACGACACGACCGCATTTGGCCAAGAAAAAAGTTCTTTTGCACCAGGACAATGCAAGGGTGCACACATGTGCAGTTTCCATGGTAACAATCCATGAACTGGGATACGAATTGCTCCCTCATCCGCCCTATTCTCCGGATTTAGCCCCGAGTGACTATTTTTTGTTTCCAAACCTGAAGAAATGGCTCGGCGGAAAGAGGTTTGACTCCAACGATGAAATCATCTCACAAACAAATACCTATTTTGACGACCTCAACAAATCTTATTTTTTGGAAGGGATAAAAAAAATTGGAGAAACGTTGGACAAAGTGTAGAGAGCTCAAAGGAGACGGCGTCGGAAAATAAAATGGTTTTTTTTATCCAAAAACCTGTGTTTCATTGAAAAAGTCACTGACTTAGTGACCCGCCCTCATACATACCCAGCTGTTCCTCGGCCCCTATTCACTGGGCTTAGTTTCCAAACTCTTGACCATTTTGGTCATCTTTCCCTGGACATCGTCTCGCTTGTCCATATCTTTGAATAGGCTTATTCCAGGTGAAATGTGACCCAAGCAGAAGACATTGGTGGTATTATTATTATTATTACTACTATTAAATTGAGTACCCAGCATTGCCCAGGTAATTTCAAAAAGTCACTTTTTAATTGTACCAAAGGCTGTGGGTTGTGGGTGAACTATCATGCCAGGTTAACCCCGAGAAATTCCCCCAGTACTTAAAGTGCATTATGTTGGGCAAGTGTGGTCTAGAGCCTAGATCTGGGCATCTTGAGGCCCGCGGGCCGGATGCGGTCCGGCAGCCGATTCTGTACGGCCCGCGTAAGGACCCGGCAGGCAGGCAGGCAAGCAAGGCGGCCAATTGAGGGGGGATAAGAGGAGGAGGGGCCAGGAGCAAGCGCCACCACAGAACAAGCAGGAGCAAGCGCCTCCCCCTCCTCCCTTCCCTTCAGGACTCGCACGCCCCTCCCCCTGTTGCCTCGTGCTCAGTGCCGGCCTTTGGCATTCCGCCATGTAAGCGGCCGCGTAGGGCGACGGGTCCTGGGAGGGGCGTCGCCGCCTGCGAGGGGCGCCGCCACGCTGGCCGCCCCTCCGCCGCGCCTCCTGCCCGGGAGCCAGTGCTCCCGCCGGCGGCGCAGGCGGTGATGCAGCCGGTGGCGCAGGCGGCGCAGGCGGCGATGCAGCCGCTGGGCGTCACTGCGCATGCGCAGGCATGCGTGACGCACTTTCGCACAGCTGCGCGTGACGTCACCACGCATGCGCAGGTGTGTGTGACGTCGCCGCGCAGCTGCGTGTGACGTCACCGCGCATGCGCAGGCGTGCGTCATGCACGCCTGCGCATGCGCGGTGACGTCGCCGCGCGGGCTGCCGTGTCCAGCAGCCATGGGGGGCGCAGAAATGAGGCTCGCCTACCCCCCCAGGAGAGGTGAGACCGCCCCTGCTCGTGCTCTTTCTCTTCTCTTCTTCTGTTTCCTGTCTTCCCTCTCTGTTTCCTTCCTTATTTCACTTTTATTTCTTTTTCTCCTTCCTTCTTTACCTCTTTCCTGCCTTCCCTTTCTACTTTCCCTTCTTCCTTCCTTCGGCACCTCTTTTCTTCCTTCCTTCCTTCCTTCCCTCCCTCCCCCTCTCTTTCCTTCGGGTTCCCTGTTTCCTTCCGTTCCCCTTCCGCCGCATCCCCTCTCCCTGGCCAAAGGGAAAGAAGGAAGGAACGAACACAAGAGGGAAGGACAGAAAGTGCAGTGAGGGAGAGGGGGCGGGGCCAGAGCGGGGAAGGGGCGGGGACGAGGCTGGAGTGGGGCCGGAGCGTGCCGGGGCGCTTCCATTCTCTCCCTGGCTTCCTCCGTTTACTTTGCCCTCCTTGTCTTCCTTCTTCTTCCCTTCCAAGCCTTGCTCTGCCCCCCCCCCCCCATCTTTTCTGCCTCTTTGGGCGTATTGGTCCAGATCCAAACGTTCCAAGTTTGAGTCCACAGTGCTCTCTGGATGTAGGTGAACTACAACTTCCAAACTCAAAGTAAATGCCCAGCAAACCCTTTCAGTACTTGAGAGTTCAGTGTGCCAAGTTTGGTTCAATTCCATTGCTGCTGGATTTCAGGATGATCTTTGATTGTGAGTTCACTATAAATTCCAGCAACTACAATTCCCAATTGTCAAGCTCTATTTCCCCCCAAACTCCACCAGTGTTCACGTTTGGGCATATTCAGTATTTGTGCCAAGTTTGGTCCTGATCCAATATTGCTTGAGTCCACAGTGCTCTCTGGATGTTGGTGAACTACAACTTCCAAACTCAAGGTAAATGCCCAGCAAACCCTTTCAGTACTTTCTGGTGGTCTCATGAGAGTTCAGTGTGCCAAGTTTGGTTCAAGATGGCTGAATGGCCATTGGGAGAAAAAAAACTATTGTCTGCTTGAGGCAAGTGTGAATGTTGATTAGCATTGAGTGGCCTTGCAGCTTCAAAACATGGCTTCTTCAGGCCTGGGGGAATCCTTTGTTGGGAAGTGTTAGCTGGCCCAGATTGTTTCCTGTCTGGAATTCCCTGTTTTGTGGGTCTTGTTCTTTATGTACTGTCCTGATCATAGAGTTTTTGAAAATCCAGATTTTGTTCCTTTTCATGGTTTTCTCCTTTTCTGTTGGAATTGCCCACATGCTCGTGGATTTCAGTGGCTTCTCTGTGACGTGGTGGCTCTTAGAGCACTCCGGCATCTCTGGGTGGGTGAACTACAACACCCAGAAAGGAAGTTCAGTTCCCCTCACCCCCCCCCCCCCCCAGTAATCAAATTTCAGCATTTCACACCCATTGATGTTTGGGTTCACAGTGCTTCCTGGATGTAGGTGAACTACATCTCCCGCAAATCAAGGTGAAATTTTCCCCAAAGACCTCTGGGGGGGGTGGGTTTGCTGGTCGTGGGGGCTCTGTGTGCCAAGTTTGGTCCAATTCCATCTTTGGTGGAGTTCAGAGTGCTCATTGATTGCAGGTGAACTATACATCCCAGTACCTACAGCTCCACAATGCCCAGGCCAATTCGCCTCAACACTCACCAGTATTCAAATTTGGGCATATCGGGTCAGCATGCCAATTTTGGTCCAGATCCAACATTGTTTGGGTGCATAGTGCGCTCTGGATGTTGGTGTGAACTACAACTCCTACAAATCCCTCCAAAGTCCTCCAGTATGTATTGATGGCCATGGGGGTTTTGAGTGCCAAGTTATTTCCAGGTCCATCATTGGTGAAGCTCGGTGTGCTCATTGATTGCGGGTGAACTATACATCCCAGTACCCCAAAACTCCTATAGTTCATGGTGAATTATACCCAAACATCTCTGTGGAATGATGTCCAGGGTGGGAGAAAGATCCATGAAAATGAACAAAATCTGGCTTAACTCTAAAATCATAACAGTAAATAAAGACAGGGGAACTCCAGACAAGAAACAATCAGGGACAGTTAATCACCTCCCAACAAAGGATTCCCTCGGCCAATTGAAACATTCAGACCTACCTCCAACAGACAAGAGTTCTTTCTCCCGCCCTGGACATTATTCCACAGGTATATAAACCCCACTTGCCTAGTTTCCAACACTCACGACCCCTGAGGATGCCTGCCCTAGACGTGGGCGAAACGTCAGGAGAGAATGCTTCTGGAACATGGTCATACAGCCCGGGAAACTCACAGCAACCCAGTGATTCCGGCCATGAAATCCTCCGACAATGCGTGTCTGTGTGGATCGCACATGGCTCGTTCCCGCTCCCCTGGAAACTTTGTTCCTCGAGGCCAAGAATAACCCCGGCCGAGACAAAGGGACCCCCTCCTTGAGGCCGAGGGAGAGCGACCCGCGGCTCAAGCTACACAGACGGTGAGGTCACTCCGAGCCCAATTGTCTCCTGATAACCCAATTAGGAAAGTGCAATTTATCTAGCCTGTTTCCATTTAATTATCTAATTTGTCTGACTGAGGCCGGCCCGCTATCTCCATCCTTGGCACGCCGGCCAAGCGCTATCTGTCGCCCTGACGGCTCGTTCCCGCGGCCAGGTCCCCAGGTGCTTCTCATTCATTTGACCCTTCTAAATCAGGAAAGTGGGCGGAGGGGGTGGCTTCGTTCAAGTTGAAAGAATGCCTGGACTCCTCTGGCCCTTCCTTCTCTCCGAGGGAAACGCTGCAGGCCTCCTCCAAGGAGGTTGGGTTGGAAGAAGGGCTTCCTCAAAAGGCAGGGGTCGGGAACCTTTTTGACTCCGAGAGCCACGAAAGAAAAATATTTGGAAATGTATTTCAGCGAGAGGCATATAATATATCTATTATACAAAGGGGTTCCCGTCATGGAACGACCGTCCCAAACAGAGAAACCTTACAACGCAGAAACACCAAACTTGCCAACAGAAATAGGCCTCAAGCAAGGTAGGTTTGTAGCAAAGAAACTCCCCCAAACCTAAAAAGGCCCCAAAACGACGAGTTAAAAACTACATTTCCCCGCATCCTCCGGGGCTGCCAACGACTCTCCCAGCCTCTACATTCTGACAACATGATTGGCTGCCAATAAGGGCGGATTTGCATAACTCCTGTACTGGCCAGCCAACATGAACATTCCGACCCACAATAAACTGTCAGAGGAGGATAAGGCAAAGGGCTGAGGTACAAACACACACACCCAATTCACTTCCCACAGAAAATTTACACCCCTACAAATCACAGACCACGCCCAAAATTGACAGTAAGGCTTCATTAACTTAATTTCCCTGACTAGGCCTCACTTAATGGAATGCTGTTTACGCTCTGAATTGACAGTAAGGCTTCATTAACTTAATTTCCCTGACTAGGCCTCACTTAATGGAATGCTGTTTACGCTCTGAATTGACAGTAAGGCTTCATTAACTTAATTTCCCTGACTAGGCCTCCCTTAATGGAATGCCGTTTACACTCTGAATTGACAGTAAGGCTTCATTAACTTGATTCTCCCGACTAGCCCTCAGCTCATTGGACGTTGTGTATGGCCTGAATTGACAGTAAGGCTTCATTAACTTAATTTCCCTGACTAGGCCTCACTTAATGGAATGCTGTTTACGCTCTGAATTGACAGTAAGGCTTCATTAACTTAATTTCCCTGACTAGGCCTCCCTTAATGGAATGCCGTTTACACTCTGAATTGACAGTAAGGCTTCATTAACTTGATTCTCCCGACTAGCCCTCAGCTCATTGGACGTTGTGTATGGCCTGAATTGACAGTAAGGCTTCATTAACTTGCTGTTCCTGACTAGGCCTCAGCTCATGGGACATTGTGTATGGCCTGAATTTACAGTAACCTACCTTGGCACACAGAGCCCCTATGACCCACACTACATTCTACTACAGTTTGGAGTAGGGTGGACCATGGATTATGGGACTTGGAGTACCTCCATGGATAATGGAATTTGTACTACTTCACAACCCATCATTCCCCACAGACCACTGTGGCCCAGAACCAAGACCGATAAAGACCAAACTTGGCACACAATGCCCCCCATGACCCACACTCCATCCGACTGCAGTTCAGAGGAGGCACACCATGGATGATGGGATTTCAAGTACCTCCACTCACTTCCAAAGTACCCCACCCACACATGCATCAACCTCTACATCAACACAGCAGACGGAAAGACAAAAAACATTGTATATCCACAAGCTCTGCAGAACGCCAGCAACACCACACACCGACAACTCCACAGGACTCCAACATCCCACCCACCAGAACAACCCACAACAACACAGCCAGGGCCCCACCAAGACCATAACTAACAACATAAGAACATAAGAACATAAGAAGAGCCATGCTGAATCGGACCTCAGCCCATCTAGTCCAGCATTCTGTATCACACAGTGGCCCACCAGTTGTACACGGGGATCTCGAGCAGAAGGGAGGGCAAAACCCTGACCTGCTCCCGACCCCCACAACCAGTACCCGGGGAAGATCCTGCCTACCTCAACCAACTCCGAGGTGGCACTTGAATGTCCTTTTCAGTAACTACCGATACACTTGGTATCCATGAATCTGTTCCATGAATCCAACAATTCCAACCCTTACATACTCAGACTTCCTCGCATCTCCTAAATAGGGCACAGCAACGCCTGCCGGGTACAGCTAGTATAATATATTTTAAGACCGAATTTAACTCAATGTGAGTCTCTACGTCCATACGATGAGGAAAGGATTCCCCAAAAGGCAGAATGAGGGGACACTTCAGACCTGGCTCTGCAAAAGGCACGCTCAGAGGACTCTGGGAAGAAAGAGAAGGAAGGAAGGAAGGAAGGAAGGAAGAGAGAGAGAAAGAGAGAAAGAGAGAAAGAGAGAGAGAGAGAAAGAGAGAGACAGCGAGAGAAAGAAAGAAAGAGAGAAAGAGAGAAAGAAAGAGAGAAAGAGAGAAAGAGAGAAAGAAAGAGAGAAAGAGAGAAAGAAAGGAGGGACAGGGAGAGGAAGGAAGGAAAGAAGAACAAACTATGGAAAATGAAGAAAAGAAAAGCAGGAGAGAGACAAGGAGGGGAAAAGAAAGAAAGAAATGGGAAAGGAGGAAAGGAAAAGGTGGGGAAAAGAAAGGAAAGGGAGTGAGGAAAAAGTAAAATAATGAAGGGAAAAGAAAGAAGGAGAGAGAGAGAAGTGAAAAGAAAGGAAGGAGAAGGGAAGCAAGACTTGGGGGAAAAGAATGGAAGAGGAAGGAAGGAAGAGGGAGGGAGAATGGAGGAAAGAAGGAAGGAGAGAAGGAGACGGAAAGGGTGAAGGGGAGAAAGGGAGGAAAGAAGAGGGAGAATGCAGGAAAGAAGGAAGGGGAGAGAGGGAGGGAAAAGGAAGGAGAGAAGGAAAGGGTGAAGGGGAGAAAGAAAGGAAAGTAGAGGAAGGAATGAAAAGGGAGAGCTGCATGCTGGGAAACCGAGGCCCGGCCTGCTCTGGAGAGCCACAAGCAATCATGAAAAGAGCCACACCTGGCTCGCGAGCCATAGGTTCCCTACTCCTGCTCTAAGGGAAAAGCTGCAGGCTTCCTCCAAGCAGATTGGGTTTGAAGAGGGATAGGAATGGTCACATATTTCACACTGGACATCCTTCGGAAAGGAATCAAACTGGGCCTGTCGGTATGTGATGTCATTTGGAAGACTTTGTATCACTCTTTGTTGATGAAATCATAGAATTAAAGGGTTGCTTCGTCCAATGCAACCGCACTCTGCCATGCAAGGAGACGCAACCCAAGCCCTCTGTTTCAAAGCCTCCAGAGAAGGAGAGTTGGTTGGACTCGACTGGACCCCCAAGCAGCGGCATATCCCACGGTTTGGGTGGCATCCCTTTTCCTGAAGTTAGGACTCCATGGATTAGTCTCCATGTCCTAGTTCAGACCTGAGCAGCCTACGTCCCGCGGGCCGGATGCGGCCTGGCAGCCGATTCTGTCTGGCCCGGGGAGAAGGGTGTCGGGGGGCGGGGCCAAGAGGAAGGGGACAACCCGCCGCTCCGGAGAACGATAGGAGGAGTGGTGGCTTTGGAGCGCCTGCCGCAGCAGAGCAGAGCAGCAGACGATTGGAGGCTGCAGGCCTCTGCCCGCTCTCACCCCCAGCCATTCCCCAGCTGATCGCCCTGCCATGGAGTGCCTGCCATCCTGGCTTTGGAGTGCCTGCCACAGCAGAGCAGAGCGGCAGACGATCGGAGGCTGCAGGCCTCCACCCGCTCTCACCCCCAGCCGTTCCCCAGCTGATCGCCCTGCCATGGAGTGCCTGCCATCCTGGCTTTGGAGTGCCTGCCACAGCAGAGCAGAGCAGAGCGGCAGACAATCGGAGGCTGCAGGCCTCTGCCCGCTCTCACCCCCAGCCGTTCCCCAGCTGATCGCCCTGCCATGGAGTGCCTGCCATCCTGGCTTTGGAGTGCCTGCCACCGCAGAGCAGAGCAGAGCGGCAGACGATCGGAGGCTGCAGGCCTCCGCCCGCTCTCACCCCCAGCCGTTCCCCAGCTGATCACCCTGCCATGGAGTGCCTGCCATCCTGACTTTGGAGTGCCTGCCACAGCAGAGCACAGCAGAGCAGAGCGGCAGACGATCGGAGGCTGCAGGCCTCCGCCTGCTCTCACCCCCAGCCTTTCCCCAGCTGATCGCCCTGCCATGGAGTATCTGCCATATTGGCTTTGGAGTGCCTGCCACAGCAGAGCAGAGCAGAGTGGCAGATGATCGGAGGCTGCAGGCCTCCGCCCGCTCTCACCCCCAGCCGTTCCCCAGCTGATCGCCCTGCCATGGAGTGCCTGCCATCCTGGCTTTGGAGTGCCTGCCACAGCAGAGCAGAGCAGAGCGGCAGACGATCGGAGGCTGCAGGCCTCCACCCGCTCTCACCCCCAGCCGTTCCCCAGCTGATCGCCCTGCCATGGAGTGCCTGCCATCCTGGCTTTGGAGTGCCTGCCACCTCAGAGCAGAGCGGCAGACGATCGGAGGCTGCAGGCCTCCGCCCGCTCTCACCCCCAGCTGTTCCCCAGCTGATCGCCCTGCCATGGAGTGCCTGCCATCCTGACTTTGGAGTGCCTGCCAGAGCTCAGCAGAGCAGAGCGGCAGACGATCGGAGGCTGCAGGCCTCCGCCTGCTCTCACCCCCAGCCGTTCCCCAGCTGATCGCCCTGTCATGGAGTATCTGCCATCCTGGCTTTGGAGTGCCTGCCACAGCAGAGCAGAGCAGAGTGGCAGATGATCGGAGGCTGAGGCCTTGTCACCCCAGCCGTTCCCCAGCTGATCCCCCTGCCATGGAGTGCCTGCCATCCTGGCTTTGGAGTGCCTGCCATCCCGGGAAGAGATCGGAGCCTGCAACGAGAGCAGTCGGCAACCTGCGGCGGCTGATTGCCCTGGCAACCCAGAAGACTTGATTGTCTTCCGGGTCGCTAGGGCGATCAGCCGCCTCAGGTCACTGACTGCTCCCGCTGCAGGCCTTGATCATCTCCCAGGATGGCAGGTACTCCAAAGCCAGGAAGGCAGGCACTCCATGGCAGGGGGATCAGCTGGGGATCGGCTGGGGGCGAGAGCGGGCGGAGGCCTGCAGCCTCCAATCGCCTGCTGCTCTGCTCTGCTCTGCTGTGGTGGCAGCTGGGTCCGCTTTGCCATCCTCTGGGCTGGGTCCATTGGGCCATTCCATCTTGGGATCCTTCCTCCCTTGAGGATGTCAGCCTCCATCTTGGTTCGCACCTTGTCTTCTTGAATTTCATTTCATTTTATTTTAGTGGTTTTTATTAATCTTTTATAATAATTTTATAATAATATAATAAATAATATAATGTTATATTATAATTTCAATATATTATAATGTCTATATATATATACAGTACATATACTATAATATAATAATTATGATATCAATACTAATAATATATGAATACTTCTTGATATATTAATATGTTAATATTAATGATGTGTAATATATAGTAAATAAATTAATAAATAATGTAGATTAGACTGTAGTTCAGCCTTTAGTTGCGGCCCCCCATAATATTTTTTGGCTCTCATGTGGTGCAGTGTTTCCCAACCAGTGTTCCGTGCGCGATCATCAGGTGTGCCGTGGGACATTGGAGCCTCCAATACCCTTTCTTTCCCCTCCTGCCGAACACTTTTTCTTCTCCACTCGGGCTCCCTTCTTCTCAGCCCCGTTCTGTTCTGCTCGCTCTGCTCACGCTGCCGCTTCTGTGGGAGGGGGGAGGGAGGAAGAAGTGACCCATGCGGGCGCTACTCCGCAGACTCGGCCCACGTCTTCCTCCCTCCCGTCCGCAGTGCTCTCTGGATATAGGTGAACTACAACTCTAAAACTCAAGGTTAATGCCCACCAAACTCTTATAGTATTTTATCTTGGCAGTTTAGAGTGTTGGAATGTTGGTGGTGTTGACCAATTAGAGGCGTTATGCAAACACTCCCTGAGTGGCAACCAATCATGTTGTTAGAATGTAGAGGCTGGGAGCCACCCCTCTCTGGCAGTTTAGAGTGTCGGAATGTTGGTGGTGCTGACCAATTAGAGGCGTTATGCAAACACTCCCTGAGTGGCAGCCAATCATGTTGTTAGAATGTAGAGGCTGGGAGCCACCCCTCTCTGGCAGTTTAGAGTGTCGGAATGTTGGTGGTGCTGACCAATTAGAGGCGTTATGCAAACACTCCCTCAGTGGCAACCAATCATGTTGTTAGAATGTAGAGGCTGGGAGCCACCCCCCTCTGGCAGTTTAGAGTGTCGGAATGTTGGTGGTGTTGGTGGCAACCAATCATGTTGTTAGAATGTAGAGGCTGGGAGCCACCCCTCTCTGGCGTTTATGCAAATTACTCACTCCAGTGGGCAACCAATCATGTTGTTAGAATGTGTTAGAATGTAGAGGCTGGGAGCCACCCCTCTCTGGCAGTTTAGGGAGCCACCCCCTCAGTGGCAAGTTTAGAATGTAGAAGCTGGGAGCCACCCCTCTGGCAGAGTGTCGGAATGTTGGTGGTGCTGGCCAATTAGAGGTGTTAGGCAAATAATCCCACAGTGGCAACCAATCAGAAAGCTGCCACATACATACATACAAACAAACATACATACAAACAAACATTCTGTCATATATATATATATATATATATAGAGAGAGAGAGAGAGAGAGAGAGAGAGAGCACAACAGCGCAGGCAGAAAAGCAAACATCACAGGGAAGCATGTCTGTGTAGGAGGGTGAACATTAGGAAGAACTTCCTGACTGTGAGAACTGTTCAGCAGTGGAACTCTCTGCCTCAGAGTGTGCTTCCGTCTGGCAAAAAAATGTGCCGCCACTCAAAAAAGGTTGAAAAACACTGACCTAGATAACACTGAAACTTTGTTTTATGGAACGTAAACACGGAGACCTCTTCCTTTGCGAGAGATGCCCCAGGCCCTTCCCAGGCGCTGCCGTCGAGTGATGGTTTTCATTAAACCCTCAAACGAGAACTCCAACATTTGGTGTTTCTGGTTTCCTGTCATTTTGAATCAAAATAAGGCCAAGCGAATGTGGTTATCTTAATAAGAACCTGGAGCCGAAGTGGGTTTAGGTAGCGTTATTTAGAAAGGAAGCGCTTGACATTCGGAGCGGACAAGCTGCTCACTTCCTGAGGAATCCACTCGATGGGAACGAAACGGGGAGACGGAAAGGCGCAGGGAATTATCGTCATAACTTTGCAGAACTCTGGGGACTTCCAGCGCCCAGAAAGCATCTCCTCCAGAAATAGGAAGCAAGCTGTTCGCCGCTCCTTGCTTTCCTTTCTCGCATGGAAAGGGAAGTCAAAATAAGCCTGGAAACTCAATGTCCGCCCGGCCCACAGCCTCGGGCTTGGTGAGCTGAGAAAGGCTTCGAAACATAAGCCATATGCTAAGCCATATTATTTTTTTCCAAGGGGCCACACCAGTGTTTCCCAACCTTTTTTGAGCCGTGGCACATTTTTTACATTGACAAAATCCTGGGGCACACCACCAACCAAAATGACACAAAATGACACTCTAACACAGTGATACGTATAGTTGTTTTTTAATGTATTTATACACTCAGTGTGAAACCTGGGCCTGTTTCGATGAACACAACATAGATATCCTGGCACAAAACATGCTAATACTAACCCAAGCAGGGACCATTAGTCAAAAAATTGATTTTGTCATTCGGGAGTTGTAGTTGCTGGGAGTTATAGTTCGCCCGCAATCAAAGAGCATTCTGAACTCCACCCGATGGAATCAAACATTGTATTTAGGTAACCTTAAGATCTGTGCCTCTGAAGAATCAGTGTTCTTCAACTTTTTTTTGTTTTTATTGACCAAATCCTGGGGCACACCACCAACCAAAAAACGACACTCTAACACAGTGATATATATAGTTAATATGTTTTTAAATGCCTCAGTGTGAAACCTGGGAAGAACACAACATAGATATCCTGGCAGGAATGCACACACGAAGGTCTCTTCAACAGCTGGGAGTTATTTGAGCAATCAAAGAGCATTCTGAACTCCACCAATGATGGAATTCAAACATTTAGAAACGAGTAAAAATCTGTGCCTCTAAGAAGAAACTGTAACCCAGTGTTCTTCAACACCACACTTTTACATTTACAAAATGCACACACCAACCAAAATGACACTCTAACACAGTCATACATATAGTTAATATGTTTTTAAATGTATTTGTACACTCAGTGTGAAACCTGGGCCTGTTTCGATGAACACCACATAGATATCCTGGCAGGAATGGCAGAAAGGCACACACGAAGGTCTTGCTCAAACAGCTGGGAGTTATAGTTCACCCGCAATCAAAGAGCACTCTGAACTCCACCAATGATGGAATGGAATCAAACTTCCCACACAGAACTCCCATAACCAAGAGAAGATACTATAAGAGTTTGGTGGGCATTGACCTTGACGTTGGGGAGTTGTAGTTCACCTATATCCACCCCGGCGTAGATATTTTATTTTCCACTTCTCGCTTCGAAACCTTTGCTAAATGAGGAAAGGCCTCCCCCATGACTCCGCTCATCGATTCCGCCTCCTAATTGCCGGCTCTTACTCAAGCTATCTCCCAACAGCCGACTTGGCGTTCCTTAATATTTGGACTTATCGCTCAAGGTTGGAATATTTTCCTTTTCTCCGGTTGTGATTAATGCTCCCGAGAAACAATGTCATTGCAAGCCATCCGCCTCCCTTGTCAGTTCGGCATCCGTCTGCCTGAGCCGGGCCCGTAATTTACGACCCTGGCTGGCAATTTGCAAACCTAATGCAAGAGCCAGGCAAGAGGAGAGAGGCGGCCGGGGGACACACCGTGAGGTTGGGGGGATCTCGCCCGCTTCCCTACACATCGCCCCCATTAGTAAAACAAATGGCACCGGGGATCGGACACCATCCCGGGCCTCCATAAATATTTGATCAGCCATAATGGAAATTGTCAAATTGATCTAATTGTACGATACGTTATCAACACAGATATCAATGGAGGAGGCGGCCTTTGGCCTCGCTGTCTCGCTCCCAAACTCTTCCCCTGACTTGAAAAGTGAAGTTCATTACCAAGTGGCATCAATAACACGCGGAGAAAGGGGAAGTGCGCACTCTATTTGCGACGTCCCCTGCTCTCGGCCTACTTCTCCCCAAGCCAAACAACCCCAGCTCCCAAAGCCATTCCTAATAGGCCTTGGTTTCCAAACTTTGGTCATTTTGGTTGCCCTTCTCGGGACAGGTTCTAGCTCAGTGCTGTCCAACTTCTGCCGACCCAAGGGCCGGACTTCTGGTGAGTGATCACCTGGGGGCCGAGTGGCCACGCCCCTGGCCACGCCCCCGGCCACGCGGCTCCGCCCCCTCTCCCAAAGCGTCACAATAGCCTTGGAAGCGGGCGATTTGGGAGAGAAGTTGTGACGCTTTGGGAGAGAAGGAGGAGCCACGGGGAGCCTTCCGCGGCTCTGCCCCCTCGCCCAAAGCATCACAACACCTGTTGTGACACTTTGGGGGAGAGGGCGAAGCCGCGAAGAGGCTTCCGCGGCTCCGCCCCCTCGCCCGCAGGCCTGGATGGCTCGCGGGGGAAGCGAGCGCCCGGTTCTCGCTTCCCCCGTGAGCCACCCAGGCTTGCGGGAGGGTTTCGCCCGGCTCTCGTGTCCCTCTGGTCAGAGGGACGCGAGAGCCGGGCGAAACTCTCCCGCAGACCTCCCTGGAAGGCCTGCCCCTCGCTCCTCCCCCTTCCGGCGCCGCCGGTGTCCCAATCGCCGCGGTGCCGGGGAAGGAGAAGGAGGAGGGAGATTCCTCCCTCCTTCCCGGCGCCACGGCGATCGGGTCACCAGCGGCGCCGGGAAGGAGGAGGAGGAGGGAGGAAGGGAGGATTCCTCCCTCCCGCCCTTCCCGGCGCTGCGAACCGGATTGCAGCGGCGGCGCGGAGAGAGGGACGGAGGAGGCGGTGCAGGGAGGAGGAGCTAGCTCTCTTCCTCCTCCCTGCACAGCCCTCTTCTTCCCTCTCTCACCGGTGCCGATGCGATCCGGTTTGCATCGGCGCCGGCGAGAGAGTGAAGAAGAGGGCGGTGCAGGGAGGAGGAGCTGGGTCACTTCCTCCTCTCTGCCCCGCCTTCCCCCCCCGGATTTTTTTAAAAAATTAAAAATGGCGGCCGGGGGCATAGCGGGGGCCGGGCCCAACAGTTGGACAGCCCTGTTCTAGCTTGTTCACATTTCTTTTGGGTTTTGGTGCGCAGAAGTCAGGCCCGGATTACCCGTAAGGCCAACTTAGGCCATGGCCTAGGGGCGCAAGCTGAGCGGGGCGCCAGGCCCGGATTATGCAATTGTGGCGCCCTAGGCCACACTCTTGAAGCGCCACCCCCGCTGCAGGGGGCAGGGCCGCTTATTGGGGGCGGGGCCACTTTCGGGGGCACCCCCGCTGCTCACGCCGGCCCCACCCCTCTTCCTTCACTGACTGAAGGAAGAGGGGCAGGGCCGGCGTGAGCAGCAAGGAGGGGAGTTTTTTTTTTGACTCACAGTGGTCTCAAAAAATGAGTGAAGGTACTTCAAGTCCCATCATCCATGGTCCAAATTCCCTCCGCCCCCTCCTCTCTCTTGCATCAGGAGGGGGCAGAGAGAAGTCCTAGGCCCCCTCCTCGCTGCTCACGCCGCCCCCGCCCCTCTTTCTTCAGTCAGCAGGGCTGGCGCGAGCAGCGGGGGCGCGGCGCCGGACTTCCCTCCGCCCCCTCCTCTCTCTTGCATCAGGAGGGGGCAGAGAGAAGTCCTAGGCCCCCTCCTCGCTGCTCACGCCGCCCCCGCCCCTCTCCCTTTGCTGACTGAAATTTTTTTGAATTTTTTAAAATTTCTTTTTTACTTTTTTGGGGGGTCCAGATCTGCTACCCCCCCCAAAGATGCCGCCCTAGGCCATGGCCTAGGGTGGCCTTATGGGTAATCCGGGCCTGGGGGGCGCAGATCATAGACCCAAAAAAATATGGTTGCCCTTCTCTGGACATGTTCTAGCTTGCTCGCATTTATGTTTGGTTTTGGTGCACAGAAGTCAGGCCCGGATTACCCATAAGGCCAATTTAGGCCATGGCCTAGGCCATGGCCTCACGGACCAAAGAAAATGGGCGCAGGACAAGCTTGCCATTTATGTTGGGGGGTGCAGATCACGGACCAAAAAAATGGTTGCCCTTCTTTGGACATGTTCTAGCTCAGTGTTTCCCAACCTTTTTTGAGACGCGGCACTTTTTTTACATTTACCAAATCCTGGGGCACACCACCAACCAAAACGACACCAAATGACACTCTAACACAGTCATACATATAGTTCATATGTTTTTCAATGTATTTATACACTCAGTGTGAAACCTGGGCCTGTTTCGATGAACACAACATAGATATCCTGGCAGGAATGGCAGAAAGACACAAACTTCCCACACAGAACTCCCACAACCAAGAGAAAATGCTATAAGAGTTTGGTGGGCATTGACCTTGAGTTTTGGAGTTGTAGTTCACCTATATCCAGAGAGCACTCTAGACTCAAACAATGCTGGATCAGGACCAAACTTGGCATGACTACTCAATATGCCCAAATGTGAACACAGACGGAGTTTGGGGAAAATAGACCTTGACATTTGGGAGTTACAGTTTCTGGGATTTATAGTTAACACACAATCAAAGAGCATCCTGAACTCTTGCAACAATGGAATTGAACCAAACTTGGCATATTGAACTCTCATTACCAACAGAAAGTACTGAAAGGGTTTGCTTGGGAATTGACCTTGAGTTTGGAAGTTGTAGTTCACCTACACCCAGAGAGCACTGTGGACTCAAATAATGATGGGTGGGCCTCTTCCTCATGGGGAGGGGGACACTCCGCCCCTTTCCGAGCCTCCCTCCGCTCACCTCAGCCTCTCTGCCAGCCTTTCCTCCTCCATGATGGCGACGCAGCAGTAGAGAGAGAGAAGAAGGTGCGGCTGTGGATAGGAGCCACCCCCTCGCCTCACACTTGAGCGAGTGCAAGGGAAAGAGCGGGCCGGGGCGAGGAGGAAGCAGCCTCTGGCGCCTCCAGTGCTTTTCCTTCGGACTCCGAGGGGAAGGATGGCATGGATGGCTCTGGCAAAGACGGGAGGAGGCGCGGGAACAACAGCAGCAGCAGCAGCCATAGCAGCCTCCTCCTTCTCCCATGCACTCCTGATGATCTCTCACGGCACACTAGTGTCTCGCGGCACAGCGGTTGGGAAACACTTCTCTAGAGCAGTGATTTTCAACCAGTGTGCTGTGGAACACTAGTGTGCCGTGAGAGATCATCAGGTGTGCCGTGGGAAATTATTTTTGAACTTCATTCATATATAAATTATAAGGCGCATCTGTCCCTTTAAGAAATGGAACCGTAGCACACTTGCGTCACCTACGAAGTGACGCGAGAGTGCTATGGTGGCGCCATCTTGGATTCGCTCAGACGCGGCTAAGTAAACAAAGTTAGAGTTAGTGCTGCAGCCGCGCGTCAAGTGACAGTGGCAATTTGGGATCACAGCAAGACAAGCGAGTGACAGTGATGGAGAAGTTTTTGAGAAGGGAAAATGCAAATGCCGAACAGGGCCCTGGACAAAATTATGACACAGATGAAGGCCATAATATGAGTGGCGGACAAAAGAAAAAAGAAAACTAAAAACAGAGAGAGACTGACAGCTGTTGAGCAAGAGCTTCGTGTGTGTCTGTTCTGCCATTCCTGCCAGGATATCTACGTTGTGTTCATCGAAACAGGCCCAGGTTTCACACTGAGCGTATAAATACATTCACAAACATATTAACTATATGTATTACTGTGTTAGAGTGTCATTTTGTGTCATTTTGGGTTAGTATTAGTATGTTTTGTGTGTGTGTGTCTTTCTGCCATTCCTGCCAGGATATCTACGTTGTGTTCATCGAAACAGGCCCAGGTTTCACACTGAGCGTATAAATACATTCACAAACATATTAACTATATGTATGACTGTGTTAGAGTGTCATTTTGTGACATTTGGGTTTAGTATTAGTATGTTTGTGTGTGTGTGTCTTTCTGCCATTCCTGCCAGGAAAGCTATGTTGTGTTCATCGAAACAGGCCCAGGTTTCACACTGAGCGTATAAATACATTCACAAACATATTAACTATATGTATTACTGTGTTAGAGTGTCATTTTGTGTCGTTTCGGTTGTGCCGCGGCTCAAAAAAGGTTGAAAATCACTTTCGCGCATGCGCTATTAAAACAGAGCGTTCCCAAGAGGATGAAAAGGACAAGCCAGGGAACGTTTTGCAGCCGGGGTGGAGCCTCCCGCCCGCACGCCGCACGCCTGCAGCAATGGCGTAGCATGATGCGCCGAACCTGGCGGCCGCGGCCGGATGCACCCTTGGCCACGTGGCGCCCTGAGGCGGCTGCTTACTTTGCCTCCACTAAGATCCGCCCCTGCCCAGATCCATAGTCAGCTGGGTTCAGAATGCTCTTTGGATGTGGGTGAACTACAACTCCCATACGCCAAGGTCAATCATCCACAGTGAATACAATTCATCCTGCGTATCGGATATTTGCGTAGTAGCAAAATTACAGTTACAAAGTAGCAACAAAAATAATGTGATGGTTGGGGGTCAGCACAACATGGGGAACCGTATTAAGGGGTTGCGGCATTAGGAAGGTTGAGAAACACCGATCTACAGCATTATGGGGTTGGCACATGTTGAGAGTTGACTTGAAGGCATACACGTATACACATAATGCATTCAACCCATGAAAGAATGCATGTATACGTTTGGAGATCGCACAAACAAGACTGGTGAGCTCTGCGTCCTTTATGCTCCCTCTTCACTTCAGAAGATGCCCGAGACCGACTTTGTACGGGTTGCTGTGTTTTCCCGTACGGACAATGCGACGCCCACCGCCTGACTGCTGGCCCTTTAAGCCGCGAATGACCAACGCCGCGTGTATATCTGGTCTGCAATAGCAACCATTGTCCTGCGCAAGCCTTTCCTGGCAAACGCTTGTGTGTCCCCAGGATTTATCTCTCACACATGATGCGGCTTTGCGAAAGGGGATCGGGAGGGACTTTGCATTCCACCAACGGGATGATACGGGTTTGGGACTAAATCTGTTCCTTATGACCCACCTCACATGGTCGCTGTCTGCCTGATGCACTCGGAGGGGTCATGGGAGGTTGGCGCTGTCCACGGCGTCGCAGGGAAAAGGCTCCAAAGAGAGAGAGAGAGAGATGTCTGAAGGCCATGAAATGCGGCGTGTTTGCCATTCAAATTCCTAGTTCCCCGGTCCTCAGATTTTGGATTCCAAAAATGGGTTCCAAATAAAATCCCAAAGTGCTGTAAATGTGTCTCAACGAATCCTATATGCATATAATATTGATAATAATGATATAATGCAATACAACATAATATTAGTAATAATAATAATACAATATAATCTGTCTATTACATATAATAAAAGTCAGTGTTTGCGGTGGTGCGGCCGAGCGACGGGAGGAATGTGTGCCAGCGTTTCGATTGGCTGCCATTGTGGGATTATTTGCATAAAAGGGCTCTGATTGGCCAACCTCAGAACTCCAACATTCTACGGCCCCAGACAGAGGGGATTGGTTGCCACTGAAATGGTATTTGCATAACTGCCTCCAAATGGCCAACCACATTCAAACATTCTAAAGTGACTCAGAGGGAAAGGGAAAGGCCCCAGCCAGTCAGCCACTGAGGCCCACAGCACTGACAGATCAGGACCAAACTTGGCAAACAGGCAACCAATGGCCCACGTCACAACCTGGTGTGGTTTAGGGCACGAGGGGCCACGAATGATGGGATTTGCAGTACCTTCACATCATTCACTTCCCAAACAACACTGTAGCCCCTATACATCACAGACCAGGCCCACAATTGACAGCAAGGCTTCCTTAACTTGATTTGCCTGGCTAGGCCGATGGGACTCGCAGTACCTTCACTACGTTCCTGAGACCACTGCAAGCCACACAAACATCTAATAGAAACCAACCTTGGCACACAATGCCTTCCTCAAATAACCCGGGCACCGCTGAGTCCTCAGCTAGTAATTATATATTTAATATTACATGTAATATTACTATATCACAATATTATTGTGATTATGTTTCCTTGTGTTGTGAACCACTCTGAGCCTATTGGGAAGGGTGGTATGTAAGTTGAAATAATAAATAAATATATAAATAAATAATGTTACAGTAGAGTGGTATAGTACAATATGGGAATGTATGGTGCTAATATTGTGCTATGCTAATCTATCTATGTATATAATGAAAGTCAGTGTTTGCGGGCGGTGGGTGGTGCGGTGGGAGGAATATGTGCCAGCGTTTCAATTGGCTGTCACTGTGGGATTATTTGCATAAAGGGCTCTGATTGGCCAGACTCAGAACTCCAACATTCTACGGCCCCAGACAGAGGAGATTGGTTGCCACTGAAATGGTATTTGCATAAAGGACTCCGATTGGCCGTTCACATTCCAACATTCTAAGGTGACTCAGAGGAAAAAAGGCCTCAGGCAGTCAGACACTGCAGCCCACAGCAGTGACGGATCAGGACCAAACTTGGCACACAGGGGCCCAGGGGTCGGGAACCTTTTAGACTCAGAGAGCCATAAAAGCAAAATTTTTTGGAAATGTATTTCAGTGAGAGACATATAATATATGCAGAGCCAGGTCTGAAGCGTCCCGTCATTCTGCCAGGGGAATCTTTTCCTCATAGTATGTACCTATATACTCACATTTAGTTGAATTCAGTCTTAAAATATATTATATATATTCTATGGCTCTCACTGAAATAAATTTCCAAATATTTTGCTTCCATGGCTCTCTGAGTCAAAAAGATTCCCGAATCCCTATGGGGATTGGCTGAGGGCGCTTGGCATTCGGTCCTTCTGCTTCCAAATTCAAATCCTTCCGCATCCGCCCTGCCATTTCTCCAGTATTTGGGGGAATCCCTGGACGGGGGTTAGCACACTCCAAACCACAAACCACTAATCCACCACTGGAACAAACCTTTGCGCCAAGGCACTTGCCGTCGAGGGCAGCGCCACGGACCGGCTCTCCAAACCACCGGCCCTTTTCGGACCGTAGTCGGTGTCCGCCCAGACCCACATCTGGATGCAGATGCACAAAGCAGGGATTCATCAGCTCCGTCCTCAGGTGTGGTTCTCCTAAAGCGCATGCTTGTTCCGCGAGGCGAGGCACGCATCACACCCACCAATAAATACCCGTGTTCCCCACCAGACAAAGGCCGCTCTGAGTTCTCCACTTTTCTGTTACGGAGAGCAAGGCAACCCATTTTGAGCTTACTGGAAAGAAGATCGGATAGAAATGGAAAGAGATGCAACGTATTTTCCAGTTCGCTCTAATATAAATTAGGTTTTTATTGGATTTCCAGTTTGCAGGTTCCCTATGCAACCCGATGCCCAGAAATACTGCCACATTCAACAGGCCAAGAGCTCAACTTTGGGTGCATCTACAATATACGAGGGCGGGTCAATAAGTCCGTGACTTTTTGAATTTCTGGCCTCTTCACTGAAAGGGCGACACGGCTCCTGTCGACAGGGACCTGTCAGTTGACTCCTGTCAAAATGTGAACAAGCTGCGTCATTTAGTTTGTGTTTGACAGCCATTGACAGCATAATTTGAGGTGAAAATGGAAAAAAGTGGATTTCGTGTGCTCATTAAGCATTAGTTTTTGCGGGGGAAAAACCCATCACTCAAACCAAGGCTCAGCTTGATAAATACGATGGGGACTCTGCACCATCAATTTCAATGGTAAAAAAGTGGTTTACTGAATTTCGTTGTGGCCGTACAAGCATGGAAGATGCCGGACGCTCTGGACGCCCAGTTGAGGTCTCTACACCCGAAACCATTGAAAAAATTCAGAAAGCTTTCCGCAAGATGGGTGCCGCGTTTGCTCACCATCGACCACAAACGCAATCGCGTGACAATTTCGCAGGAGCGTTTGGCGTTGTTCAACCGCAATATGGATGGGTTTTTGCACCAAGCCCCGCCCCCTCCCCTCTGGCTTTGGAGCTCCCAGCAGCTTCTCCAGGCTTGAGGATGGCAATGCCAAGCCAGTGGTGACATAGCTAGCACAAGGCTGGCTTGGCTCTGCCCTCCTCAAGGCTGGAAGCTGCTGGTGAGGCTGAAGTCAGAGGGGCGGAGCCAGGCTGCGCCAAGCCCACCCCTCCCCTCTGGCTTTGGGTTCCAGCAGCTTCTCCAGGCTTCCTGGAGAAGCTGCTGGTAGAGCAGAAGTCAGAGGGGGTGGAGCCAGGCTGCGCCAAGCCCCGCCCCCTCCCCCTCTGGCTTTGGAGCTCCCAGCAGCTTCTCCAGGCTTGAGGATGGCAATGCAAAGCCAGTGGTGACATAGCTAGCACAAGGCTGGCTTGGCACTGCCCTCCTCAAGGCTGGAGAAGCTGCTGGTGAGCTGAAGTCAGAGGGGAGGGGCCAGGCTGCCAAGCCCCGCCCCTCCCCTCTGGCTTTGGGTTCCCAGCAGCTTCTCAGGCTTGAGGATGGCAATGCCAAGCCAGTGGTGACATAGCTAGCACAAGGCTGGCTTGGCTCTGCCCTCCTCAAGGCTGGAGAAGCTGCTGGTAGAGCTGAAGTCAGAGGGGGGCGGAGCCAGGCTGCGCCAAGCCTCGCCCCTCCCTCTGGCTTTGGAGCTCCCAGCAGCCTCTCCAGGCTTGAGGATGGCAATGCCAAGCCAGTGGTGACATAGCTAGCACAAGGCTGGCTTGGCTCTGCCCTCCTCATGGCTGGAGAAGCTGCTGGTAGAGCTGAAGTCAGAGGGGGGCGGAGCCCGGCTGCAAAGCCCCACCCCCCCCTCTGGCTTTGGGCTCCCAGCAGCTTCTCAGGCTTGAGGATGGCAATGCCAAGCCAGGGGTGACATAGCTAGCACAAGTCTGGCTTGGCTCTGCCCTCCTCAAGGCTGGAGAAGCTGCTGGTAGAGCTGAAGTCAGAGGGGGCGGAGCCAGGCTGCGCCAAGCCCCGCCCCTCCCCTCTGGCTTTGGAGTTCCCAGCAGCTTCTCCAGGCTTGAGGATGGCAATGCCAAGCCAGTGGTGACATAGCTAGCACAAGGCTGGCTTGGCTCTGCCCTCCTCAAGGCTGGAGAAGCTGCTGGTAGAGCTGAAGTCAGAGGGGGCGGAGCCAGGCTGCGCCAAGCCCCGCCCCCTCCCCTCTGGCTTTGGAGCTCCCAGCAGCTTCTCCAGGCTTGAGGATGGCAATGCCAAGCCAGTGGTGGCATAGCTAGCACAAGGCTGGCTTGGCACTGCCCTCCTCAAGGCTGGAGAAGCTACTGGGAAGTCTGTTGAGGGAGGGGGCAGGGCCAATCTGGCTCCGCCCCCCCTCTGGCGCCCCATACAGCTGGGATCGACCTCCTCTGGTCCCGGGATTGACTGGTCGATCGCAATCGACTTCCTGGGCAGCCCTAATTAAAGCATAGTGATTAATCACAAAAACAATATGTTTGGGGGAGTGTGGACAACGGATGACTGGATTTGCAGTACCTTCGATTTGGCTCTGACTTCCACAGACCACTGAGACCCCCACAAATTACAGACCTGGACCAAACTTGGCACAAAGAACCCACACGACCAACAGAAAATACTGGAGGGGTTTGGGAGGAATTGGCAGTGATTTAAGGGAGATGCAGTTCACCTACATCCGAACAGCACTGAAGCCAAACAACTATGGATCTGGACCAAACTTGGCACGAATACTCAATATGGCCAAATTTGAACACTGGTGGAGTTTTGAGAAAATAGCCCTTCTCGTTTGGGAGTTGTAGTTACTGGGATTTATGGTTTACCTACAATCAAAGAGCATTTTGAACTCCACGAACAATGGAATCGAGCCAAACTTGGCGCACAGAACCCCCTTGACCCACAGAAAATATTGGAGGGGTTTGGAATGGTGCCTCCGCCGGGAAGGCGCTTTCTTCCGTGGTGGTGGGGAGGCTCCGCTGGAGGACGCGGAGGCCTTTGCACTGCACTGCGTGTGGGGGTCAAAGCGAAGGGGGCGGGGCCAAAGAAGATGGCTAATCGTTCACCGCCCCCTTAAAGGGGTTTACCACCCCCCAAATACCCCTGAGCCTCCCACCGCTCCCTTGGATCGCCTCACTGCCCACCAGGGGGTGGTACCACCCACTTTGAGAATCAGTGCTCTAACTGGAGGTCAGCTATAACCAGCAGTGCTGCAGAACTCAAAGAGGCATAAATGGGAGGGCAAAATGTGACAAGAGGAAGAAGGCATATCAAGCACCTAACACGCAAGAGTGCTATGGTCGCGCCATCTTGGATCCGCTCAGACGCAGCTAAGTAAACAAAGTTAGTGCTGCAGCTGCGCATCGAGTGACCGTGGCAATTTGGGATCACAACAAGACAAGCGAGTGACAGTGATGGAGAAGTTTTTGAGAAGGGAAAATGCAAATCCTGAATAAGGCCAGGTTTCACACTAAGTGAGTGTATAAATACATTTAAAAACATATTAACTATATGTATTATTGTGTTAAGTGTCATTTTGTATACGGAGTGTATAAATACATTTTGAAACATATTAACTATATGTATTACTGTGTTAGAGTGTCATTTTGTATACGGAGTGTATAAATACATTTTAAAACATATTAACTATATGTATTACTGTGTTAGAGTGTCATTTTGTATACGAAGTGTATAAATACATTTAAAAACATATTAACTATATGTATTACTGTGTTAGAGTGTCATTTGTATACGGAGTGTATAAATACATTTAAAAACATATTAACTCTATGTATTACTGTGTTAGAGTGTCATTTGTATACAGAGTGTATAAATACATTTTAAAACATATTAACTATATGTATTACTGTGTTAGAGTGTCATTTTGTATACAGAGTGTATAAATACATTTTAAAACATATTAACTATATGTATTACTGTGTTAGAGTGTCATTTTGCGTCATTTTGGTTGGTGGTGTGCCACGGCTCAAAAAAGGTTGAAAATCACTGACCTACGTATCCACCACTAAGACACTACACTTGGGAGGCCATCATACTTGGATAACAAGGGATCGCCTAAGTAAGTAAGTAAGTAAAGTAAGAGGAGGAGGAAGAGAAGAAGCAGCGAGAGAAGAGTCTCCTTCTTCTTCTCCCAAGGCCTTGTCCCTTTCCTCGCACCTTGTGGGTGGCCCGTCCATTTCCTCCTCGGACGTCTAATCCTCCCGCGAAAGCCTTGGCCTGATTTGCTGTATTGGCGACAGATAAGTCCTGTCCCGGGTCCCAGGCACGGTGACCGGACACCACCTCTCAACGTCTCTGCCGGCGGGACTTAGGGCCAAACAAAAGGCCGCCTATGCGCTTGCCCGTCCTCGGGAGAGGCTTAGGAGCATTTTTGTCATTTCTGAACGGCTCATGTCTTGCGGGAACCGAGGCGGGCGAACAGGGGCGGGATCGTCTAATCTCTTTAAAACTTAATCTTCCCTCTAAAACACACACACACACACACACCGAAAAACCTTTGGATAAGGATGCCGTGTCCCATTAATGGAACTAATTAGGTTAAGATTACCTCCAATGGTACAAGCCTGTCCCAGATTTCAGGCTTTCGTCCCCATCTTCTTTGCCGCCTATAGTTTATCAACTCTACGTTTCTCCGCTCTTCGTTTTCCCTTTTGTCGCTGATGCCACGTATGCACACTTCCCGGGAAGCAAGGGCCATTCAATGCAATGGGGCGCATGCACTTCCCTGTCAGTGTGCATTGTATGGCTTCGTCAGTGTTTCTCAACCTTCCTCGTGCTGCGACCCCTTCACGCGGTTCCTCACGTTGTGGTGGCCCCGAAACATCTCTATCTTTCTGCTCTATATAATGAAGTGGAAAGTTTGTATGTATGTATGTATGTATGTATGTTTGTTTGTATGTGGCAGCGTTCTGATTGGCTGCCACTTTCACAGGCTCCAAAAGCTCCAGAGTCCAAGAGGCAGAATGGGCCCCTCATTTTGATCATTTGTCTGAGGTGATATACCATGGGTGCATCCGTTCCCTTTCATTACCAAAAACAGAGCCATAATAATTATGGCAACCAATCACATGAATGCAGGAATCGTGAAAAACATATTCAAAACTCGGCCTTCAATTGGGAGCAGCCGAGAAAAGAAAGGCAAAGGGATAGTAACCACATCCACTCAAAGGAGCAGCGAGGTAGCCACGTCCAAATTCAAGTTCACCTCTTGTTTGGAGAACGGAAATTACTTTCCGAGACAGACATATTTTCCGCAAATGTTTTTTGGCTCTTTAGAATTTTTGGGGGGTCTTTCCGCTCTATTTCTCCCCCAAAAATGCTTTCTTTATATACAACGTTGTCTTATTTTATTGGAAAATGTCCTGCCCGCTCGCCACTGAAAGCTTTGAGATGTTTTTAAGATACTCCTTGAAATTGGTTTGCTCTCATCTTGGGAAATCGGTGTAATAAATAATGGGCACAACCCAATGTCGAGCTGGAAGAGCTCTTTTGGACCAGAGCCGACATGGAGGTGCAATGGCGTGTCGTTCCAGACAAACGTTGCTTTTTTAATCGGTTCGAAGCGGCGTCCACCAAACGCAAGTGCCGGGAAGGAGAGCTCGACCCTTCTCTGGGCAGGAAAGCGTGCGGAGACTCAATGAAGTCCTCTGCGTCAGTGTTTCCCAACCTTTTTTGAGCATGGGACACTTCTTACATTTACCAAATCCTGGGGCACACCCCCAACCCAAATGACACAAAATGACACTCTAACACAGTAATACATATAGTTAATATGTTTTTAAATGTATTTATACACTCAGTGTAAAACCTGGGCCTGTTTCAATGCACACAACATAGATACCCCGCCTCGTGTGCTTCGGACATAGATATCCCGCCTTCTGTGCTTCGGACATAGATACCCCGCCTTGTCTGCTTCGGACATAGATATCCCGCCTCGTGTGCTTCGGACATAGATATCTCGCCTCGTGTGCTTCGGACATAGATATCCCGCCTCGTGTGCTTCGGACATAGATATCCCGCCTCGTGTGCTTCGGACATAGATATCCTGCCTTGTGTGCCGGACATAGATATCCCGCCTTGTGTGCTTCGGACATAGCTATCCCACCTTGTGTGTGCTTCGGACATAGATATCCCACTTGTGTGCTTCGGACATAGATATCCCGCCTTGTGTGCTTCGGACATAGATATCCCGCCTTGTGTGCTTCGGTGATAGCGATCGAGCATTCCGTGCTTGGGAGATAGTGAGCCAGCCATGCGGGCTTCGGACATAGATATCCCGCCTTGTGTGCTTCGGACATAGATATCCCGCCTTGTGTGCTTCGGACATAGATATCCCGCCTTGTGTGCTTCGGACATAGATATCCCGCCTTGTGTGCTTCGGACAGACATCCCGCCTTGTGTGCTTCGGACATAGATATCCCGCCTTGTGTGCTTCGGACATAGATACCCCGCCTTGTGTGCTTCGGACATAGATATCCCGCCTTGTGTGCTTCGGACATAGATATCCCGCCTTGTGTTCTTCGGACATAGATATCCCGCCTTGTGTGCTTCGGACATAGATATCCCGCCTTGTGTGCCGGACATAGGACATAGATATCCCACCTTGTGTGCTTCGGACATAGATATCCCGCCTTGTGTGCTTTGGACATAGATATCCCGTCTTGTGTGCTTCGGACATAGATATCCCGCCTTGTGTGCTTCGGACATAGATATCCCGCCTTGTGTGCTTCGGACATAGATATCTCGCCTTGTGTGCTTTGGACATAGATATCCCGCCTTGTGTGCTTCGGACATAGATATCTCGCCTTGTGTGCTTAGGACATAGATATCCCGCCTTGTGTGCTCGGACATAGATATCCCGCCTTGTGTGCTTCGGACATAGATATCCCGCCTTGTGTGCTTTGGACATAGATATCCCGCCTTGTGTGCTTCGGACATAGATATCCCGCCTTGTGTGCTTTGGACATAGATATCCCGTCTTGTGTGCTTCGGACATAGATATCTCGCCTTGTGTGCTTCGGACATAGATATCCCGCCTTGTGTGCTTCGGACATAGATATCCCGCCTTGTGTGCTTCGGACATAGATATCCCGCCTTGTGTGCTTTGGACATAGATATCCCGCCTTGTGTGCTTCGGACATAGATATCCCGCCTTGTGTGCTTCGGACATAGATATCCCGCCTTGTGTGCTTCGGACATAGATATCCCGCCTTGTGTGCTTTGGACATAGATATCCCGCCTTGTGTGCATAGATTCGGACATAGATATCCCGCCTTGTGTGCTTCGGACATAGATATCCCGCCTTGTGTGCTTGGACGGACATAGATACCCCGCCTTGTGTGCTTTGGACAGAGATATCCCGCCTTGTGTGCTTCGGACGGACATAGATATCCCGCCTTGTGTGCTTCGGACATAGATATCCCGCCTTGTGTGCCGGACATAGATATCCCGCCTTGTGTGCTTCGGACATAGATATCCCTTCGGACATAGCGGACTAGATGTGTGCTTTGGACATGATATCCCGCCTTTGTGTGCTTCGGACATAGATATCCCGCCTTGTGTGCTTTGGACATAGATATCCCGCCTTGTGTGCTTCGGACATAGATATCCCGCCTTGTGTGTCGGACATAGATATTCGGACATAGATATCCCGCCTTGTGTGCTTCGGACATAGATATCCCGCCTCGTGTGCTTTCGGACATAGATATCCCCGCCTTGTGTGCTTCGGACATAGATATCACGCCTTGTGTGCTTCGGACATAGATATCCCGCCTCGTGTGCTTCGGACGTAGATATCCCGCCTTGTGTGCTTCGGACATAGATATCCCGCCTTGTGTGCTTTGGACATAGATATCCCGCCTTGTGTGCTTCGGACATAGATATCCCGCCTTGTGTGCTTCGGACATAGATATCCCGCCTTGTGTGCTTCGGACATAGATATCCCGCCTTGTGTGCTTCGGACATAGATATCCTGCCTTGTGTGCTTGGACATAGATACCCCCGCCTCGTGTGCTTCGGACATAGATATCCCGCCTTGTGTGCTTCGGACATAGATATCCCGCCTTGTGTGCTTCGGACATAGATATCCCGCCTTGTGTGCTTCGGACATAGACATCCCGCCTTGTGTGCTTCGGACATAGACATCCCGCCTTGTGTGCTTCGGACATAGATATCCCGCCTTGTGTGCTTCGGACGTAGATATCCCGGCTTGTGTGCTTCGGACATAGATATCCCGGCTTGTGATATCCCGGACGATATCCCGGCTTGTGTGCTTCGGACATAGATATCCCGGCTTGTGTGCTTCGGACATAGATATCCCGCCTTGTGTGCTTCGGACGTAGATATCCCGCCTTGTGTGCTTCGGACGTAGATATCCTGCCTCGTGTGCTTCGGACATAGATATCCCGCCTCGTGTGCTTCAGACATAGATATCCCACCTCGTGTGCTTCGGACATAGATATCCCGCCTTCTGTGCTTCGGACATAGATACCCCGCCTTGTCTGCTTCGGACATAGATATCCCGCCTTGTGTGCTTCGGACATAGATATCCCGCCACGGAAACGGTTCCGTGCACAACTCTCCTTCCAACTGAATCTTAAGTACGCAGAGCTGCACACCAATGCTCCTGCTCTTCCCACATGTGGAGTGTCTCTAACACTATCCCCCTCCCTGTTTTCTTTCCTTTCCAGCCACTAATCTTTGACAGGCAGACAAGGCTTCTCACTCATCGGTTTGGCTGAATGTGGGAATGTGTTTTGGACTGAGCAGTACCTTCAGTAATTACATGATATCACTGCAACTCCCAATAATGATGGATTAAGGCCAAACTTGGCACACAGAGCCCCCATGACCCACTCTACGTCCTGGTGCTGCTTGGACCATGGACGATGGGACTCGCAGTGCCTTCACGAACTTCCTGACACCACTGCGAGCCACATAAATCACTGCTAAAGACCAACTAATACGTTTCTCAAATAACCCGTAAATAAAATAAAATAAAAATGTGTTTTCCGATTGGCGACCCCTCTGAAACCCCCCGGCGACCCCCTCCCAGGGGTCCCGACCCCCAGGTTGAGAAACACTGATCTAGATTGAAGGCATTTGAGCTGCCATGAGTCCTAGGAGTTGTAGTTTACAAGGTCTTTTGCAAACTACATCTCCCAGGGACCTACGGCCATCGAAGTGGTGCCAAACTGCTTTAATTTCACGGCGTAGATTCAGTGAACGCGACACGAACGCTCCCCCGTCTTTGCTTTCCGCCTCTCCCCGTCTCCATAATCGAAAAGCCCTCTTTGCTTGTTTATCGAGACAGTTTGGAATACTTAAACAGTTGTGTATTCAAAGATCAGGAGGAGAGGGGGGAGGGCGCGTTTCCTCCGGACCGGCTGGCCCGTTGGATCAATGCGGAATCACGATAACGGCTCCGGCTTTGCTGAAAAAACCCGCGCGCACAGAACGAGAGTCTTTAAGCAAAGATCAGCCACTCAAACTCTAATTCCTTTTGCTAATTAAGCAGCCTGTTAATTGCGCTCAGGGCCTCTAATGCCATGTCATTATGCTTTCTAACAGCCTGCTTGACATCAATAGGGTTACAAGCGCCATCCAAACAAAGAAGGCACCTGACACTTAATGAATTAGGGTAATGCTGGTACTTTCACCGGCCACTGGCACTCTGCCTTCCGCCCAGAAGGGCTGTCGTTCGGATTTCCTCATCGTTCTCAGAGCCGGGAAAGAAGGAGGAGAAGGAGAAGAAGAAAAAATAGTGGGAAAGGGATAGGCAGCACTTGTTTGAGTGTTTTTCAACCTTTTTTGAACCGCGGCACACTTTTTACATTCACAGAATCCTGGGTTACACCACCAACTATAAGAATTTGGTGGGCATTGACCTTGGGTTTTGGAGTTGTAGTTCACCTATATCCAAAGAGCAAAGTATTGTGGGCAAAGTATCTATAATATTGTTGAGTCAGTGTTTTGAGAAATACAGTCAAACATTGTATTTAGAAAACTAGTAACCTTATGATCTCTGCCTCTAAGAAGATACTGTAACCCAGTGTTTTTCAACCTTTTTTGAGCCGCGGCACACTTTTTACATTTCCAAAATCCTGGGTCACACCACCAACCAAAATGACACTCTAATGACACTCTAACACAGTCATACATATAGTTAATATGTTTTTAAATGTATTTATACACTCAGTGTGAAACCGGGGCCTGTTTCAACGAACACAACATAGATATCCTGGCAGGAATGGCAGAAAGACACAAACTTCCGAAACAGAATTCCCATAACCAAGAGAAAATGCTATAAGAGTTTGGTGGGAATTGACCTTGGGTTTTGGAGTTGTAGTTCACCGACATCCGGAGAGCACTGTGGACTCAAACAATGTTGGATCAGGACCAAACTTGGCATGCATACTCAATATGCCCAAATGTGAACACAGATGGAGTTTGAGGGAAATAGACCTTGACATTTGGGAGTTACCGTTTCTGAGATTTATAGTTAACACACAAAGAGCATCCTGAAGTCTTGCAACAATGGAATTGAACCAAACTTTTATATTGAACTCTCATTACAGTTTCTGGGAGTTACAGTTTCTGGGATTTATGTGAGTATATACATACATACGATGAGAAATGGATTCCCCAAAAGGCAGAATGAGGGGACACTTCAGACCTGGCTCTGCAAAAGGCATGCTCAGGACTCTGGGAAGGAAGAGAAGACGGAAGGAAGGGGGAAAGGAAGAAAGAAAGACAGAGGAAATAAAGGAGAGATGGGAGAGGAAGAAAGAAAGGAAGAAAAGAAAAGCAGGAGAGAGACAAGGAGGGGAAAAGAAAGAAGGAAATGGGAATGGAGGAAAGGAAAGGATGGGGAAAAGAAAGGAAAAAGAGTGAGGGAAAAGTAAAATAATGAAGGGAAAAGAAGAAAAGAAAGAAGGAGAGAGAGGGGGGAGTGAAAAGAAAGAAAGGAGAAGGAAAGGAAGAATAGAAGAGGAAGGAAAAAAGAGGGAGGGAGAATGGAGGAAAGAAGGAAGGGGAGAGAGGGAAAAGGAAGGAGAGGACAAGGAAAGGGTGAAGGGGAGAAAGGAAAGAAGGAAGAAGGAAGGAAGAGGGAGAATGGCGAAAAGCAGGAAGGGGAGAGGGAGGGAAAAGGAAGGAGAGAAGGAGAGAAGGAGAAGGAAAGGGTGAAGGGGAGAAAGGAAGGAGGGAAGAGGAAGGAAAGAAGAGGGAGAATGGAGAATAGAAGGAAGGGGAAAGGAGGAGGGAAAAGGAAGGAGAGAAGGAGAAGGAAAGGGTGAAGGGGAGAAAGGAAGAAAGAGGAAGGAAGAGGGAGAATGGAGGAAAGATGGGGAAGTGAAGGGAGGGAGGAAGGAGAGAAGGAAAGGGTGAAGGGGGAGAAAGAAAGGAAGGAAGGAAGGAAGGAAGGAAGAGGAAGGAAGATGGAGAATGGAGGAAAGAAGGAAGGGGAGAGAGGGAGAGAAGGAGAAGGAAAGGGTGAAGGGGAGAAAGGGAGGAAGAGAGGAAGGAAGAAGAGGGAGAATGGAGAAAAGAAGGAGGGGAGAGAGGGAGGGAAAAGGAAGGAGAGAAGGAGAAGGAAAGGGTGAAGGGGAGAAAGAAAGGAAGCAAGAGGAAGGAAGAGGGAGAATGGAGGAAAGAAAGAAGGGAAGGAAGGAAGAAGGAGAAGGAAAGGGTGAAGGGGAGAAAGAAAGGAAGGAAAGAAGGAAGGAAGGAAGGAAGAGGAAGGAAGATGGAGAATGGAGGAAAGAAGGAAGGGGAGAGAGGGAGAGAAGGAGAAGGAAAGGGTGAAGGGGAGAAAGGAAGGAGGGAAGAGGAAGGAAGAGGGAGAATGGAGGAAAGAAGGAAGGGGAGAGAGGGAGGGAGAAGGAAGGAGAGAAGGGAAGGAAAGGGTGAAGGGGAGAAAGAAAGGAAGCAAGAGGAAGGAAGAGGGAGAATGGAGGAAAGAAAGAAGGGAAGTGAGGGAGGGAAAAGGAAGGAGAGAAGGAAAGGATGGAAGAGGGAGGGAGGAACAAAGACGGAGGGAGGAAAGAAGGTAGGGAGAGAGGGAAGAATAAGAATGAAAGAAAAAGAGAGGGAAAATTGCGCTGCATGCTGGGAAACCGAGGCCCGGGCTGCTCTGGAGAGCCAGGTGCAATCATGGAAAGAGCCACGTCTGGCTCGCGAGCCATAGGTTCCCGACCCCTGTTCCACGCTGCCGAATGGAGGCACTTGACCTGCCATGGGCCAATCCTCACGCTAAACGAAAGGGGAAGGTGGTTCTGTGGACCCAGGGCACCTTTCTCCCAATTGAAGGATCCCATCCTTTGTTTACACACGAGCTCCTTCTCCTTTCCATTCTGCAAACCTTTTCTGCCTTGCTGTGTTTAGATTCCGTAAACGGTTCAGTGGGGAGAGGAAAGGGGTGCCGCCGCCGCCGCCGCCGCTCTTTGAGGCCTCTGGTTTCCGGCTGCTCCAGAGTGGAAGCATTGTGTTGATTAGAGGTTGAGGTTACGAAAGTGTTTACTCGGCAGCTCTGTAAACATGTCTGCTTTTAAATTGAACCAAACCCTCCAAAGGGAGCCGAGGAGGGTGAGAAGATGGACGGACGGCAGAGCGGCTCTCCCCCACCCGCCACCCTTCGGTCCAATCCAAACCATTGCGACTTCTCCTGGGAACACCAGCCTTTGTGGTCCTTTGCTAAGGGCTTTGTGTGTCTGTGTGTGTATGAGAAACTACAAGTAGCGTCTGGTGTGAAGAGACTTGGCCATCTGCAAGGATGTTGCCCAGGGGAATCCCGGAAGTTTGACGTTTTACCATCTTTGTGGGAGGCTTCTCTCATGTCCCCGCATGAGCTCGATCCGCTCTCCCTGGATTCGAACCGCTGACCGATTGGTCTGCAGTGCTCCTGGCACAAAGGTTCAACACACTGTTCCAACAGGGGCTCACATAGGAAGGGATGCACCCATAGAAAGAGGGGCATTCAACCACTCTATAAGCAGGCCTGTATTACTAGCAAACTGGAGGTTGAATGTGCCGTCCAGTAGTTTATTTTTATTTATTTACTTACTTACTTACTTACCTACTTACTTCATTTCTATTCGGCCTTTTTTACCCTGCAAGGGACTCAGGGCAGATTACAATGTACACATTACATTTAGACATATTCCCGGTGCTTGTCACCTGCTCGCCCACAGAAAACCATCTATCTATTTATCTATCTATATATACAAAGGAAGAGTCGTCATGGAAAGACCGTCCCAAACAGAGAAACCTTACAACGCAGAGACACCAAACTTGCCAACAGAAATAGGCCTCAGACAAGGTAGGTCTGTAGCAAAGAAACTTTCCCCCCCAAAACCTAAAAGGCCCCCAAAACAACGAGTTAAAAACAACTACATTTCCCAGCATCCTCCGGGGCTGCCAACGACTCTCCCAGCCTCTACATTCTGACAACATGATTGGTTGCCAATAAGGGCGGATTTGCATAACTCCTGTACTGGCCAGCCAACATGAACATTCCGACCCATAATAAACTGTCAGAGGAGGATAAGGCAAAGGGCTAAGGCACAAAATGTACACCCCTACAAATCACAGACCACGCCCAAAATTGACAGTAAGGCTTCATTAACTTAGTTTCCCTGACTATTGGACATTGTGTATGGCCTCACATTAATGGAATGCTGCTGATTACGCTCTGAATTAACAGTAAGGCTTCATTAACTTGATTCTCCCGATTAGCCCTCAGCTCATTGGACATTGTGTATGGCCTGAATTGACAGTAAGGCTTCATTAACTTGATTTGCTGTTCCTGACTAGGCCTCAGCTCATGGGACATTGTGTATGGCCTGAATTTACAGTAATCTACCTTGGCACACAGAGCCCCTATGACCCACGCTACATTCTACTACAGTTTGGAGGAGGGTGGACCATGGATTATGGGACTTGAAGTACCTCCATGGATAATGGGATATGTAGTACTTCAAAACCCATCATTCCCCACAGACCACTGTGTCCCAGAACCAAGACCGATAAAGACCAAACTTGGCACACAATGCCCCCCATGACCCACACTCCATCCGACTGCAGATTAGAGGAGGACACACCATGGATAATGGGATTTCAAGTACCTCCACTCACTTCCAAAGTACCCCACCCACACACACATCAACCTCTACATCAACACAGCAGACGGAAAGACAAAAAACATTGTATATCCACAAGCTATGCAGAACGCCAGCAACACACCACACTCCCCAGGACAACTCCCAGGACTTCAACATCCCACCCACCAGAACAACCCACAACAACACAGCCATGAACCCAACAACAACAACTGTGGGATTATTTGCATGAAGGACATTACTCAGACTTCCTCGCATCTCCAAAATAGGGCACAGCAACGCGTGCTGGGTACAGGATGGTGGCCTGCTAGTCTATGTATATAATAAAAGTCAGCGTTTCCCAGCCTTGAGGGGAGGTGCCAAGCCAGCTGCTGGGAGGCACTGACCCTCAAGGCAGCGTTGGGAGAGCTGATTGGTTGCCACTGTGGGATTATTTGCATGAAGGACTCTGATTGGCCAGCCTCAGAACTCCAATATTCTAAAGCAGTGTTTCCCAACATTTTTTGAGCCGCCGCACACTTTTAACATTAAAAAAAAATCCAGGGGCACACCACCAATCTAAATGACACAAAATGATACTCTGACACATTCTAAGACACCAGACAGAGGGGATTGGTTGCCACTGAGGACGTATTTGCATAAAGAAGTCTGATTGGCCATCTACATTCCAACATTCTAAGGTGACGGAGAGGGAAAAGGAAAGGCCTCAGGCAGTCAGTCACTGCGGCCCACAGCAATGACGGATCAGGACCAAACTTGGCACACAGGGGCCCAATGGCCCACTTCACAACCTGGTGTGGTTTAGGGCCGGATGGGCCACGAATGATGGGATTTGCAGTAGCTTCACCTGATTCACTTCCCAAACAACACTGTAGCCCCTATAAATCACAGACCAGGCCCAAAATTGACAGCAAGGCTTCATTAACTTGATTTCCCTGACTAGGCCTCACTTAATGGGATGCTGTTTAAGGCCTGAATTGACAGCAAGGCTTGATTCACTTGATTTTCCCGACTAGGCCTCAGCTCATGGGACATTGTGTATGGCCTGAATTGACAGTAAGGCTTCATTAACTTGATTTTCCCAACTAGGCCTCAGCTCATGGGACATTGTGTATGGCCTGAATTGACAGTAACCTACCTCGGCACACAGAACCCCTATGACCCATGCTATTCTCTACTGCAGTTTGGAGGAAGGTGGAACATGGATGATGGGACTTGATGTACCTCCATGGATTATGGGATTTGTAGTACTTTCAAACCATTCCCCACAGACCACTGCGGCACAGAACCAAGACCGATAAAGACCAAACTTGGCACACAATGCCCCCATGACCCACACTCCATCCGACTGCAGTTTGGAGGAGGGCGGACCATGGATGATGGGATTTCAAGTACCTCCACTCGCTTCCCGAGCCCGCTGCGACCCTCATCCAGTGATTGAGGAAGACCACACTTCGCACACAAAGCCCCCATGACCCACTCTACATCCTGGTGCAGTTCGGAGGAGGGTGGACCACGGGTGATGGGACTTGAGGTACCTTCACTCACTTCCCGAGACCACTGCAAGCCAAGTAAACACCTGATAAGGACCAAACTTCCATTCCAAGTCAATGATTGTGTGATTCCCTCCTTGCCCCGATTCGTGTATGTTTGCGGCTCTTAAATCAGTTGACTCGGTTTTCGGTTCTTCTCAAAGTCCGCCTCCGAACGCCGTTCGCGCTCCCCGCGCACATTTAATATAGAATTGACGTTTGATATATGCCCCCGTCACCGTTTTCCGTTTTTGTACTGAGAGCCTTTTGTTCGGCCGAGATTAGGCGAGGAGGATTTGGCTTTCATTTGCCGTAAGGTTTCACTCCATACATCATGGCCGTCTCGCGGCCTTTAATGAGAGCCTACGGTGGCTTGGCAACATGAAAGCGCCCCGAAGCCCTCGCTCTCTCTCTCTCTCTCTCCGCGCATTCTTCTCCTAAACGCTCCGATGCTTCAAAAGTAGGGTTGATGTTCCAAATATTAGCTGCGTACCCACACCCCCCACTTTCTCTCTATCCTTTGGAAAGGGGTCCGTAAAGCAGACCACGGCCTCGTCCCACATGTCAAGAGCGGGCGGCCCGTCCTTCTTGCCTCGACTGCGGACTCACATCTGTTTCCCGGCTTTCTCTCTCTCTCTCTCTCTTTTTGTGAAACGACGTTCATTTTTCACCGTCACGTCTTCGCTCACGCCAAGGACTTTCTTGCATTTATTAAACAAGCACAGGTAACCGCAAAGACCCAAAAACTCCCAGACGGACACAACGACTTGCGGCGGAGTGGCGGCCGCGTCCAAATTATTACTATTATTATAATAATAAATCTATTGTATAAAGGAGGTCCCGTCATGGAATGACCGCCATAGACAACAAACACCACTGGCAAAAGCCACACCCCCTCCACATCACAACCAGCACACAGCCGGACTGAGACAACTACGTCACCACAACACACACAAAATAAACCCCACAAATACCTGGCAACTTCCCCAACACAAAACCCAGGACTGCACTCACTACTCACCACCACACACACCTCCAAATACACACACGTCCCAGGCACAATACTACCCACACAACACAACACAACTTCCTATCACAACCCATCCCCCCAACCTTACCGGACCCCGCACACACAATGCCTACCACCACCACAAACAAAAAACAACTCCACCTATACTCCAACCACAACACAACACAACACCACAAACACACGCAAACACCCAAAACACCCCACCCACACAAGCAATCCACAACATAGTACCACCCACAATGCCACCACACACCCACTAACTCACCAAAAAGTCCCAGGCACAATACTCCAGCAATTCCTACCCACACAACACAACTTCCACATAACCCATCCCCCCTATCACAATTCATCCCCCAACCACCACCGGGACAAAAAACAACTCCACCAATGCCACAACACAACACCACAAACACCACAAACACCCAAAACACCACCCACACAAGCAATCCACAACATAGTACCACCCACAATGCCACCACACACCCACTAACTCACCAAAAAAGTCCCAGGCACAATACTCCAGCAATTCCTACCCACACAACACAACACAACTTCCTATCACAACCCATCCCCCCAACCTTACCGGACCCCGCACACACAATGCCTACCACCACCACAAACAAAAAACAACTCCACCTATACTCCAACCACAACACAACACCACAAACACACACAAACACCCAAAACACCCCACCCACACAAGCAATCCACAACATAGTACCAGCCACAATGCCACCACACACCCACTAACTCACCAAAAAAGTCCCAGGCACAATACTCCAGCAATTCCTACCCACACAACACAACACAACTTCCTATCACAATCCATCCCCCCAACCTTACCGGACCCTGCACACACAATGCCTACCACCACCACAAACAAAAAAACAACTCCACCTATACTCCAACCACAACACAACACAACACCACAAACACAAAACACCCAAAACCCACACAACCAATCCACAGCAATCCACAACATAGTACCACCCACAATGCCACCACACACCCACTAACTCACCAAAAAAGTCCCAGGCACAATACTCCAGCAATTCCTACCCACACCACACAACACAACTTCCTATCACAATCCATCCCCCCAACCTTACCGGACCCCGCACACACAATGCCTACCACCACCACAAACAAAAAACAACTCCACCTATACTCAAACCACAACACAACACAACACCACAAACACACACAAACACCCAAAACACCCCACCCACACAAGCAATCCACAACATAGTACCACCCACAATGCCACCACACACCCACTAACTCACCAAAAAAGTCCCAGGCACAATACTCCAGCAATTCCTACCCACACCACACAACACAACACAACTTCCTATCACAATCCATCCCCCCAACCTTACCGGACCCCGCACACACAATGCCTACCACCACCACAAACAAAAAACAACTCCACCTATACTCCAACCACAACACAACACAACACCACAAACACCCAAAACACCCCACCCACACAAGCAATCCACAACATAGTACCACCCACAATGCCACCACACACCCACTAACTCACCAAAAAAGTCCCAGGCACAATACTCCAGCAATTCCTACCCACACAACACAACACAACTTCCTATCACAACCCATCCCCCCAACCTTACCGGACCCCGCACACACAATGCCTACCACCACCACAAACAAAAAACAACTCCACCTATACTCCACCACCACACAACACAACACCACAAACACACACAAACACCCCACCCACGCAAGCAATCCACAACATAGTACCACGCACAATGCCACCACACACCCACTAACTCCCCAAAAAAGTAATACCTGCACACAACACAATACGCACATAACAGAAACACTACAAATCTGTGGCATAGACCTTGACACAGAATGCTTCTCCCACGGACAACTCTACGTAGCGTGCTCCGGAGTTGGGAAACGAAAATAAGGTGGGGCTGTCTTACATACAATGTAGATAAGGCAGAAGCAACACAACAATGCTATAAATAACATTGTTGTGTTGCTTCTGCCTTATCTCCAGAGTTGGGAAACCACAGAACCTGTACATCAACACAGCAGACGGAAAGACACAAAACATTGTATATCCACAAGCTCTGCAGGACGCCAGCAACACCACACACCCACAACTCCCCAGGACTTCAACATCCCACCCACCAGAACAACCCACAACGACACAGCCATGACCCCACAAAGACCATAAGTCACATCATTTCCAACCCTTACATACTCAGACTATCTCGCATCTCCTAAATAGGGCACAGCAACGCCTGCCGGGTACAGCTAGTCATATTATAATTGCATTATTATTATTTAATATTATAGTCCCCAAGCTAATAATAAAAGTGAATGTATGTATGTATGTATGTATGTATGCGGAGGGATATGTGGCAGCGTTCTGATTGGCTGCCACTTTCACAGGCCACTGTGACCAGCGCGGCTGACGGACCTGGATCAAACATGGCACACATAACCCCCATGGCCCCCTTTACGTCCTGGTGAGGTTTGGGGGAGGACGGACAAAGGATGATGGGATCCGTAGTACCTTTAAACCCTTCATTCCCCACAGACCACTGCGGCCCTGAACAAAGACCTATAAAGACTACACTTGGCACATGGTGCCCCCATTACCCAATCTACATCCTACTGCAGTTTAGAGAGGGGCGGACCATGGATGATGGGATTTCAAGTACCTCCACTCACTTCCCGAGCCCACTGCGATCCTCATCCAGTGACTGATCAAGACCAAACTTGGCCCACAGAGCCCCCATGACCCACCTAACATCCTGGTGAAGTACGGAGGAGGGTGGACCATGCATGATGGGACTTGAAGTACCTTTACTCCTTTCCCAAGATGGCTTCGACCCTCATCCAATGACTGATCAAGACCATACTTGGCCCACAAAGCCCCCATGACCCACTTAACATCCTGGTGAAGTACGGAGGAGGGTGGACCATGCATGATGGGACTTGAAGTACCTTAACTCATTTCCCGAGACCACTGCGACCCTCAGCACACAAAGCCCCCATGACCCACTTAACATCCTGGTGAAGTACGGAGGAGGGTGGACCATGCATGATGGGACTTGAAGTACCTTTACTCCTTTCCCAAGATGGCTTCGACCCTCATCCAATGACTGATCAAGACCAAACTTGGCCCACAGAGCCCCCATGACCCACTTAACATCCTGGTGAAGTACGGAGGAGGGTGGAGCATGCATGATGGGACTTGAAGTACCTTTACTCCTTTCCCAAGATGGCTTCGACCCTCATCCAATGACTGATCAAGACCAAACCTGGCCCACAGAGCCCCCATGACCCACTCAACATTCTACTGCCATTTGGAGGAGAGTGGACCCCTATGGCCCACTCTAAATACTGGTGCTGTTTGGAGGAGGGTGGACCATGGGTGATGGGACTCGCAGTGCCTTCACTAACTTCCTGACACTACTGCGACCCACATAAAGAACTGCAAAAGACCAACTAATACGTTTCTCAAATAGTCATAAATATAATTAAAAACATAACACCTAATAAAAAAATAAACAAATTATTAAGATATAAATATAGATATTAATTATAAAAAATAAAATAAAGATATTGATTATAAACATAAGAATTAATATTGGAAATAATAATAATAATAATTTTAATAATCAATAATTAATATTTTACTTATTATTATAATTATATTATTATTGTTGTTTCATTTCCTAGCCGCCGTGCCCCAAGGCTAATATTATTATTATTCACATATAACATATAAATATAGATATCAATTATAAAAAAATATATAGATATCGATTATAAACGTAAGAATTAATATTGGAAATAATAATTTTAATTTCATAATCAATAATTAATATTTTAGTCATTATTATAATTATATTATTATAGTTTCATTTCCTAGCCGCTGTGCCCCAAGGCTAATGTTATTATTATTCACATATAACATATAAATATAGATATTAATTATAAAAAATAAAATATAGATATTGATTATAAATGTAAGAATTAATACTAGAAATAATATTGGAAATAATAATAATAATTTTAATAATTAATATTTTAGTTATTATTATTATATTATTATTATTGTTTCATTTCCTAGTTGCTGTGCCCCAGGTCCGAAGCGTCCCGTCCTTCTGCCTTTGGGGAATCCTTTCCTCATCGTATGGACGTATAGACTCACATTTAGTTGAATCCAGTCTTAAAATATATATTATATACTAGCTGAACCCGGCACGCGTTGCTGTGCCCTATTTAGGAGATGTGAGGAAGTCTGGGCATGTAAGGGCTGGAAATGATGTATGTGTTTTGTGTGTGTTTATATGTGTACGTTTGTCTGTATATATGTGTGTGTTTGGGGGGGTGTGTGTGTGTATATATGTGTATAGCTGAACCCGGCACCCGTTGCTGTGCCCTATTTAGGAGATGTGTGGAAGTCTGGGTATGTATGGGTTGGTAGTGATGTGACTAAGTGTTTTGTGTGTGTTTTTATGTGTCTGTTTGGGTGTGTATGTGTGTGTGTATGTGTGTGAATTGCAAGAAGAATAACCTTTCATTTTTTACTGTGGGGGGATGCGATGGGGGACCCTGGGTAGGAGGTAGTTTGTTGCGCGGTGTGTCTCCCTTCGGCCTCGTCTTCCGGGAGTGGCAGGGAGGTGGGGCATTCCCTCGTCGCTCTTGCTCGCCATTTCCTTGGCGAAGGTGGTGCCGAAGGGGGACCTTTGCGAGGAGGACGGGTGCGGCGCCTCCTTGGCTTCCTCCGTGGTCCCATGCCGCGTCGGTTGGGTCCGGGAACGCTTGGGAGGCTGGGAGTTGGAGGAGGAGGCGGATACGGGCATGGGACTTCAGTTCCCAGAAAGCTCCGCCCTTGCTTCCCAGTGAGAGGCGCGGAGCCTTCTGGGAGGTGTAGTTCCTTGTCCGTAGTCGTCTCCTCCGTCGTTTCCCAGGTGCCCCATGGACCCTGGTTGCGTGGGCGGCTTCTCCGCCGCGTCCTTGTCCTTCCTCGGCGGCTGCCATCCTGGGCTGTGTCCAGAACCGGATGGCAGTCGCCGAGGAAGGGTAAGGACGCGTCGGAGAAGGCGGCCAAGGCGCCGCCGTGGGCGCCTTCTCCGCCGCGTCCTTGGCTTTCCTCAGCGGCTGCCATCCTGGCCTGGGTTCAGATCCGGATGGCAGTCGCCGAGAAAGGGCAAGTACGCTGCGGAGAAGGCGGCGAAGGCGGCGCCCGCGCGTCCCGGCTTGGTATCGGCGGAGGAGGTGGGCATGGCGTCGGCGGCGCGGGTTGGGTAATGTCTTGGGGCGTGGAGGTGGGGTGGGAGGGAGGAGGAGGCGGGGGCCAAGGGGAGGCGGGGGGGGAGGGTGTGTTGGAGGAGGAGGAGGGGCGGGGCGTTGCCACGGCCGCCGCCGCCTTGCGCCGTTTGTGCATGCGGGGAAAGGTTGTTTTTCGGGGGTCTTTTAGAGGGTGGAGGGTTGTGTTTCGGGGTGTTTTTGTGGGCCCTATAGGGACCTCGGGGTATGGGTCAGTGGTCTGGCGAGTTTCGTGGGTCTTGGACATGTAGTTTTCGCGCCTATTTGCCGGGTACCACGACCACTCTCTTTTTATATATATAGATTATATAGCTCTCACAGAAATAAATTTCCAAATACTTTGCTTTCATGGCTCTCTGAGTCAAAAAGGATCCCGACCCCTGGTCTACCTTGACCATATAATGCCATTTCCAAGAGCATTGCATGTGCCAGTGTAGATGAGGCCGCACGCTGTACCGTGAAGTACAATATCTGCTCCCATGTTCTTCCCAGGAAGATCTGAACATGTTCACAACTTCTCACTTCTTGGGCTTTGGGCTCAGATCAAGTTTCCAATTTTTTGTGTAGCGGGGAGAAGACCGGGAAACAATCAAAACAAGTTATTTCTTCAAAAGCAGGGGTATCTGCCAAAAAGGCCATTGCCCGACTTCCCGGCGGAAAGAGAAATAAACTCACAGCTCCATTCATTGCGCCGTCTGCGCATGAAGTCAAGGCTTTGGGGTGGTTCTGTTCAGTCGTGCTGGCAGGCATCCTGCAACGGTTCCCGCATCATAAATAATGTTTTTTGGGGGAGGTTTACAGCCTTAATTTTAAAGGGCTAAGCACATAAAAGTCCACGCGATACGTACTTTTATCACCACTGTATCTAAAAAGGAGGACGACAGCCACGCTTTATGGATTTGCTTTGGTCGGAGATCTTGCGAGGCAGAAGTGCCCCAAAAACATACAGAATAATTCTCTCTATCTCTCTATCTATCTATCTATGTATATAATAAAAGTCAGTGTTTGCAGAGGAATATGTGGCAGCGTTTCGATTGGTTGCCACTGTGGGATTATTTGCATAAAGGATTCTGATTGGCTAGCCTCAGAACTCCAACATTCTACGGCCCCAGACAGAGGGGATTGGTTGCCACTGAAATTGGTATTTGCATAAAGGTCTCCGATTGGCCACCCACATACCAACATTCTAAGGTGACGCAGAGGGAAAAGGAAAGGCCTCAGGCAGTCAGCCACCTGCGGCCCACAGCAGTGACGGATCAGGACCAAACTTGGCACACAGGAGCATATATATATAGAAGGTTTCACACTGAGCGTATAAATACATTTAAAAACATATTAACTATATGTATGACTGTGTTAGTGTCATTTTGTGCCATTTTGGTTGGTGGTGTGCCCCAGGGTTTTGAAAATGTAAAAAGTGTGCCGCAGCTCAAAAAAAAAAAAGGTTGAAAAACACTGTTCTAAGGCACCAGACAGAGAGGATTGGTTGCCACTGAAGGAGAATTTGCATAAAGGACTTTGATTGGCCATCTACATTCCAACATTCTAAGAGGGAAAAGGAAAGGCCTCAGGCAGTCAGCCACTGCAGCCCACAGCAATGACGGATCCGGACCAAACTTGGCACACAGGCGCCCAATGGCCCACTTCACAACCTGGTGTGGTTTAGGGCAGGATGGGCCACGAATGATGGGATTTGCAGTACTTTCACCTGATTCACTTCCCAAACAACACTGTAGCCCCTATAAATCACAGACCAGGCCCAAAATTGACAGCAAGGCTTCCTTAACTTGATTTTCCTGACTACGCCCCAAACAATGACAGGACAGGACCAAACTTGGCACACAGACCCCCCCCCCCCCAAGATGCACTCTACGTCCTGGTGCAGTTTGAGGGAGGATGGACCATGGATGATGGCACATGCAGTACTTCAATTCACTTCCTTAGAGCACTGTGGCCCACACCAATGACGAATCAGGACCAAACTTGGCACACAGAGGCCCAATGGTCCACTTTACAACCTGAAGCAGTTTAGGGCAGGATGGGCCACAAGTGATGGGATTTGCAGTACCTTCACCTGATTCACTTCCCAAACTACACTGTAGCCCCTATAATTTATTTATTTATTTATTTATTTTATTAGAGACCAGGCCCAAAATTGACAGTAAGGCTTCATTAACTTGATTTTCCTGACTAGGCCTCACTTAATGGGATGCTGTTTAAGGTCTGAATTGACAGTAAGGCTTCATTAACTTGCTGTTCCTGACTAGGCCTCAGCTCATGGGACATTGTGTATGGCCTGAATTGACAGTAACCTACCTTGGCACACAGAGCCCCCATGACCCACGCTACATTCTACTACAGTTTGGAGGAGGGTGGACCATGGATGATGGGACTTGATGTACCTCCATGGATTATGGGATCTGTAGTACTTTCAAACCCTTCATTCCCCACAGACCACTGCGGCCCAGAACCAAGACCGATAAAGACCAAACTTGGCACACAATGCCCCCATGACCCACTCTACATCCTGGTGCAGTTCGGAGGAGGGTGGACCACGGATGATGGGACTTGAGGTACCTTCACTCATTTCCCGAGACTGCTGCGACGCTCAACCAATGACTGATCAAGACCAAACTTGGCACACAGAGCCCCCATGACCCACTCTACATCCTGGTGCAATTTGGAGGAGAATGGACCATGGTCTTGAAGTACCTTCACTCACTTCCCGAGACCACTGCAAGCCAAATAAACAACTGATAAGGACCAACCTTGGTAATGAGAGTTCAATATGTCAAGTTTGGTTCAATTCCGTTGTTGCAAGAGTTCAGGATGCTCTTTGATTGTGTGTTAACTATAAATCCCAGAAACTGTAACTCCCAAATGTCAAGGTCTATTTTCCCCAAACTCCATCTCTGTTCACATTTGGGCATGTTGAGTATTCATGCCAAGTTTGGTCCTGATCCAACATTGTTTGAGTCCACAGTGCTCTCTGGATATAGGTGAACTACTGTACATCTCCAAAACTCAAGGTCAATGCCCACAAAACTCTTATAGTATTTTCTCTCTCTTTGTTATGGGAGCTCTGTGTGGGAAGTTTGGTTCAATTCCGTTGTTGCAAGAGTTCAGGATGCTCTTTGCTTGTGGGTGAACTATAACTCTATGTTGTGTTCGTCGAAACAGGCCCAGGTTTCACACTGAGTGTATAAATACATTTAAAAACATATTAACTGTATGTATTACTGTGTTTGAGTGTCATTTTGTGTCATTTTGGTTGGTGGTCTGCCCCAGGATTTGGTAAATGTGAATTAGTGTATAAATACATTTAAAAACATATTAACTATATGTATTACTGTGTTAGAGTGTCGTTTTGTGTCATTTTGGTTGGTGGTCTGCCCCAGGATTTGGTAAATGTAAAAAGTGTGCCGCGGCTCAAAAAAGGTTGAAATACACTGTAATAAGGCATCTAGAACCCAAATTTGGAGAGAAAGGTAGGGTACTAACACATAGAAGAAGAGGACGAAGCGACGCAAATATTTCCACAGACACCCGAAATGTTGAATGGGTTCGTTCTCACGTCCCACTCCATTTTAATACCCAAACCTCATTCATATCATGAGTTGCTCACTCCGTGGACTTTAATGGCTAGCAAATGAGCGGAAAGTCAACAAGTGTTGGCAGGCTTGGAACAGTTCAAGGGAAAGAAAACCAAATTTTGCCTCGCCGCCAAGCTTTGGGTGGATGGGAGAGGCCAACACATGGTTCGGATGTGTTAAGAGCTGAAGGGGCGCGGAGAGAGGGGACGCGATGATTTGTGATCGGGGAGGAATCCTGCCAAATCACATTCTTCCCGCTGCCTTCTGTTCGGTGTTCAAAGTAAACAAACACACGCTTGAAGTGAGCATTCCCTATCATAAAAACTCTATATAGTCAGTAGGATGCTGCTGCCGATTCTGTAAGACATGCTTTCCTATTTGTGGCACTGTTTCAGGCCCGGATTAAGGGCTTTTGGCGCCCTAGGCCATATTTCGGAACCCTGCCCCTGGGGGCGGGGGGCTGCCGCGCATGCGATGCCACGGGGTGTGGTAATGTTATCGAAACACCAGTCGTGGCAATTTCACCACCTGGAATCACTGTAGACGACTGACCACTGCCACCAATGCTCACGGCTTTTCCTTCTTTTATTATTTATTATCTTGCTGCCACCATTTGTCAATGCTTGACCACTAGATGTGAGGGTCTTTGTGAATAAACGACTTCCACAGATGTAGTGTTGAAAGTGTTTAACAGTTTATTTTACGCAAATGGGCTCAAAGCTTAGGTGGTTTCAAAAGATCTCCAAAGAGGTACAAACTTGCAATTTTAAACAATATAACACTGGGGGTTTTACTGCCCTTGATACAGTTACACACAAGTAACTACTTAATACTGGGTTGCTCTCAACCCTGGGACTAAACTCTGTCCCACACACTTGGGTTTCCCTCAACCCACACACAGAACTGAACTGCACACTGCAGCTCCTACAGACAGCTTGCAGCTTCAGCAACTGTCAATTCCTAACTGGTCACAGCTGCTGGCCAACTGACATTCTCCAACTGTCAGATTCAAACTGAACATTCTAAAGCCAGAGTGGCCTCTGTTGTCATGGCAACAGCCTCTGCCTAAAGCTAGCTGCTGCGAACATTCCACGGCTCACTCTCTGCAGCTTTTAAAAACTGTCCCTTCTAAATACATAAACAAACACGTGATTAACATATAAATAACCACCTCATCACACGGGGGCGGGGCTTTCCTTCCTCCTCCTCGAAGGAGGAAGAGGCGGAGGAAGCCCCGCCCCGTGGCTGCTGCCATGCATGCCTGGAAGCGGGCACGGGGGGCGGGGCTTCCCTCTGCCTCTTCCTCCTTTGAGGAGGAGGAAGGGAAGCCCCGCCCCTGTGGCTGTTGCCGCGCATGCCTGGAAGCGGGCACGGGGGCGGGGCTTCCCTCTGCCTCTTCTTCCTTCGAGGAGGAGGAAGGAAAGCCCCGCCCCGTGGCTGCGCATGTGCGGCAGCAGCCCCGCACCCAGGGGCGGGGTTCCAAAATATGGCCTAGGGTGCCAAAAGCGGGCACGGGGGCGGGGCTTCCCTCTGCCTCTTCCTCCGTTGAGGAGGAGGAAGGGAAGCCCCGCCCTGTGGCTGCGCATGCGCGGCAGGAGGGAGGTTGTGAGTGCCGTGGCCTCCTCCGCCATATTCCTGGGTGCCGCAGCGGCCCCGGGGCTTCCCTTCCTTCCTCCTCTTCGGAGGAGGAAGGAAGAAGCCCAGGGCCGCTACGGCACCAGGAACATAGCGGAGAGGCAGAGGCCACGGCGCTCGTGACCACCCTCCTGCCGCGCATGCCCGGAAGCGGTCACGGGGGTGGGGCTTCCCTCCCTCCTCCTCCTTGACTCAAGGAAGGAGGGCGCGGCGAGGAGAAAGAAGCGGCCCCGGGGGCTTCCCTCCTCCTCCTTTTCCTCGCGCCCTCCTTCCTAGACAAGGGGGCGATGGCGAGGGGGAGGGCGTCATTCCCTCCTCCCCCGCCCCTGCAGCGCTCTCCCCCGCCCTCCCCTGTTGCGGTTTTGTCTGAAATTTTTTTTGTACCTTAATCTGACGCCCCCCCAGGCCTACGCCCATAGGCCATGGCCCAGTGTGGCCTTATGGGTAATCCGGGCCTGCACTGTTTCCAGATGGCACAGAAAACTTCTCCGAGCATTTGTCTCTCAATGTTGGCATGATCATTGAAGTAGGTGCATCGGTCACTTTAGCTTTCCCTCTTATTTCATCCTTCCGGGATGGTCAGTTTAGATTGGAAGGTAGAAGCAAGTCCAGATGTAATCAGTAATCAGCAGCAAATGTGTAGTAGCCATTAAGAGTTGTGCGTGGAACCGTTTTCCTTCGGTACAATGGCTCCAAACTGCAAGAAAGGCGATTCCACCTGAACATTAGGAAGAACTTCCTGGCTGTGAGAGCTCTTCAGCCAGGCCCGGATTAACCCCCTTTTGGCGCCCTAGGCCACACTTTGAAATTACGCCCCCAAACCAACCTCTACCGCAACCCCCCATTCCTTCATTCCGCCTGCCTCTCCTCACACACCGAGGGTGGGATGCCTCCCAGCTGGCGCACTCGGGCCTAGTTCCCGCCTTCGGTGAAGCAGTTGCCCAGGATGCTGAGGGCGAGGGTGCGGCGGGGCCTGGGGGTGCCGACCACGACCCTCAGCAGCGGCGCCAGCCCCCCGCGCTCCCAGAAACGAGCGATGCTGCCAGCCTCCTTGATGTGCTGCGTGCGGAGGGCCAGCAAGGCCTCGCCCAGGCCCGGCTCGGCGCCCTTGTCCAGCTGGGCCAGGCAGGAGCCCAGGGAGCCGCTCCCAGGCCCCTTCCCGGCCCCTGGGCCTTTCGGAGCCGGCACCCAGGAACATTGGGGAAGGAGGCAGAGGCGCTCGTGTCCTCCTGCCGTTCGTGCATGCCCGGCAGCGGCCCCGCGGGCAGGGCTTCCTTCCGCCTCATCCTCCTCGCGCCCTCCTTCCTTGAGTCAAGGTAGGAGGGCGCGGCGAGGAGGAAGGAAAGCCCCGCCCGGGGCCGCTGCGCGCACACGGCAGGAGGACACGAGCGCCTCTGCCTCCTTCCCCAATGTTTCTGGGTGCAAGATGCCCGCAGCGGCCCCGGGGCATCCCTCTGCCTCCTCCGCGCCCTCCTTCCTTGACAAGGGGTGGGGGCATTCCCTCCTCCCCCGCCCCCTCGCAGCACTCCCCCCACCTTCCCCCGAGAGAGAGAGAGAGTCATCATGCTGCGCATTGCGGTTTTGTATCAACATTTTTTGGGGTCCGTACATTGCGCCCCCCTCAACTTACATCCCTAGGCCATGGCCTAGGGTGGCTTTATGGGTAATCCGGGCCTGTGTTCAGCCAGTGTTCTCTATCTCTATCTCTATATCTCTATCTCTCTCTATATATAATAAAGCGGAATGTTTGTATGTTGGTATGTGGGTATGTGGGTATGTATGCATGTATGTGGCGGCGTTCTGATTCGCTGCCACTTTCACAGGCCACAGTGACCAGCGCGGGTGATGGACCTGCACCAAACTTGGTACACATAACCCCCCTGACCCCCTTTACGTCCTGGTGCGGTTTGGGGGAGATGGACCATGAATTATGGGATTTGTAGTCCTTTCCAACACTTTGGTTCCCACAGACCACTGCGGCCACCTAAAAGGACCAATACAGACCACACTTGGCACACACAGCCCCCATGACCCACTCTATGTCCTGGTGCAGTTTGGAGGAGGGCGGACCACAGGGTAATGGGACTTGAAGTACCTCTACTCACTTCCCAAGTCCGCTGCAACCCTGATCCGATTACTGATCGAGACCACACTTGCCACACATAACCCCCATGTCTGCCTTCACGTCCTGGTGAGGTTTGGGGGAGGACTGACAATGGATGATGGGATCTGTAGTACTTTCACAACCCTCTGCTCCCACAGACCACTGCGGCCCCCGACAAACACTGCTAAAAACCACACTTGGCACACAGAACCCCAGTGACCCACTCTACATCCTACTGCAGTTTGGAGGAGGGCGAGCCATGGATGATGGGACTTGCAGTACCTTCATGAATTTAATGATACCACTACAACTCCCAATAATGATGGATCAAGACCAAACTTGGCAGACAGAGCCTCCATGAACCACTCTACGTCCTGGTGCAGTTTGGAGGTGGGTTGACCACGGATGATGGGACTTGCAGTACCTTCAGTAATTTCAGGATACCACTGCAACTCCCTATAATGAGGGATCGAGGCCACACTTGCCAAACAGAGCCTCCGTGACCCACTCTACGTCCTGGTGCTGTTTGGAGGATGTTGGACCATGGACGATGGGACTCGCAGTACCTTCACTAACTTCCTGAACACCACTGTGAGCCACATCAATAACTACTACACACCAACTAATACGTTTCTCTAAAAACCCGGGCACCGCCGGGTCCCCAAGCTAATCTTTGATACAGCGATGAAATCCCCCAAAAGAAATCTGCGGAGGCCTCTTTCCACCCCTTTGACGATGGAAATATCAAGTCGGAAAAATGTTATCGGTAATTAAGAAAGATGCCGAGGGGAGCGACCCATCACGGGCCCCCCCGTCTAGCGGCACAATGGGCCACGGCGGCCAGGGCCAGAAGGGCGGATGGCACTTTATTTGAAACGTCTCTCTGGCCTTGATGTACAGCTCACATTGCGAAGTCGCAAGGAAGGCCTATTATGGCACGGAGGAGCTCTGACAGACACAGCCTGGGACCGGGCCATGAAAAGAGAAGCAGCACGGTCCCCTTCACGCTGTCCAACGCCGCGCAGCGTGGCATCAATATGTTTCTCACTGAATTCGCGGAGGAAGTTCACTCCGGAGAGAGAGAGAGAGAGAGAGAGAGAGAGAGAGAGAGAGAGAGAGAGAAGAGGAGGGACAGAAAAGCCCGACAGCCAGCTAAGAGCGGAAAGAGCCTCCGCCCGGCAGCATTTGGGCATCAGACAAAGCTCAAAATTAAGATGTGTTGTTCGACACTGGCAAAGACACTATCATTTAGGGCAGTGTTCTTCAACCTTTTTTGAGCCGCGGCACATTTTTCACATTTACAAAATCCTGGGGCACACCACCAAACAAAATGACACAAAACGACACTCTAACACAGTCATACATATAGATAATATGTTTTTTAATGTATTTATACACTCAGTTCAGTGTGAAACCTGGGCCTGTTTCGATGAACACAACATAGATATCCTGGCACAAAACATACTAATACTAACCCAAGGAGGGACCCTTAGTCAAAAAATTGATTTTGTCATTTGGGAGTTGTAGTTGCTGGGAGTTATAGTTCGCCCGCAATCAAAGAGCATTCTGAACTCCACCAATGATGGAATGGAATCAAACATTGTATTTAGAAACCGAGTAACCTTAAGATCTGTGCCTCTAAGAAGATACTGTAACCCAGTGTTCTTCAACTTTTTTTGAGCCATGGCACATTTTTCACATTTACAAAATCCTGGCGCACACCACCAACCAAAATGACACAAAATGACACTCTAACACAGAAATACATATAGATAATATGTTTTTAATGTATTTATACACTCAGTTCAGTGTGAAACCTGGGCCTGTTTCGATGAACACAACATAGATATCCTGGCAGAAAACATACTAATACTAACCCAAGGAGGGACCCTTAGTCAAAAAATTGATTTTGTCATTTGGGAGTTGTAGTTGCTGGGAGTTATAGTTCGCCCGCAATCAAAGAGCATTCTGAACTCCACCAATGATGGAATGGAATCAAACATTTTATTTAGAAACCGAGTAACCTTAAGATCTGTGCCTCTAAGAAGATACTGTAACCCAGTGTTCTTCAACTTTTTTTGAGCCATGGCACACTTTTTACATGTACAAAATCCTGGGGCACACCACCAACCAAAATGACACAAAATGACACTCTAACACAGTAATACATATAGTTAATGTGTTTTCAAATGTATTTATACACTCAGTGTGAAACCTGGGCCTGTTTCGATGAACACAACATAGATATCCTGGCAGGAATGGCAGAGAGACACACACAAAACTCTTGCTCAACAGCTGTCAGTCTCTCTCTGTGTTTAGTTTTTATCGCAAACTAGAGAAGCTCATCTCAGATATGTGGTTGAATACAGGAGCAATGTCAAAATAGACCAACAGAAAATACTGGAAGGGTTTGGTGGGCATTAACCTTGAGTTTTGGAGTTGTAGTTCACCGACATCCGGAGAGCACTGTGGACTCAAACAATGTTGGATCAGGACCAAACTTGGCATGAATACTCAATATGCCCAAATGTGAACACAGGTGGAGTTTGGGGAAAATAGACCTTGACGTTTGGGAGTGACAGTTTCTGGGATTTATAGTTAACACACCATCAAAGAGCATCCTGAACTCTTGCAACAATGGAATTGAACCAAACTTGGCATATTGAACTCTCATTACCAACAGAAAGTACTGAAAGGGTTTGCTTGGGAATTGACCTTGAGTTTGGAAGTTGTGGTTCACCTACACCCAGAGAGCACTGTGGCCTCAAACAATGTTATGTTATGTTGTTTTATTTGGATATTACAGATGAACTGAGATGTATTGGGTAAGCTGAGTGAATTTGAGATAACTTGTATGATATGATTTATTTTTAGTGTGGGTCTGAGTGATGTGGGTGGGGTGCGGTAGAGGTTGGCTTAAAGGGGGCGTCATTCCAAAGTGTGGCCTAGGGTGCAAAAAGGTGTTAATCCGGGCCTGCATATGGCTCTCATTGAAATGAATTTCCAAATATTTAGCTTTCATGGGTCTCTTAGTCAAAAAGCTTCCTGACCCCTGATCTAGAGTAAAAGAGCTTCAATGCCTCAAATGACGCAAAGGGGAGCCTGGGGAGCCCCCGCCCCCTATAATGGGATGAGAGGAAACGGATCTTTTGGTCCCCCAGAGTCAGGCCCGGATTATCCATAAGGCCACCCTAGGCCACGGCCTAGGGGCGCAGCCATGAAGGGGGGGGCGCCAGATCCAGACCCCCCAACATTTTTTTAAAGTCGATCTTCGGGCGCTTCTGCGCCTTCATGCGGAGCGCCATAGGCCCCTCTGCCTCTTCCTCGCTCACATCGGGCGCCCCTCCTTCCTTGAGTGAAGGAAGGAGGGGCGTCTGATGCGAGCGATGGCAAGGCGGTGCGAAGTCCCGCCCCTAGGGCCTCTGACGCGGCTTTGCTCCTCCTGCTACTACTCCTCTTTCTACTACTACTGCTACTCGTTTTAAACCTCCTACTACTACTACTACTACTACTACTACTACTGCTACTCCTTTTGCTACTCCTAGTTTGCTACTTTTAAACCTCCCTACTCCTACTGCTACTCCTCTTTCTACTACTCCCTCCTTTCTAGTACTACTGCTAGTACTACTTTAAACCCTCCTACTACTACTACTGCTACTCCTCTTTCTACTACTACTGCTACTCCTTTTGCTACTCCTCCTCTTTCTAGTACTACTGCTACTCCTTTTAAACCTCCTACTACTACTACTACTGCTACTCCTCTTTCTACTACTACTGCTACTCCTTTTGCTACTCCTCCTCTTTCTAGTACTACTGCTACTCCTTTTAAACCTCCTCCTACTACTACTGCTACTCCTCTTTCTACTACTACTGCTACTCCTTTTGCTACTCCTCTTTCTACTACTACTGCTACTCCTTTTAAACCTCCTACTACTACTACTGCTACTCCTCTTTCTACTACTACTGCTACTCCTTTTGCTACTCTCCTCCTCTTACTAGTACTACTGCTACTCCTTTTAAACCTCCTACTACTACTACTACTGCTACTCCTCTTTCTACTACTACTGCTACTCCTTTTGCTACTCCTCCTCTTTCTACTACTACTGCTACTCCTTTTAAACCTCCTACTACTACTACTGCTACTCCTCTTTCTACTACTACTGCTACTCCTTTTGCTACTCCTCCTCTTTCTAGTACTACTGCTACTCCTTTTAAACCTCCTACTACTACTGCTACTCCTCTTTCTACTACTACTGCTACTCCTTTTGCTACTCCTCCTCTTTCTAGTACTACTGCTACTCCTTTTAAACCTCCTACTACTACTACTGCTACTCCTCTTTCTACTACTACTGCTACTCCTTTTGCTACTCCTCCTCTTTCTACTACTACTGCTACTCCTTTTAAACCTCCTACTACTACTACTGCTACTCCTCTTTCTACTACTACTGCTACTCCTTTTGCTACTCCTCCTCTTTCTACTACTACTGCTACTCCTTTTACTACTACTACTCCACCCCCTACTACTGCTACACTGGCATTCCCGCCTGTTTCCTCACTGTTTGAGGGCACGCTGATCCTGACGGTGTCCTAGGGGCGGGACTTTGCTTCGCGTCTTCCTCGCTTGCGTCAGGCGGCCCTCCTTCTGTGAGTGAAGGAAGGAGAGGCGCCCGACGCGAGCGAGGAAGATGTGGGGGGAAGCCCCGCCCCTAGGGCCTCTGATGCACATGCTCAGCATCGGCCCAGGCGCATGGCTTCCAATGTGTGGCCTAGGACGCCACAAAGAGTTGATCCGGGCCTGCCCAGAGTGAAAACAGGTATAGGCCCTTCCCAATTTGGGGAGGCTCTCAAAAAAATGGGTCGGGGCTTCCATCGAAAGCCGGGACACGAAAGGGGTCAAGGTTTAACCCTAGCGAAGAGCCATCTCTCCTATTCTTCCAGCCCGAGTCTAGTCTGAAATGGCAACGTAACTATCGCACAACCATGACAGCAACCCCACCCACAATTTTAAGCAGACCCAAATGTATAACGACAACTATTATTATTACTTAAATTACATCAGTCACTCCAGGTATGAGTGTGTCTCAACAGAAAAATATTTTTTTTAATTTCCAAATATCAGTGTGGTTCCCTTTTCCATGTGCCGCTCTCAAGCATGTCTCTCTTCCTCGCCCGCCTTACGCCTCTATTAGCAGTTGCCTTCATTCTCGTTAGCACGCCAATCAAGACAAATGACCGCGCAGATCCAACACATCTTTCCTCGTCAAAGATGCTGTCTGCGGATTCCTTTCATGTGCAGCCAACTGCGAACACACGTGCTCCGATTCTCATACTCCGGCCATTTAGTCACCTCCAGCAAGAAATGCGTCTACACCGTAGAATTAATGCAGTTTGACCCAACTTGAACTGCTACGGGAGACTGGGAATTATTGCCTCTCCAAACTACAACTTTTAGGGTTCCATCGGATTGAGCCATGGCAGCCCAAGTGCTCTTAAACTGCATTACTTCTACGATGTAGATGCGCCGTCGCTTCCAGCTTTAGTTCACGTGCCCCAAACGGAGTCCAAAGTGCAAAGGTCGTTTGCATTCATTCCTTTAGGTTTCCGTTTCAAATCCCCAGAAGGACCACATTTTTCATAGAAATCTCTGCTGATTCTGCATACTCTCCCCGGTATATTCTCTCTCTCTCTCTCTCTCTCTCTCTCTCTCTCTCCCCCTCGGTATATTACTTCGTGAACGAAGACTCTTCGGAAGGACTCATCCCACGCTTTTTTACAAGCGCGTTGATGACTAAAAAGGCCAATCTGAGAAAGGCAAGTTCGGTTGCAGAAAGCACAGCGGAAAGTCTCCTTGGGTGATGTTGTTTCCAAGTTGCGGTTCTTCCTGCGTTGTCTCTTCGAGACCCCTTCGGCGTGTCTTCTCGAAAGAGGCCGCAGCATTGTGGAGAGTGCGTCTCCATGCCTCCCGATGTGGCAGGGTGATGATAACTTCATCTCGGAGATCTGATGGCAGTTCACCTTTTTCCCAGCAACTCACAAGGAGCTTGTGGAATTTATACTCCATTTTTCCATCATCCCTAATTTTCTCCATCTAATTTTCTCCATTCTCTCCCAGCATTGTGGAGGCCAGCCTCCCGATGTGAGGCCACCATGGTTGGTGATCAATCTGGCCGAGCCTGAGGTGTTGTTTCAGGGAGTCCTTAACTCTCTTTTTTGGGGCGCCCCTTCCGCTGACCCGTGGTGAGTTCACCATAGAGTAGTATCTTTTGGAGGCGGTGGTCCTCCATCCTAGAGCTGTGTTCTCAGTAGCATGGCCTCAACGCTGGTGACCCCTGCTTGCTCAAGGACAGCGACATTTGTCACATAGTCGGTCCAGTGTATGTTTAGGATTGTGTGAAGACAGCGCTGATGAAAGCGTTCGAGTCGTCGTAGGCGTTGGCGATAGGTGACCCATGTTTCAGACCCATAGAGGAGAATAGACAGTACGATTGCGCTGTACACACTGATTTTGGTGCTTTGCCTCAGGTGCTTGTTGCTCCAGACTCGCTTGTGAAGCCTTCCGAATGCACCCTATGCCTTTGCTAATCTGTGATCGGTCTCTGTATCAATCTTGGCATCTGAAGAGATTATGCTTCCCAGGGAGGTGAACTGCTGAACAGACTTAAGCACAGATGTGCCTATGCTGATGTAGGGATGGTGGTGTTCTTCCTGTGGTGTGGGCTGGTAGAGGACTTCCGTTTTCTTCAGGCTGACTTCCAGCTCAAAGAGCTCTGTAGCTGCTGCAAAGCAAGATGTTAGTGCGCTGCAGGGCTGCTTCTGAATGGGCGACAAGGGCAGCATCGTCAGCAAAAAGCAGCTGACATTTTAATGAATCATTAAAGGTAGCTTGTTCAACTTAAGCTGTCTGAGGGCTCGCACTAAGACTCGTCTAAACTAGTCTCTGGTAGGGCCTCCTAAGGGCTACAGCAGACCTCGAAGAAGACAGCATATATATATATACGCTATCGTACTTAAGCCGCTGTAGGGCTCGCGCTAAGACTATCTAGTCCGTGAGCTGCTTTTTGCTGGCGATGCTGCCCTTGTCGCCCATTCAGAAGCTGCCCTGCAGCGCCTCACGTCCTGCTTTGCAACAGCTGTAGAGCCGTTTGGGCTGGAAGTCAGCCTGAAGAAAAGGGAAGTCCTCTACCAGCCTGCACTACAGGAAGAACACCACCATCCCCACGTCAGCATAGGCCTAACATCCTGCTTTGCAACAGCTGCAGAGCTGTTTGGGCTGGAAGTCAGCCTGAAGAACAGGGAAGTCCTCTACCAGCCTGCACTACAGGAAGAACACCACCGTCCCCACGTCAGCATAGGCCTAACATCCTGCTTTGCAACAGCTGCAGAGCTGTTTGGGCTGGAAGTCAGCCTGAAGAACAGGGAAGTCCTCTACCAGCCTGCACTACAGGAAGAACACCACCATCCCCACGTCAGCATAGGCCTAACATCCTGCTTTGCAACAGCTGCAGAGCTGTTTGGGCTGGAAGTCAGCCTGAAGAACAGGGAAGTCCTCTACCAGCCTGCACTACAGGAAGAACACCACCATCCCCAAGTCAGCATAGGCCTAACATCCTGCTTTGCAACAGCTGCAGAGCTGTTTGGGCTGGAAGTCAGCCTGAAGAACAGGGAAGTCCTCTACCAGCCTGCACTACAGGAAGAACACCATCGTCCCCACATCAGCATAGGCCTAACATCCTGCTTTGCAACAGCTGCAGAGCTGTTTGGGCTGGAAGTCAGCCTGAAGAACAGGGAAGTCCTCTACCAGCCCGCACCACAGGAAGAACACCACCATCCCCACGTCAGCATAGACAAATCTGTGCTTAAGTCCATTCAGCAGTTTACCTCCCTGGGAAGCATCATCTCTTCAGACGCCAAGATTGGCAACAAGATCGATCACAGATTAGCAAAGGCATCGAGTGCATTCGGAAGGCTTCACAAAAGTGTTTGGAGCAAGAAGCACCTGAGGCAAAGCACCAAAATCAGTGTGTACAGAGCTATCGTACTGTCTATTCTCCTCTATGGGTCTGAAACATGGGTCACCTATCGCCAACACCTATGACTCCTCTAACGCTTTCATCAGCGTTGTCTTCGCTCAATCCTAAATATACACTGGACCGACTATGTGGCCTCGAACTCATGACCTACTGGTCAGAGAGATCTTATGCAGCTGAGACATCCCCGGTGCTAATGATCCGAACTCCTTTCAGTTTGCAGAGTGGTGCTGAGGATCCAACACCCTTCTCAGTCATTGCAAAAGGAGGCGACGCTCGGCAAGCGTGGGTCTCTCGGAGGAGGAAATCTCCCTTTTGTTCGGCGGAGTGCTATTCGCAACCAGGCCTGAAAGGAGTATCGATCCCCCGGAGTGCAAAGTCCGGCGTTCCATTAGTCCAATCTGTTTTCAAGCTGACACAATCTCATCGTTTGTCACCCGGGCCTGTCCCTGGCGTGTTTGTTTAGGGGCTTTATCTGTCGCTTTCCGGCCCTGCCCGCGCCCGTTCCCCTTCTGGGAGCCAAGGTCCCGCCACCTCCGCGCACCATCCAATCATTAATAGGCCAGGTTGTGATATGTCCATCCGTTCCTTAGGCATTTTTTTTACTGATGTTCAGCTGCACCTGGGTCAGAATTCTCCCAGGATCCGAGCAGAAAAGAGAAGAAACGGGCACATTTTCGGGCCTATCTATCTATCTTCTATGTATATAATAAAAGTCAGTGTTTGCGGGCGGTGGGTGGTGCGGTGGTGCGGAGGGAGGAATATGTGCCAGCGTTTTGATTGGCTGCCACTGTGGGATTATTTGCATAAAGGGCTCAGATTGGCCAGCCTCAGAACTCCAACATTCTATAGGCCCCAAACAGAGGGGGTTGGTTGCCACTGAAATGGTATTTGCATAAAGGACTCCGATTGACCAACCACATTCCAACATTCTAAAGCAGGGGTGCTCATTACGGTGATCGGGAGCACCTAGGTGATCTTCGGTCCTCTTCCAGGTGATCTTTGGGCCTCACCAGCCGGATGGCGCCCCTCCTGCCATGCGCACGCACGTGTGCTCCCGCCGCCGCCTTCGTGGGGCTTCTTTTGCCAAAATGAGGCTTTAGTGGGCGGGCCCTGGCACTCGTCTTGCCACACACGGTGTGGTGACATGACCGCCCATTGGTTGCTTCTGGGGAGGGGAGCAAGGCGAAGGCACGCGCACGGATAGGATGCGAGGCTGTGGGAGGGATGGAGGGAATGTGTATGTGTGTGTGAGAGAGAGAGCCAAGGAGAGAAGAAAGAAATCCAGAGAACTTTTTTGGATCCTTTTGGCAGGCAGGCAGGCGGGCGCTGGAAGGAGAGAGAGAAAAGCGAAGGAAGCCGGGCAAAGTGGGGCAAAGCCAAGCAAGCCCCGCCCCAGACCCTGCTGCTGCCCTCGGGACTCCCATTCCAAGCCGAGACCTGGGCGAACGAGCTGTGTGGGGCTGTTTTCTTTCCTTGGCTGGGGGCGGAGGGGGGGCCCCGCCGTGTGCCCGGGGCTGACCCCGAGGAGGGGGGTGGTGCGGGGAGGGCCACCCCACTTGCTGCTGCTGCCTGTGCCCTCGCCGCCTTTCTCCGCCTCGCCCTCGAAGGAGAAAGGCGGAGGCCCTCCGGGGGAGAGAGAGAGAGAGAGAGAGAGAGAGAGAGGAGAGAAGGTGGCTCTTCAGAGCCGGCTAGGAAGAGCCACCCTCTCTCTCGCTCTCTCTCCCGTGGGCATGGACTGCCACCAGTGGGAGGGGTCCTCCCTCCTGCCAGCCGTCCACTTGGGCGTCCTTACTGAGCGACACCCTCGGAAGGAAGGAAGGAAGGCGCCCCCGGCTGCATCTGTCACTTTGGGGAAACACCTCTTCCACTCTTCCTTCTCCTGCCCAGGTAAGGAAGCCTCGAGGGAGGAGGGAGAGGGGGAAGCCGCTGTGGGGAGGGTCCAGCCTCACGTGGATCCCTCTCTCGGTTGAGTTTCCTGGCCCAGGCAGCAGCCAGGTGGCCCCTCTTCCCAGCCCTGCGCCTTCCGAGCCGCCGCTGAAGCCACATCTGGCTGGAGCGCTGGCGGGTGCGCCTATAAATACCCTCCTGCTGCGTGCGTGGGAGGCGCCTGCTGTGCAAGCAAGAAGCAGGACGGGATGGAGACTTCCTGCTTCGCGAAAGCACGCAGCAGGAAGGAGGAAGGCAACGAAGACATTAAGAGAGAGAGCGCGTGCGGGCAAGGAGGATCCCCTTCCTGGGTGCGCGTGGCAGAGAGTTCGTGGGCAGGCAATAAAGAAGCCCGGCGCAGCCGGAAGGCTGCAGTAGGAGCATGCACGAGCATATGCGCGCGCGCGCTCACATGCACAACAAGTGATCTTTTCAACTTGAATGTTCATATAGTAGCTCGCATGATGAAAAAGTGTGGGCACCCCTGTTCTAAAGTGACTAAGAGGAAAAAGGAAAGTGCTCAGGCAGTCAGCCACTGCGCCCCACACCAATGACAAATCAGGACCAAACTTGGCACACAGGGGCCCAATGGCCCACTTTACAAACCTGCTGCGGTTTGCGGCAGGATGGCTCACGAATGATGGGATTTGCAGTACCTTCGCCCAATTCATTTCCCACAGAACATTGCAGCCCCTACAAATCAGAGACCAGGCCCAAACTTGGCACACAGAGTACCCATGACCCACTCTACATCCTGGTACAGTTTTGAGTGGGACGGACCACGAATGATGGGAGCTGAAGTACCTTCACTCACTTTCTGAGACCGCTGCCACCCTCATCCAATGACTGATCAAGACCACACTTGGCACACAGAGCCCCCATGACCCACTCTACATCCTGGTGTGTTTGGAGAACGGGGGACCATGGGTGATGGGACTCCCAGTACCTTCCCTCACTTCCAGAGACCGCTGCGACCCTCATCCAGAGAATGATCAAGGCCACATGTGACACACACAGCCCCCATGACCCACTCTACATCCTGGTGCTGTTTGGAAGGGGGTGCACCATGGCCAATGGGACTTGCAGTACCTTCACTAAGTTCCTGAGACCACTGCAAGCCACATAAACGTCTAATAGGAACCAACCTTGGCACACAATGCCTTCCTCAAATAACCTGGGCAGCGCCGGGTCCGCAGCTAGTCTATATACTGTATATAACGGAAGAGTCGTCATGGAACGACCGTCCCAAACAGAAAAACCTTACAACGCAGAGACACCAAACTTGCCAACAGAAATAGGCCTCAGATTAGGTAGGTTTGTAGCAAAGAAACTCCCCCAAACCTAAAAGGCCCCCAAAACAACGAGTAAAAAACTACATTTCCCAGCATCCTCCGGGGCTGCCAACGACTCTCCCAGCCTCTACATTCTGACAACATGATTGGCTGCCAATAAGGGCGGATTTGCATAACGCCTGTACTGGCCAGCCAACATGAACATTCCGACCCACAATAAACTGTCAGAGGAGGATAAGGCAAAGGGCTGAGGCACAAACACAAACACCCAATTCACTTCCCACAGAAAAATTACACCCCTACAAATCACAGACCACGCCCAAAATTGACAGTAAGGCTTCATTAACTTAATTTCCCTGACTAGGCCTCACTTAATGGAATGCTGTTTACGCTCTGAATTGACAGTAAGGCTTCATTAACTTAATTTCCCTGACTAGGCCTCACTTAATGGAATGCTGTTTACGCTCTGAATTGACAGTAAGGCTTCATTAACTTGATTCTCCCGACTAGGCCTCAGCTCATGGGACATTGTGTATGGCCTGAATTGACAGTAAGCTCATGGGACATTGTGTATGGCCTGAATTTACAGTGACCTACCTTGGCACACAGAGCCCCTATGACCCACGCTACATTCTACTACAGTTTGGAGGAGGGTGGACCATGGATTATGGGACTTGAAGTACCTCCATGGATAATGGGATTTGTAGTACTTCAAAACCCATCATTCCCCACAGACCACTGTGGCCAAGAACCAAGACCGATAAAGACCAAACTTGGCACACAATGCCCCCATGACCCACACTCCATCCGACTGCAGATTAGAGGAGGACACACCATGGATGATGGGATTTCAAGTACCTCCACTCACTTCCAAAGTACCCCACCCACACACGCAACAACCTCTACATCAACACAGCAGACGGAAAGACAAAAAACATTGTATATCCACAAGCAACAGAACGCCAGCAACACCACACAACAACAACTCCACAGGACTCCAACATCCCACCAACCAGAACAACCCACAACAACACAGCCAGGGCCCCAACAACACCATAACTAACAACAACTCCAACCCTTACATACTCAGACTTCCTCGCATCTCCAAAATAGGGCACAGCAACGCGTGCCGGGTACAGCTAGTATATATATATATGAGAGTCCTCGTGAGTCTGCACATGCTCAGTATAATGATCACAGGTCTGTAGCCCCGCCCACACAAAGAGATAAGTCAAACTGGGCCAATCAACATACACATAGAATACAGGAGAGCAAATATATACATTAACCAATAAGGTGGCTAATTCCAACAGAAACTGCATTATATGATCAGCATAGACAACTCAAAGAACACAGTTGAAATCCATTGTGCTGTATGAAATGATTCTTCCCTCATACAATGCAGGCCACATGGCCTAAGAGGTGTCCATGAGTAATGCCAGCCCTTTGGTTTACAAATGGAGATGAGCCCCCCTAACCCCAAATGCAGGATGTATAAACTGCACCAAATTTGGCACAAATACCCGATATGCCCAAATTTGAATACTGGTGGGGTTTTGTCATTTGGGAGTTATAGTTGTTGGGATTTATAGTTCACCTAGACTCAAAGAGCATTCTGAACTTGGCACACAGAACTCCCATGAACAACAAAAAAAAAACCACTGGAAGGCTTTGGTGGGCACTGACCTTGCGTTTTGGAGTTGTAGTTCACCTACACCCAGAGACTCAAACCACTATGGATCTGGACCAAACTTGGCACTAATACTCAATATGCCCAAATGTCAACACTGGTGGAGTTTGGGGAAGATAGACCTTGACATTTGGGAGTTGTAGTTTCTGGGATTTATAGTTAACACACAATCAAAGAGCATCCTGAACTCTTGCAACAATGGAATTGAACCAAACTTGGCATATTGAACTCTCATTACCAACAGAAAGTACTGAAAGGGTTTGCTTGGGAAAATAGGCCTTGACATTTGGGAGTTGTAGTTCACCTACATCCAGAGGGTACTATGGACTCAAACAATGGTGGATCTGGGCCTAACTTGGCCCAATTACTCAATTAGCCCAGATGGGAACACTGGTGGAGTTTGGGGAGAATAGACCTTGGCATTTGGGAGTTGTAGTTGCTGGGATTTATAGTTCACCTACAATCAAAGAGCATTCTGAACCCCACCAATGATGGAATTGGGCCAAACTTCCCACTTGTAGCCCCCATGATTCTGTTGTGTTTTCTGTTGGTCTGGTGACCCCTCTGAAACCCCCTTGCAACACACACACCCCTCCCCGCCCAGGGGTCCCGACCCCCAGGTTGAGATACGCTGCTCTAGGGATTCCGTCCAGAAGGTCTAACTGGGAAACGGATTGCATACCTCATAAGAACATAAGAACATAAGAAGAGCCATGCTGAATCGGGCCTCAGCCCATCTAGTCCAGCATTCTGTGTCACACAGTGGCCCACCAGTTGTACACGGGGATCTCGAGCAGAAGGGGGCAAAACCTCACCTGCTCCCGACCCCCACAACCAGTACCCGGGAAATCCTGCCTGCCTCCATCAACACAGAGGTGGCACTTGGATGTCCATTTCAGTAGCTACTGATTCCCTTGGTGTCCATGAATCTGTCTAATCCTGCCTTGAAGCTGTCCAGGCTGACCGCTGTCACAACCTCCTCTGGAAGTGAGTTCCATGACCCAATGACCCTCTGGGTGAAGAAATATTTCCCTTTATTAGTCCTAATTTTCCTACCTTGGAGCTTCAGGGAGTGCCCCCTAGTCCTAGTGTTGGGTGACAGAGTAAATAGTTCTTCTCTATTCACCTTTTCTATCCCACGCATGATTTTATACACTTCGATCAAGTCACCTCTTAGATGCCGTCTTTCAAGGCTGAAAAGACCAAGGCGTTGCAACCTGGTTTCATAAGGGAGCCGCTCCATCCCTTGGATCATTCTTGTTGCCCTTTTCTGTACCTTTTCCAGTTCCGTTATATCCTTCTTGAGGTGCGGAGACCAGAATTGTACACAGTACTCCAGATGTGGCCTCACCATAGATTTGTAGAGAGGCAATACAACATTTGCCGACCTATTTTCGATTCCCTTCCTGATCATGCCAAGCATAGAATTTGCTTTTCCGCTGCTGCTGCACTGGGTTGACATCTTCATTGAGCTGTCCACCAAGACCCCAAGATCCCTTTCCTGGTTTGTCTCGGAGCTTTGACCCCATCAGTTTGTAGGTGTAGTTGGGGTTCTTTGCCCCGATGTGCATGACTTTACACTTGTTTAGGTTGAAATGCATTTGCCACTTTGTTGCCCATTCACTCAATTTCGAGAGATCTTTCTGGAGCTCTTTACAGTCAGTTTCATTTTTAACTACCTGAACAGTTTAGTGTCGTCTGCAAACTTTGCTACCTCAGAATTCACTCCTACGTCCAGATCATTAATGAATAAATTAAAAAGTAACAGACCCAAAAACTGAACCTTTGGGGTACGCCACTTCTCACCTCTTTCCACCCAGAGAAATGTCCGTTTATTACCACCCTTTGTTTCCTACAGTTTAGCCAGGTTCCCATCCAGGACAAGACCTGTCCCTGATTCCGTGGCTGAAGAGCTTGTTTAGGAGCCTTTGTACCTCACGATACATGGCTTCTCAAATTGGACACATTGCCCCAAACCCAACTGTGCCAGTTCCGGATAGGAGTATCCGATTCATCCCACTCGAGGGCCCTCCTTCCTCTTCCAGGGAGTCAATTAGCGAGAGGAGCAGGAGGAACTTGATACGAAGCAGGTGGCGCTGGCGTGTCTCCGAACTCCTGGGTTCAAGTGTCGGCTCAAAGGCAGGCATGCTCTCTCAGCCCATCTTCTATTGTGAAGAGAGAAAAGAGGGCACGAACCTGATCTGTTTGGGGAAGATCCAAATGGGCCAAATGCTTCCGAAAGAGGGGTCACCACCCTTGGCCAAGCTGGAAGCGACCTCTCTTGTCATTACGGCCCAGACTGGACGCTACGTAGGGGCAGGTGAACTCAGCAAAAGGTGGATGTTTTGAAGTGTTTTTATATATATATATATATATATACTAGCTTGGGGACCCGGGTTTTTAGAGAAACGTATTAGTTGCTGTGTAGTAGTTATTGATGTGGCTCACAGTGGTGTCAGGAAGTTAGTGAAGGCACTGTGAGTCCCATCGTCCATGGTGTAACCTCCTCCTAACAGCACCAGGACGTAGAGTGGGTCATGGAGGCTCTGTCTGCCAAGTGTGGCCTTGATCCCTCATTACTGGGAGTTGCAGTGGTATCCTGAAATTAGTGAAAGTACTGCAGGTCCCATCATCCGTGGTCAACCCACCTACAAACAGTACCAGGATGTAGAGTGGGTCATGGAAGCTCTGTCTGCCAAGTGTGCCCTTGATCCCTAATTTTGGGAGTTGCAGTGGTACCCTGAAATTAGTGAAGGTACTGCAAGTCCCATCATCAGTGGTCAACCCCACCCCCCCCCACCCCCAATGGCACCAGGACGTAGAGCGGGTCATGGAGGGTCTGTCTGCCAAGTTTGGTCTTGATCCATCATTATTGGGAGTTGTAGTGGTATAATGAAAGTAATGAAGGTACTGCAAGTCCCATCATCCATGGTCCGATCCCCTCCAAACTGCAGTAGGATGTAGAGTGGGTTACTGGAGTTCTGTGTGCCAAGTGTGGTTTTTATCAGTGTGGGTCGGGGGCCGCAGTGGTCTGTGGAAACAGAGGGTTGTGAAAGTACTACAAATCCCATCATCCATTGTCAGTCCTCCCCCAAACCTCACCAGGACATGAAGGCAGTCTTGGGGGTTATGTGTGGCAAGTGTGGTCTCGATCAGTAATCGGATGAGGGTCGCAAGGAGTTGGGAAGTGAGTAGAGGTACTTGAAGTCCCATAACCCGTGGTCTGCCCTCCTCCGAACTGCACCAGGATGTAGAGTGGGTAATGGGGGATGTGTGTGCCAAGTGTGGTCTCTTTTGGTCCTTTTAGGTAGCCGCAGTGGTCTGTGGGAACCAACTTGTTTGAATGTACTACAAATCCCATAATCCGTGGGTCCATGTCCCCCAAACCGCACCAAGACGTAAAGGGGGTCAGGGGGGGGGGGGGTTATGTGTCCCAAGTTTGGTGCAGGCCCATCACCCGCGCTGGTCGCTGTGGCCTGTAAAAGTGGCAGCCAATCAGAACGCTGCCACATACACACATACCCACACACACACAAACAAACATTCCGCATATATATATTATATATATATATATATATATATATAGAGAGAGAGAGAGAGAGAGAGAGAGAGGCACCCATACACCTTCGAGGGGAGAAGAGCAAAATATAAATAAATAAATAAATAAATAAATAAATAAATAAACAAATAAATAAATGAATGAATAAATAAATAAATAAAGTGAATTCAAAGCACTGCCTACAGTACTTCATGCATGGTCACATAGATCAGTGTTTCCCAACCAGTGTTGCGTGGCACACTAGTGTGCCGTGAGCGACCATCAGGTGTGCCGTGGGAAATGGGAACCTCCAAGACCCTTCCTTCCCCCTCCTGCCGAACGCTTTTTTGTCTCCACTCGAGCTCCCTTCTCCCCAGCCTTGCTGTGCTCGCTTTGCCTGGCTTTGCTCTGGGGCGAGTCTGCGCAGAAGCGCCCGCACGGGTCACGTCTCCTTCCCTCCCTCGCCCCTCTCCTCCTGAACACGCTCACGCTGCCCCCTCGGATCAAAATGGCGGCAGAAGAAAAAGTCTTGGGCAGGAGGGGGAAGGAAGGGCGCGAAGGGGGAGGGGGAGGAAGAGGTCTCTGTCGAAAGCTGGCCTGGGCACACTTGGACCTTCCAGGTGTTTTGGACTCCAACTCCCACCATTCCTAGCAGCCTCCGCCCTTTTCCTTTTCCTCCTCAGCCACTTAAGCAGGAAAGGGCCTCAGGCTGTTAGGAATGGTGGGAGTTGGAGTCCAAAGCACCCAGAGGGCCGAAGTTCTCCCATGCCTGTTTTAGGGACCTTAAAGTGGTGAGCCTCCTTCCAACATTGTGATTCTGGATAGAAAACAAACAACATAAAACAACATTGTTTGAGTCCACAGTGCTCTCTGGGTGTAGGTGAACTACAACTTCCAAACTCAAGGTCAATTCCCAAGCAAACCCTTTCAGTACTTTCCGTTGGTAATGAGAGTTCAATATGCCAAGTTTGGTTCAATTCCATTGTTGCAAGAGTCCAGGGTGCTCTTTGATTGTGTGTTAACTATAAATCCCAGAAACTGTAACTCCCAAATGTCAAGGTCTATTTCCCCTGAACTCCATCTGTTTTCACATTTGGGCATATTGAGTATTCGTGCCAAGTTTGGTCCTGATCCAACATTGTTTGAGTCCACAGTGCTCTCTGGATGTAGGTGAACAACAACTCCCAAACGTCAAGGTCAATGCCCACCAAACTCTTATAGTATTTTCTCTTGGTTATGGGAGTTCTGTGTGGGAAGTTTGTGTTTTTCTGCCAGGATATCTATGTTGAGTTCATCGAAACAGGCCCAGGTTTCACACTGAATGTATTAATACATTTAAAGACATACTAACTATATGTATGACTGTGTTAGAGTGTCATTTTGTGTCATTTGGGTTGGTGGTGTGCCCCAGGATTTGGTAAATGTAGAAAATGTGCCGCGGCACAAGAAAGGGTGAAAATCACATCTGGAGGGCCACCTAAAACGGCACGGAGGGCTGGATTCGGCCCACGGGCCTTGAGTTTCGCAGGCCAATCTTCGGTTTTTATCTTTCTGACTCCAAACGCTTGGCCATCGCTAAGCATTGTAGATTTTCAACGGTCGCAAAACACATGGGAAACCACGCTCTGGAATGGTCGGAAGGCGGGATAAAAATAACCGCGCCTGCCTCATAAACGGCGACAGGCCCCTTCGCGCCTCCGTGTGTCCGTATTTTGAGGAGTGGGTTCTGGAAGCCATCGAAACGTGCCTCTCGGTCCGGAGCTGCGGCAAACGCGAAGCACAAGAAGCAGTGGCAGGAAAAACAAGGAACCCGCTCGCGGGGGGTGGGCGGCCCTGGAAGGGGGCAGGAGACCTCTCCGTCTTCAACGGCAAAGAGAGGTTTGGATTAGGCAGGTAATACATCACAGGATACACTCGCCAATAAAATTTTAAACACTCTCATTAGCTAACAGGAGTCTATACACAAAAAACAGCTGTACAGCTGTTAAGGATTGTCTGCACTCATTTCGCTTTTGTATGCATGGTTCCTGCAACAATCCCTGCCAAGTGGGTGTGGGGAGGGGGGGGGGCGTCTTCCAGTGGAAAATTCACACCGGCCTCCAGATCTCGGTCATTCATTCCACCGCACAGATGTTAACCAAGCTTGGCCGACTATCCGCCTGCTTCTCGCAAGCTTTGCCGGTGGAACGGCGTGAGGACCGGAAAGAAATGCTCCGACAGTCAAACAACAATAAAGCAAATGGGTTTGTTTTTTGTTTTTGTGTGTGTGTGTGTGTGTTTGGAGCTATGCAAAAGCAAATAAAAACTATCTCCACTGTGCAAACGTCTTTGTAGACCAGCGTTTCTCAACCTGGGGGTCGGGACCCCTGGGGGGGTCACGAGGGGGTTTCAAAAGGGTCACCAAAGACCACCAGAAAACATATATTTCTGATGGTCTTGTTATCGAGCAATTTGGAAGTAGCCTGACCCGGAAGGGGCAGAGGCCCAGAAGTCTTCATTGGGAAACAGGATAGCCCCTGTTTCCACACCCGAAAAGCCCTTTATGTTCATGCAATAGTCATTGGTGAGTTAACCCAAAGGTGCGGCTTGGAATGCAGCTGTCGGCGAATGATCCCACCCAAAGCCCAGCTCCTTCTGTGATTGGCTGGCCTCTCAGTTGGTCTCTCAGTCTAGGGCACTGATTCTCAAAGTGGGCGGTACCACCCCCTGGTGGGCAGTGAGGTGGTTCAAGGGGGCAGTGGGAGGCTAAGGGGAATTTGGGGGGCAGTGAACGATTGCCCATTTAGGCCCCGCCTCCTTCGCTTTGCCCCCGCCCCCTTTGCTTTGACCCCTTTGCTTTGGCCCCACCGCCTTCGCTTTGACCCCTTCGCTTTGGCCCCGCCCCCTTCGCTTTGACCCCTTTGCTTTGGCCCCGCCCCCTTCACTTTGACCCCTTTGCTTTGGCCCCGCCCCCTTCGCTTTGGCCACTTCGCTTTGGCCCCGCCCCCTTCGCTTTGACCCCTTCGCTTTGGCCCCACCCCCTTCGCTTTGACCCCTTCAGTATTTTCTGCAGTGCAAAGGCCTCCGCGTCCTCCGCCGGAGCCTCCCCGCCACCGTGGAAGAAAGCGCGACCTTCCCTGGCGGAGGCAATTCACTCCAACCCCCTCCAGTATTTTCTGTGGGTCATAGGGGTTCTGTGCACCAAGTTTGACTCAATTCCATTGTTGGTGGAATTAAAAATGCTCTTTGATTGTAGGTAAACCATAAAAAAATTATGTATGATTAATTGTGCATTTTGTACTGTGACATAGCGGCGCTCCTTTAATAAGTAAGGGCATTGGAGGTTCCAATTTCCCACGGCACACCTAGTGATCGCTCATGGCATACTAGTGTGCCCCCGCACACTGGTTGGGAAACACTGACGTAGATAATCACATATATTCAAACTGCCAGAGGCTGAAGATAGATGTAACGATTGAATCGAAAGCTGGCATGGGCAAACTTGGACCTTCCAGGTGTTTTGGACTCCAACTCCCACCATTCCTAGCAGCCTCAGGCCCTTTTCCCTTTCCCCCCTCAGCCATGTAAGCAGGAAAGGGCCTCAGGCTGTTAGGAATGGTGGGAGTTGGAGTCCAAAGCACCCAGAGGGCCGAAGTTTCCCCATGACTGACAGCTGTTGAGCAAGACCTTGGTGTGTGTCTTTCTGCCATTCCTTCCAGGAATCTATGTTGTGCTCATCGAAACAGGCCCAGGTTTCACACTGAGTGTATAAATACATTTAAAAACAGATTAACTACGTATATGTATTTCTGTGTTAGAGTGTCATTTTGTGTCATTTTGGTTGGTGGTGTGCTCCAAGATTTTGGAAATGTAAAAAGTGTGCCACGGCTCAAAAAAAGTTGAAGAACACTGGGTTACAGTATCTTCTTAGAGGCACAGATCTTAAGGTTACTCGGTTTCTAAATACAATGTTTGATTCCATCCCATCATTGGTGGAGTTCAGAATGCTCTTTGATTGCGGGCGAACTATAACTCCCAGCAAGTACAACTCCCAAATGACAAAATCAATTTTTTGACTAATGGTCCCTCCTTGGGTTAGTATTAGTATGTTTTGTGCCAGGATATCTATGTTGTGTTCATCGAAACAGGCCCAGGTTTCACACTGAGTGTATAAATACATTCAAAAACATATTAACTATTTGTATTACTGTGTTAGAGTGTCATTTTGGTTGGTGGTGTGTCCCAGGGGTTTTGGAAATGTCAAAAGTGTGCCGCGGCTCAAAAAAGGTTGGGAAACACTGGGTTACAGTATCTTCTTAGAGGCACAGATCTTAAGATTACTAGGTTTCTAAATACAATGTTCGATTCCATTCCATTACAACTCCGAAATGACAAGGTTGGGAAGCACTGATGTAGACAACACATAAAGGACAAGGTTACATCTTATTTACCAAACACTTTCCTAACTTGGCACAGAACGGCATTTCCTTCCGTCCATCCCTCCCTCGGCTCTTTGCTCTTCTCCCATGCACATTTCCTTCCTCTGTTGTTCAAAACTGAGCGAGGGAAACTGTGGGTCCGCGCGCACCCCTCCTTTTTCCTTTTCTGTTAACGGAGATGTTCTGAATGCATCTTGTGCCCTAGATATATATTTTAAAACCCCACATTTCGGGCATTTCTGGAAGGCGAGGGAAAGAGCGGGGAGGAATTAATCTTCCCAAGTTCATCAGCATGGATCCCCAGGTCGGTCTTGCCTTCTTTTTTTACGATGATGATGATGAAGCCTTTTCTATTTACTTCCTACCTAGATAAGATCTTAATCGCAGCCCCCAAATTATCCCCAATGACATTTATCAACTCTCGTCATCTTTTCTTTAGCAGGCTCCGCCTGGCCAGCCGGCTTTTCATCCACCCCTTTCCTTTCAATGGAAGTTAATTTCGAGTGCATGATTTATCTCGCTGGGCGAACAGTGCTCAGGCGGCCCACCTTTTCAAAGGGCTGGCCGGGGAGTGAATTATAGCCGCGTTGTCCGGTGATTGCGTTCCAGAGGGAAGGAGAATAGGAAGCCAGTGTGGAGCCCCGATGTGGCGCTGGGACCTTTTTAGCCAGGGAAGAAGAAAAGATTAACCCTCGGGGCCGTGGGGCTGGCGGGCAGGCCTTCTCTCCGCAGACAAAGGGCCCGGCACCTGAATAGGCCAGAGCGCCACGTCTTCCAAGATGAGGCCGTGTTTACAAGGCCGTCCGCTGACCCCCAGCACCAGGGCCTCCTCCAAGTGGCATGATATCTGTGCGGCGCATCCACGAAATGCTCCGAAACATCAATGCGCATACATTCTGAAGCAAGGGTTCATCACGAAATGTGTCCTTTCTATACGTGTGGCCTGACACCACCAACATCACCATCATAGACAATCTCTTGTAATCAAACATGACTGACACCACCATCATCACCATCACAGACAATCCCTTGTAGTCGAACATGATTGACACCACCACTATCACCATCATAGACAATCTCTTGTAATCAAACATGACTGACACCACCATCATCACCATCACAGACAATCCCTTGTAGTCGAACATGATTGACACCACCACTATCACCATCATAGACGAGCTCTTGTAATCGAACATGATTGACACTACCACTATCACTATCATAGACAATCTTGTAGTCGAACACGATTGACACCACCACTATCACCATCACAGACAAGCTCTTGTAGTCGAACACGATTGACACCACCACTATCACCATCATAGACAAGCTCTTGTAGTCAAACACGATTGACACCACCACTATCACCATCATAGACAAGCTCTTGTAGTCGAACATGATTGACACCACCACTATCACCATCATAGACAAGCTCTTGTAGTCAAACATGATTGGCACCACCACAATCACCATCACAGACAAGCTCTTGTAGTCGAACATGATTGACACCACCACCACTAATTAATAAAATATTCCCATTCAAACCCAAGTAACGAAGGTGGAGGCATTACATTTCATTCAACCCTTGTCTGTGTGTGTGTGTGTGTGTGTGTGTGTGGGTAGGTAGGCCTCTTTGTTTTGGCATTGGGCTGCCATTAATATGCCGTTTCCCCTTTGGAAGGAAGGCACACATGGTCCACTCCAAGGCATCTTTGGCACAAGTACCGGGCCCTTTCGTGTTGGCCTCGGAGTCCAGCTGGAGCCATCTGGGGCAGGAGAAGAAAGACGCGTCCGCAAAGAGGGCCTCCCACGTTGCCTTTTCACATGCTCCCTTTCCACCATCTTCAGACTGCGGAGCCATCCGAAAGAATGCTGGGATTGCAGGAGGGCGAATGTGGGGGGTGCGATCGGGTGACCAATAAACCCGTGAGCACAAAGCCCCACCAGATTTGACTGTATCTTCCTCTAAATTTCGCCAGTCTAGATCCCAATGGCGAGACGTCATACCAGCTGGCTTCTCATGCTCTACTCCAGCCCCAGGCCTTCTCCCACCCACCCGCTCGACTCTAAATCTTTCAGCTTCTACATTCAATGCACATAGGATAACAGTGCAAGCCCTGTATCATTTACAAAACCCTGGGGCACGCCACCAACCCAAATGACACAAAACGACACTCTAACACAGTAATACGTATAGTTAATATGTTTTTGAATGTATTTATACACTCAGTGTGAAACCTGGGCCTGTTTTGATGAACACAACATAGATATCCTGGCAGGAATGGCAGAAAGACACTAGCTTCCCACACAGAACTCCCATAACCAAGAGAAAATACTATAAGAGTTTGGTGGGCATTGACCTTGGGTTTTGGAGTTGTAGTTCACCTATATCCAGAGAGCACTGTGGACTCAAACAATGTTGGATCAGGACCGAACTTGGCATGAATACTCAATGTACCCAAATGAGAACACAGATGGAGTTTGGGGAAAATAGACCTTGACATTTGGGAGTTACAGTTTCTGGGATTTATAGTTAACACGCAATCAAGAGCATCCTGAACTCTTGCAACAATGGAATTAAACCAAACTTGGCATATTGAACTCTCATTACCAACAGAAAGGGTTTGATTGGGAATTGACCTTGAGTTTGGAAGTTGTAGTTCCCACAAACCTAATCCACTCACTGATCAAGACCAAATCTGGCACACAGAGCCCTCATGACCCACTCTACATCCTGGTGCAGTTATGTGTGAGACAAACCACGGATGATGGTACTTGAAGTACTTTCACTCACTTCCTAAAAACAATGCAACCCTTATCCATTCACCAATACAGACCACACTTGGCACACAGAGCCCCCATGACCCAATCTATATCCTACTGCAATTTCGAGGAGGGCGGACCACAGATGATGGGACTTGCAGTACCTTCAGTAATTTCATTATACCTCTGCAACTCCCAATAATGATGGATCAAGGCCAAACTTGGCACACAGAGCCCCCATGACCCACTCTACATCCTGCTGCAGTTTGGAGGGGGGTGGACTACAGATGATGGGACTTGCAGTACCTTCAGTAATTTCATTATACCTCTGCAACTCCCTATAATGATGGATCAAGGCCAAACTTGGCACACAGAGCCCCAGGGACCCACTCTACATCCTACTGAAGTTTGGAGGGGGCCAGAACATGGATGATGGGACTTGCAGTACCTTCCCTAACTTTCCAAGACTGCTGCAAACCTAATCCAATGACCGATCAAGACCAAACCTGGCACACAGAGCCCTCATGACCCACTCTACGTCCTGCTGCACTTTGGAGGAGGGTAGACCATGGACGATGGGACTCGCAGTGCCTTCACTAACTTCCTGACACCACTGCGAGCCACGTAAATAATTGCTACGGACCAACTAATACGTTCCTCAAATAACCCGGGCACCGCCGGGTCCCCACGCTAGTAATTAATAAATAAATAAATAAATAAATAAATAAATATTTCGAGTCGTCCTCCTAAAACCTCCTCACTGGCTTCGAAACAATCGTGGCCAAGCGTTTGGCCGCCCCGTCCATCCCCGCCCTCCTCGACTCCACTTCTGGCAAGCGGTCGCTCTCTGCAAAACCAACAGCGCTTTGTGGGTCTCCTCCCTGTTGTTTCACCATTTTTTAAAGTTTCTGCTTCTCCTCCTCAATCGCTTATTCATTCCCCCCGTTCCTGAAGGGCCCGGCCGCGTCCGTAACGGCTCTCTTGACGGATCTTAAAACGCCTCGGCTTTGCAAAGTTTCAAGGAGTCAAGCATCTTTTAATAGCCTCGTAAGTGGTCAGTGTTCTGGGTTCCCCGGCGGCCGAGCTATTTGCGCACCACAGACTATTAGTGCAGGGCCTTCGCCAGACCTTTTGCCAAGGAGCGACTCAGCGGAGAGGAATACAGCAGAGATTTCGTTCTGTTTTGTTTTTCCGATTTATGTCACGCTAAATATATCTCTTGGCTCGCGTCCGGCAGCTTTGCTTTCGCCAGAGATGAGCAAATGATTTTTCAAAAAAGTCGGACACTTAAATGCATACCCCCCAAAATAACTCTGTTGGCTTTAAAAAATTTACTAGTTGGGTCAACTACAACTCACATCATGCCAGGTTAACCCCCTGAAACTCCATCAATAGTTAAAATTTGTCATGTAGAGCAACTCTGCTCTAGGTCAGTGGTTCCCAACCTTCCCATTCAACGGGGTTTAATCCAGGGTAAATGTCTCAACACCCCAAGAGCTCAAAAGAGGGGACTTTGGGTGCATCTACACCAGTAGTTCCCAAAGTCGGGGGTACCATCGACTGGTGGGGCAATCCAAGGGGATGCTGGGAGGCTCAGGAGAATTTGGGGGCGCTGAACCCCTGTAAGGGGGCGGTGGCGTGAGCCAGGCTTGCTTGCCATTTGTAGGGTCGCGCGCTTGCAAGGACGTCCTCGTTGGAAGAAAGAGGCGATACACAGAACTGCGCCGTGGGTGGGTTTGACAAGAGGAAGGAGGCGCGTGCTACGGTTTCCACGGCAATGCCTGCCTGGGGATTCCAACTCGCAGGGACACAGTCGCAAGCGCGCGATCCCCGGGCAGGCGTTGCCATAGAAACCGCTGCTCTCCAAGGCGCTTCCCCTCCCCAGTCCTCCCTTCCTCCAGCCTTGAAGGGCCTTTCCTTCCTTTCCTTCACTTTATTTTAAGTTCATCAAGGCTTAAAATAGTGTATAACAACTAAAATAATGAATACATATTGAAATAAATAGAGTATCCCTATATCGCGGTTTTTCACTTATTGCGGGAGGTCCTGGAGAGAGGAAATGCTCTACTCAGTTTGGGGAAAATAGACCTTGAGATTTGAGAGTTGTAGTCACTGGGATTTATAGTTCACATACAATCAAACAGCCTTCTAAACCCCACCATTGACATAATTGGGCCACAGTGGGCAGTACCACCCCCTGGTGGGCGGTGGGGCGATCCAAGGGGGCGCTGGGAGGCTCAGGAGAATTTGGGGGGCACTGGACCCCTGTAAGGGGGCGGTGGCGGGACTCCAACTCTCATTATATGGACAGGGTAGATGCATATAGCCCTGAGTCTCTTCAGGGAGAGAGGGCAGGGTATAAATAAAGTGTTGTTGTCGTCGTTATTTAGTGTAATTGAACTGCATTATATGAGTCTGTATATCCTCACATAAATCAGTTTAACTACTGCATCACATTAGTCTACACCAGTGTTTCCCAACCAGTGTGCCGGGGCACACTAGTGTGCCGTGAGCGATCATCAGGTGTGGAAATTGGAACCTCCAGGGGGGGGAGAGTCTAGTGTGTTGAAGTATAAAAACCTTAAGAAACCTACCTTGATAAAGGCACTCCATGTGTGTTCATATTTGGGCATATTGAGTATTCATGCCAAGTGTGGTCAAAATCCATCATTATTTGAGTCCACACTGCTCCCTGGATGTAGGTGAACTACAACTTCCAAACTCAAGGTCAATTCCCAAGCAAACACTTTCAGTACTTTCTGTTGGTAATGAGAGTTCAATAGGCCAAGTTTGGTTCCATTGTTGCAAGAGTTCAGGATGCTCTTTGTTTGTGTGTTAACTATAAATCCCAGAAACTGTAACTCCCAAATGTCAAGGTCTATTTTCCCCAAACTCCATCTGTGTTCACATTTGGGCACATTGAGTATCCATGCCAAGTTCGGTCCTGATCCAACATTGTTTGAGTTCACAGTACTCTCTGGATAATAGGTGAACTACAACTCCAAAACCCAAGGTCAATGCCCACCAATCTCTTATAGTATTTTCTCTTGGTTGTGGGAGTTCTGTGTGGGAAGTTTGTGTCTTTCTGCCATTCCTGCCAGGATATCTATGTTGTGTTCATTGAAACAGGCCCAGGTTTCACACTGAGTGTATAAATACATTTAAAAACATTTTAACTATATGTATGACTGTGTTAGAGTCTCATTTTGTGTCATTTTGGTTGGTGGTGTGCCCCAAGATTTTGCAAATGTAAAAAGTGTGCCGCGACTCAAAAAAGGTTGGGAAACACTGGTCTACACCACTGGTTCCCAAACTTTTTTGACCTACCACCCCTTTTCCAAAAAAAAAATTACTCTCCACCCCCCCTAGAAATTAATTTTTTTAAAAATGTAATAGCAATTAAACAGAAAGATATACATATGAATGCCGTGGTTCTCAACCTTCCTAATGCCGTGACCCCTAAATAAGGTCTCTCATGTTGCGGTGACCCCCAACCATATTTTCGTAAATAATTTTGCTACTCTTATGAATTCTAATGCAAATATCTAATACGCAGGGTGCATTTTCATTGTTACAAATTGAACATAATTAAAGCATAGGGATTAATCACAAAAACAATATGTTTGGGGGAGGATGGACCACGGAGGATGGGATTTGCAGTACCTTCGACCAATTCAGCTCTGACATCCACAGCCGAGACCCCGTGAGTGACAGACCTGGACCAAACTTGGCACAGAGAACCCCCGTGACCCACAGAAAACACTGGAGGAGTTTGGGAGGAATCCACAGTGATTTAGGGGAGATGTAGTTCACCTACATTGGGAGAGCACTCTGAACCCAAACAACTCTGGATCTGGACCAAATTTGGCACAAATACTCAATATGCCCAAATTTGAACACTGGTGCAGTTGTGGGGGATAGATTTTGTCATTTTGGGAGTTGTAGTTCACCTACAATCAAAGAGCATTCTGAACTGCCAACAGCAATGGCATTGAACTCAACTTGAGCCATAGAGAAGACTGGACCTTGGGAATTGGGAGCTGTTTGCATTTTCCTTCTCGCCACGACCATCTCCCAGGAGGCGCCTGCAAACGCCGCAGCGACTCAGGGGGCGTTTGCAGACGCGGAGGCTTTCCTTCTCCGCTGGACCAACTGGCAGGCACACACTCGCAAGCGCCCGACTGTCTCAGCCTGCCAGTTGGAATCCCTGAGCAGGCGTTGCCGGGAAACCGCAGCGCGTGCCCCCTTCCTCTCCTTAACTCTGCCCACGGCGCAATCCTGTATCGCCCCTTCCTTCCAAGGGACCCGTTGGATTGGAAGGGGCGATACAGGACTGCGGAATGAGCAAACTTGAGGAGAGGAAGGGGGCGCGCGCTGCAGTTTCCAGGCAGTGCCTGCACGGGGTTTCCAACTGGCAGGCGCACACTGGCGCGCTTGCGAGATGGAATCCCGCCACCGCCCCCTTACAGGGCTTCAGTGCCCCCCAAATTCTCCTGAGCCTCCCACCGCCCACTTGGATCGCCTCACCATCCACGAGGGGTCTGTGCCGCCCACTTTGGGAACCACTGGTCTACACTGACCATACAATGCAGTTTCAAACCGCTTTATAAATCGGACGCACGCTGAGGACTATTGTAAAGCGAACCTTCCAAAGGTTTTTTGTTGACTCCCCCCAGCCCCCAAGGTAGAAAGTTTGCCCATGCCTGATCTATCCCATCGTCTCCTGTTTGAAGAACTTCCTAACTGTGAGGACTGTTCAGCAGTGGAACTCTCTTCCCCGAAGGGAGTGTGGTGGAGGGTCCTTCTTTGGAGGCTTCTAAACCAGAGGCTAGATGGCCATCTGTCAGGGGTGCTGTGAATGGGATTTTCCTCCTTCTTGGCAGAATGAGGTTGGACTGGGTGGCCCATGAGGTCTCTCCCAACTCTGTGGTTCTATGAATGTTTCCATATGAGGTGGTTCTTCAGTCCGCTCTCACCCTCGTCACCTTCCTCTAGAGCAGGGGTCGGGAACCTATGGCTCGCGAGCCAGATGTGGCTCTTTTCATGATTGCATCTGGCTCTCCAGAGCAACCCATTCTTTCCTTCTCTCCTTCCTTTTCCCTCCCTCTCTCCCCTTCCTTCTTTGCTCCATTCTCCCTCTTCCTTCCTTCCTTCCTTTCTCCCCTTCACCCTTTCCTTCTCTCCTTCCTTTTCCCTCTCTCGCCCTTTCGTTCTTTCCTCCATTCTCCCTTATCCTTTCTTTCTTTCTCCCCTTTCACCCTTTCCTTCTCCTTCTCTCCTTCCTTTTCCCTCTCTCGCCCCTTCCTTCTTTCCTCCATTCTCCCTTATCCTTTCTTTCTTTCTCCCCTCTCTCCCCTTTCCTTCTCCTTCTCTCCTTCCTTTTCCCCTCTTCACCCTCCTTCTCCTTCCTTCTTTCCTTTTCCCTTCTCCCTTCCTTCTATCCTTTCTTATCCTTTCTTTCTTTCTTTCTTTCTCCCTTTCACCCTTTCCTTCTCCTTCTCTCCTTCCTTTTCCCTCTCTCGCCCCTTCCTTCTTTCCTCCATTCTCCCTTATCCTTTCTTTCTTTCTTTCTTTCTCCCCTTTCACCCTTTCCTTCTCCTTCTCTCCTTCCTTTTCCCTCTCTCGCCCCTTCCTTCTTTCCTCCATTCTCCCTTATCCTTTCTTTCTTTCTTTCTCCCCTTTCACCCTTTCCTTCTCCTTCTCTCCTTCCTTTTCCCTCCCTCTCTCCCCCTTCCTTCTTTCCTCCATTCTCCCTCCCTCTTCCTTCCTTCCTCTTCTATTCTTTCCCCCAAGTCTTCCTTCTCCTTTCTTTCGTTTCACTTCCCTCTCTCCCCCTTTTTTCTTTTCTTCTTTTCCCTTCATTGTTTTATTTTATCCTCACTCCCTTTCCTTTCCTCCCTTCCCATTTCCTTCTTTCTCTTCCCCTCCTTGTCTCTCTCCTGCTTTTCTTTTCTTCCTTTTCCATAGTTCGTTCTTCTTTTCTTTCTTCCTCTCCCCCTCCCTCCTTTATTTCCTCTGTCTGTCTTTCTTTCTTCCTTCCTTCCTTCCTTCCTTCCTTCCTTCCGCCTTCTCTTCCTTCCCAGAGTCCTGAGCGTGCCTTTTGCAGAGCCAGGTCTGAAGCGTCCGGTCATTCTGCCGGGGAATCCTTTCCTCATTGTATGGACGTATAGACTCACATTGAGTTGAATTCAGTCTTAAAATATATTATATACATTATATGGCTCTCAGTTAAATAAATTTCCAAATATTTTGCTTTCGTGGCTCTCTGAGTCAAAAAGGTTCCCGGCCCCTGATCTAGACTTGCATCCGTATTTTTAGCAGCTGCAGTTTTGAGAACTGCGTGACTATTAATAGTTCTCTTGCTGGCTCACATTTGGCTTGGAGTCCAGACCCTTTCCAAATGTACCGCTCTCAAACCCAGCTTCCACGCATCCTATGCCGTGCTTTGGGGTTTTCCTCCCTAAAGAGATACCTGCAAAAGGGACGCTCGACTCCACCTTGGACAGCGTTGCCAACCTTGGCCTAATTTAAGTTTGCACAACACAATGGCTTCAACCAGCCATCTTAGCAGGCCCGGATTAATAGTTTGTGGCGCCCTAGGCCACACTCTGAAAGTGCCACCCTTGCCCGGGGGGGGGGGGGGCGCTTACAGGGGCGGGGCCGTTTGCGTGGGGTGGGGCTGCTTGCGGGGGGGGCCCTCCCTCCTCACTGAAGGAAGGAGGGGCGGGGCTGATGCGAGTGAGGAGGGCGGCGGGAAGCCACGTCAGAGGCCTTATGGCACAGGAGCGCCCGAAGATCGAACTTTAAAAAACTTTTTTTTAAAATTTGGGGGGTCCGGACCTGCCGCCCGTCCATGGCTGCCGCCCTAGGCCATGGCCTAGGGTGGCCTTATGGGTAATCCGGGCCTGCATCTTAGCTGACTATATTGTGTGAATGTACACAATATTACAAAGAGTTTGCATATAACATGACCACAACGGTAGAACACAAAGTTTATTTCATCCACTGATTTTTGGTTTTGGGAAAAAGAGGACCTTTGAGATCATAACCAGGGTCTCCAAAGCCTTTTGGAAGCGTGACCTATTAGAAATTAATTGGCGTTCGCTACCATTTGGAATGATCATAACCTTTTTTTTCCTGAGAAGAACTAAAAACTGAGTGAGTCTTCTCTTCAGTGATAAACACCCACCAGTATTCAAAAACGGTTGTTAGACTGATAAACTTGGTTATCTCTTTGAAATGTTAGGAATAAAGATATGCCAAGGCACAAAATGTATAGCAGATCTTCGGAAGTGTTGTTTCAGTCATCTAAAAACATCTCGTACTCTCCCAAAAATATATATATATTTGGTTTTAAATCATACTCTCAAGGGACAAAATAAGTAGTTTTTATTAAGGTTGTAAAGTGGGCCATTGGGCATCTGTGTGCCAAGTTTGGTCCTGATCCGTCATTGGTGTGGGCCACAGTGCTCTAAGCAAGTGAATTAAAGTACTGCAAGTCCCGTCATCCATGGTCCATCCTCCCTCAAACTGCACCAGGATGTAGAGTGGGTCCTGAGGGTTCTGTGTGCCTGGTTTGGTTTGGTTTGGTTCTCTCATTGTTTGGGGTCGCAAAGGGGTCGCAAAGTGTTTTGGCCTTAAACTCCCACCATGCCTGACTGCCTCAGGCCTTTTCCTTACCCCCCTGCCACTTTAGAGTGTCGGAATGCTCATGTTGGCTGGCCAATCAGAGTGCTTTATGCAAATACCCCCTCAGGGCAACCAATCCCCTCTGTCTGCTGCCTTAGAATGTTGGAGTTCTGAGGCTGGCCAGTCAGAGTCCTTTATGTAAATAATCCCACAGTGGGAGCCAATCCGGAAGCTGCCACATATCCTTCCGCCCTTCCGCCCTCCGGACACATACAAACATTCACTTTTATTATATACTAGCTTGGGGACCCGGTGGTGCCCGGGTGATTTGAGAAACGTATCCGTTGGTCTTTAGCAGTTATTTATGTGGCTCGCAGTGGTGTCAGGAATTTAGTGAAGGCACTGCGAGTCCCATCGTCCATGGTCCACCCTCCTCCAAAGAGCACCAGGATGTAGAGTGGGTCATGGGGGCTCTGTGTGCCAAGTTTAGCCTTGATCCATCATTATTGGGAGTTGCAGTGGTATCATGAAATTACTGAAGGTACTGCAAGTCCAATCATCTGTGGCCCACCCTCCTCCAAATTGCAGCAGGATGGTGGAGCAGGATGGTGGAGCCCAGGACCGGACTAAGGTAATTTAAAATGGTAAGCGAACATTATTTTGGCGCCCCCTCGCTCTCTGGCCTCGTGGGTGGGTGTGCATGTGTGCCGAGTGTGCATGCGCAAAGCCAGCTAGTTCTGCGCATGCGCGCCGGGTGCGCACGCGCGGGGCCACCTAGTTCCGCGCATGCGCCGTTGCTGTGGCATGACTCCAGCTGGACTGAGACGCCAATCACCCTAAGCGAGGCCGAAAAGGAGGAACTTTTTGCAGCCGGGGCGGAAGAAGTTCCTCTTTTTCGGCCTCGTTTTGGTCGATTGGCGTATCCATCCAATGGCGCCTGCGCAGAACCTGGTGACCGCATGCGCCCCTGACCACGTGGCGCCCTAAGTGGGTGCTTACTTCCCTTACCGTTAAATCCGCCCCTGGTGGAGACCCCTCCCTCTCAGGGAAATCAGGTACGTTCTTTATTATGAATCTTATATCTGCGCAGGGTGTGTTATGCTCCAGGTCACCCCACTCCAAACTCCCCTTGCGCCGTCAATAATGAGCTGTGGCTGCTGGTTAAGCAGCTAATTAGCATGCCGTTCGTTAAAGATTTAAGAATGTCATTAGGGAGAGGTAGTCCGAGCCCGCTGGAGGAATGCGGGGCGAAGGGTTTACCGAGTGGGGGGGGGGGGGTCTTTCTTTACAGCCCATTCATGCCCAGGGTTAGTCTAATAACGATCATAAGGAAAGGATTGCCGGTGAACATCTGATTAGATCACCGGAAAACAAAGCAACCCAAAGTTGCTTGCTTGTTAATCTTTCTGGGGTCCGGCCCAAACTCTCCGAACTCGAAGTAAAGAGCTTTGGATCTAAGTCTGGTGGTGTGGTTTTTGTTTCCTTTTGTCCTTCCTCTGGCCTGGAGCTGAAACGAAGTTCTAGGCTACGATCACAACACACACATTTGGGGGCAATCCAGTACTGTTTGGTTGGTAAACACACAGCTGGGCGAACTTGAACAAACTTGCTTTGGAGTTGTACCGAAGACGGGTTGACGCTACTTACACTGCCATAGTTCAGTGCCATGGAACTGTAGTGTTACGAGGTCTGCGTCCTTCTCTGCCAAGGAGGGCTGGTGCTTCGCCAAACCACAAATCCCAGGATTCCGTAGCATCTAACCTTTTCAAGTGGTGTCAAATTGCATTAATTCTACAAGGTGTCAAACTAGTTTTCACCAAAGGTCACATCAGTCTTATGGCCGCCTTCGAAGGGCAGTTCAATCCATGGGCAGGGGACCCGCGGATACAGAGGGTCAACAAATTGGGTTGTGTGCTGAACTGTTTTCCATTGTTTCCATTTTTTCGTTACTTTCGTTACCTTTGGGAGCATGGAATGGGAAGGACCCTCCCAGTACAAAAATCAGTTTGACACAAAAGCAAGTGGGAACCGATTCTGGCTCTTTACATGCGTTTTGCGGTGCTCCATGCCTCCTTGTCATAGAAATAGTGCATGTGTGGCACCTGCCTGCAGCCAAGCCCCTCCTTTAGAGTAAGAATGAGAGCTTGCCTCATTGCCTAGGAACAAGTGCATGTGTAGCATGCAGGCCCAAAAAACACATATGCCTACCTGCAGCCGAGCGCCTCCTCTAGAGTAAGAATGAGAGCTTGCCTCTTTGCCTTGGAAGGAGTGTGTGTAGCATGCAGGCCCAGAAAGCATGTGCCTGCCTGCAGCCAAAACCCTCCTCTAGAGTAAGAATGAGAGCTTGCCTACTTGCCTTGGAAAGAGTGCGTGTGTGGCACCTGCCTACAGCCAAGCCCCTCCTCTAGAGTAAGAAGGAGAGCTTGCCTCCTTGCCTTGGAAAGAGTGTGCGTGTGGCATGTAGGCCAAGAAAGCATGTGCTTGTCTGCAGCCAAGCGCCTCCTCTAGAGCAGGGCTGTCCAAATGCCGGCCCTGCAGGTGTTTTGGACTTCAAATCCCAGAAATCCTAACAGCTGGTAAACTGGCTAGGCTTTCTGGGAGTTGAAGTCCAAAACACCTGCAGGGCCGGCAGTTGGACAGCCCTCCTCTAGAGTAAGAATGAGAGCTTGCCTCCTTGCCTTAGAAGGAGTGCGTGTGTGGCACCTGCCTGCAGCCGAGACCCTCCTCTAGAGTAAGAATGAGAGCTTGCCTCCTTGCCTTAGAAGGAGTGCGTGTGTGGCACCTGCCTGCAGCCGAGCGCCTCCTCTAGAGTAAGAATGAGAGCTTGTCTCCTTGCCTTAGAAAGTGTGTGTGTGTGGCACGCAGGCCCAGAAAGCATGTGCTTGTCTGCAGCCGAGCCCCTCCTCTAGAGTAAGAATGAGAGCTTGCCTCCTTGTCTTGGAAAGAGTGTGTGTGTGTCATGCAGGCCCAGAAAGCATGTGCCTCCCTGCAGCCGAGCCACTCCTCTAGAGTAAGAATGAGAGCTTGCCTCCTTGCCTTAGAAGAAGTGCGTGTGTGGCACCTGCCTGCGGCCGAGACCCTCCTATAGAGTAAGAATGAGAGCTTGCCTCCTTGCCTTAGAAGGAGTGTGTGTGTGTGGCACCTGCCTGCAGCCAAGCCCCTCCTCTAGAGTAAGAATGAGAGCTTGCCTCCTTGCCTTAGAAGGAGTGCGTGTGTGGCACCTGCCTGCAGCCAAGCCCCTCCTCTAGAGTAAGAATGAGAGCTTGCCTCCTTGCCTTAGAAGGAGGAGTGTGTGTGTGGCACCTGCCAGCCGAGACCCTCCTCTAGAGTAAGAATGAGAGCTTGCCTCTGCCCGTGTGAGGCACCTGCCTAGAGTAGAGTAAGAATGAGAGCTTGCCTCCTTGCCTTAGAAGTAAGAATGAGAGCGTGTGTGGCACCTGCCTGCAGCCAAGCCCCTCCTCTAGAGTAAGAATGAGAGCTTGTCTCCTTGCCTTAGAAGGAGTGCGTGTGTGGCACCTGCCTGCGGCCGAGACCCTCCTATAGAGTAAGAATGAGAGCTTGCCTCCTTGCCTTAGAAGGAGTGCGTGTGTGGCACCTGCCTGCAGCCGAGACCCTCCTATAGAGTAAGAATGAGAGCTTGCCTCCTTGCCTTAGAAGAAGTGCGTGTGAGGCACCTGCCTGCAACCGAGCCCCTCCTCTAGAGTAAGAATGAGAGCTTGTCTCCTTGCCTCAGAAGGAGTGCGTGTGTGGCACCTGCCTGCAGCCGAGCCCCTCCTATAGAGTAAGAATGAGAGCTTGCCTCATCTCAGGGAAATAAGAGTCAAACTGGGAAAGAGTCTTGCCTGAATCCTGGACCACCCCCATTGACAGTCATGAGAGAGAACATTACACTAGGTCAGTGGTTCCCAACCTTTGGTCCTCCAGGTGCTTTGGACTTCAACTCCCAGAAATCCCAGTCAATTCACCAGCTGTTCGGACTTGTGGAAGCTGAAATCCGAAACACCTGGAGGATCAAAGGTTGGGAACCACTGCACTAGGTGAACCCAATGTCCATCTTGCAATGGAACACTTGGATCGCCCGCTTGCGCCGTGGTCCTGGTGGCACGAGCTTTTGCCCTGCTTTGAGTGGCAGCAATGTTTCCGCTTGACAGACTGACACCTTTCCCCTGCAAGCCCTTTCAACATCGTGGCTTTCGCCTCCCCGTCCGACTCCTCCGAGGGATGTTACAGCTTTTCAAAGATGTTCATTAAATCAACCCCGCGTAATTGTCTCGCCTTTCTCGAAACTGCCTACCCAAATTTGACAGTGGCATTTGCTTGTTACCCTTCAAAGAGAGAGTGCGCGCCCCATGGAACACACCAATCACAAAGCATTTTGTGCCCCACACCATGCTGTTCGCTATAGACGCAGCAGGCCAGAGACTCGGTGGGAATTAACAATTCATTGAGGACAAAATGATTTTAATGTTATCAACACATCTTTCCCTCTGGCATATGAGTGCGCGACTTATGAAGAGAGAGGCAATTTGTTTGGTGAATTTCTGCCTTTGTTATTGAAAGCTGCTGCATTTTGATGTATAAAGAGTCTTGCCATTAAGCCACAGGGCGGAAACGTCCCGTGGGCTTGCCAGGTTGTTTGCTTGCTGTTCGATTTTTAAATAAAATTGACTTTAAAAGTAGCGTGGCGTGAGTTCCCCTCCCTCCGAAAAAAAGGTGCTTTCCTCGTTCTCTTCCAAGAGGCTTCAAAATTTCAGAAACCCAAAAGAAAGCCTCGCTCAAACCGTTCCAATGCAGAATTCAAAGTAACGGGAACACACGGATGATATTACAAGTCGGAAGAAGGCGGCCTTTGGGTCAAATACATCAGTGTTTCCCAACCTTTTTGGAGTTGTAGTTCACCTATATCCAGACAGCAAAGTATTGTGGGCAAAGTATCTATAATATTGTTGAGTCATTGTTTTGAGAAATACAGTCAAACATTGTATTTAGAAACCTAGTAACCTTAAGATCTGTGCCTCTAAGAAGATACTGTAACCCAGTGTTTTTCAAAACTTTTTACATTTACAAAATAAGGGGGCACACCACCAACCAAAATGACACAAAATGACACTCTTAACACAGTAATACATATAGTTAATATGTTTTTAAATGTATTTATACACTCAGTGTGAAACCTGGGCCTGTTTCGATGAACACAACATAGAGTTATAGTTCACCGACAATCAAAGAGCACTCTGAACTCCACCAATGATGGAATAGAATCAAACTTCCCACACAGAACTCCCATAACCAAGAGAAAATAAGATTAGAGTTTGGTGGGCATTGACCTTGGGTTTTGGCATGATGCTCCAAAGGGCTACTGCAGACCTCGAGGAAGCAAACGGCCTATATATATGCTATCGTACTGATGGCAGCTTGTTCAACAAGCCATCTAGTCCGTGAACTGCTTTTTGCCGACGATGCTGCCCTTGTTGCCCATTCAGAAGCAGCCCTGCAGCGCCTCACATCCTGCTTTGCAACAGCTGCAGAGCTGTTTGGGCTGGAAGTCAGCCTGAAGGAAAGGGAAGTCCTCTACCAGCCCGCACCACAGGAAGAACACCATCATCTTCACGTCAGCATAGGCACATCTGTGCTTGAGTCTGTTCAGCAGTTCACCTCCCTGGGAAACATCATCTCTTCAGACGCCAAGATTGACAAAGAGAGAGATCACAGATGAGCAAAGGCATAGAGTGCATTCGAAAGGCTTCACAGAAGAGTCTGGAGCAACAAGCACCTGAGGCAAAGCACCAAAATCAGTGTGCACAGAGCTATTGTACTATCTATTCTCCTCTCTGGGTCTGAAACATGGGTCACCTATCGCCAACACCTACGACTCCTCGAACGCTTTCATCAGCACTGTCTTCGCACAATCCTAAATATACACTGGACCGACTATGTGAGTAATGTTGCTGTCCTTGAGCAAGCAGGGATCACCAGCATTGAGGCCATGCTATTGAGAACTTAGCTGCGCTGGGCAGGGCACGTCTCTAGGATGGAGGACCACCGCCTCCCAAAGATACTACTCTATGGTGAACTCGCCACGGGTCAGCGCAAGAGAGGCGCCCCCCAAAAGAAATATGAATCTCTGAAACAACACCTCAGGCTCAGACAGACTGATCACCCACAATGGTCCACCCTGGCCTCACATCGGGAGGCATGGAGACGCACTCTCCACAATGCTGCGGCCTCTTTCGAGAAGACACGCCGAACGGGTCTCGAAGAGAAACGACAACGCAGAAAGAACCGCAACTTGGAAACAACATCACCCAAGAAGACTTTCTGCTGTGCTTTCTGCAACCGAACTTGCATATCTCAGATTGGCCTTTTTAGTCATCAACGCACTTGTAAAAAACGTGGGGTGAGTCCTTCCTAAGAATCTTCCTTCGCGAAGTAATGCCGAGAGGGAGGTCAAATACATACATCAGTGTTTCCCAACCTTTTTTGAGCAGCGGCACACTTTTTGCATTTGCCAAATCCTGGGGCACACCACCAACCAAAATGACACAAAACGACACTCTAACACAGTCATACGTAGAGTTATAATGTTTTTAAATGTATCTATACACTCAGTGTGAAACCTGGGCCTGTTTCCATGAACACAACATAGATATCCTGGCAGGAATGGCAGAAAGGCACACACTTCCCACACTGAACTCCCATAACCAAGAGAAAATGCTATAAGAGTTTGGTGGGCATTGACCTTGACGTTTTGGAGTTGTAGTTCACCGACATCCAGAGAGCACTGTGGACTCAAACAATGTTGGACCAGGATCAGACTTGGCATGAATACTCAATATGCCCAAATGTGAACACAGATGGAGTTTGGGGAAAATAGACCTTGACATTTGGGAGTTACAGTTTCTGGGATTTATAGTTAACACACAATCAAAGAGCATCCTGAACTCTTGCAACAATGGAATTGAACCAAACTTGGCATATTGAACTCTCATTACCAACAGAAAGTACTGAAAGGGTTTGCTTGGGAATTGACCTTGAGTTTGGAAGTTGTAGTTCGCCTACAGCCAGAGAGCACTTTGGACTCAAACATTGTGTTGCAGAGGGAAAAGGAAAGGCCTCAGGCAGTCAGACACTGCGGCCCACGGCAGTGATGGATCAGGATCAGGACCAAACTTGCCACACAGGGGCCAATGGCCCACTTCACAACGCGACCCTCATCCAATGACCAATACAGGCCAAAATTGGCACACCGAGGCCCCTTGACCCACTCAACACCCTGGTGCTGTTTCAAGGAGGATGGACCACAGATGATGGGACTTGAAATACTTTCACTCACCTTCCGAGACTGCTGCAACCCTCACCCAGAGAATGATCAAGACCAAAAGTGACACACAGAGCCCCCATGACCCACTCTACATCCTGGTGCAGTTTGGTGTGGGACGGACCACTGATGATGGGACTTGAAGTATCTTCACTCTCTTCCTGAGACCTCTGCGATCCTTATCCAATCACTGATCAAGACCAAACTTGGCACATAGAGACCCCATGACCCACTCTACATCCTGGTGCAGTTTGGAGGGGGGTGGACCATGGATGGTGGGACTCGCAGTACCTTCACTCACATCCTGAGACCACTGCAAGCCACACAAATTATCCGGGCACCGCCGGGTCCCCAAACCAGTTTACTATAAACATAAGCCAACAGTGAATCCATTTCAACTGTCCTGGCGGCCCACAAACAATCCTGAAACTTGTTCGATGAGGAGAGAGACGACTCTGTTAAGGCCGCGATCACCATGCGCATTTCTCTTGGAATAAGTTGTCAGCTCTGCTTAAAATTGTATCTTTGCAGATGTCTAGACCATCTAATCTCCTATAGAAATACGGCTCCCTGGAGGGAAGGAATGATTGCTAAACCACCGGCTATAATAAAATATATATGGCCTGTCTTGCTTTGCTACCGCTTCTACTGCTCATGTGCAAATTGTGATTTTCCTACACACCTCTTGTTTGGCTACTGAACACAGCACAACCTCTGAGGTATAAGTCAATTCCCTGACACATACAAGATTATTATCTTAAGGTCAAAGTAAAGGTTTGCCCCGACATTAAGTCCAGTCGTGTCCGACTCTGGGGATTGGTGCGCATCTCCATTTCTAAGCCGGAGAGCAGGCGTTGCCCATAGATGCCTCCAAAGTCATGTCGCCAGCATGACTGCATGCAGTGCCATTACCTTTGCACCAAAGTAGTACCATTGGTCTACTCACATTTGCATGTTTCCTCCTGCTACTAAGGAGGCTGTCCAGGTCCTGAACCCGTGCTTGGCCGCTGTGACGGACTGGGTGCGGGCGAACAGACTGAAACTAAATCCAGACAAGACAGAGGTCCTCCTGGTCAGTCGTAAGGCCAAACAGGGCATAGGGTTGCAGCCTGTGCTTGATGGGGTGACACTCCCCTTGAAGGCGCAGGTTCGCAGCCTGGGAGTGATCATAAGAACATAAGAACATAAGAAGAGCCATGCTGAATCGGACCTCAGCCCATCTAGTCCAGCATTCTGTGTCACACAGTGGCCCACCAGTTGTACACGGGGATCTCGAGCAGAAGGGAGGGCAAAACCTCACCTGCTCCCCGACCCCCCCACAACCAGTACCCGGGGAAATCCTGCCTACCTCAACCAACCCGAGGTGGCCCTTGGATGTCCTTTTCAGTAACTACCGATACACTTGGTATCCATGAATCTGTCTAATCCTGCCTTGAAGCTGTCCAGGCTGACCGCTGTCACAACCTCCTCTGGAAGTGAGTTCCATAACCCAATGACCCTCTGGGTGAAGAAATATTTCCCTTTATTAGTCCTAACCTTCCTACCTTGGAGCTTCAGGGAGTGCCCTCTAGTCCTAGTGTTTTGTGACAAAGAAAATATTTTTTCTTTATTCACCTTTTCTATCCCATGCATGATTTTATACACTTCGATCAAGTCACCTCTTAGACGCCGTCTTTCAAGGCTGAAAAGACCAAGGCGTTGCAACCTGGTTTCGTAAGGGAGCCGCTCCATCCCTCAGATCATTCTTGTTGCCCTTTTCTGTACCTTTTCCAGTTCCGTTATATCCTTCTTAAGGTGCGGAGACCAGAATTGTACACAGTACTCCAGATGTGGCCTCACGATAGATTTGTAGAGAGGCGATACAACATTTGCCGACCTATTTTCGATTCCCTTCCTGATCATGCCAAGCATAGAATTTGCTTTTTTCACTGCTGCAGCGCACTGGGTTGACATTTTTCATTGAGCTGTCCACCAAGACCCCAAGATCCCTTTCCTGGTTTGTCTCGGAAAGCTTTGACCCCATCAATTGGTAGGTGTAGTTGGGGTTCTTTGCCCGATGTGCATGACTTTACACTTGTTTAGGTTAAAATGCATTTGCCACTTTGTTGCCCATTCACTCAATTTCGAGAGATCTTTCTGGAGCTCTTTACAGTCAGTTTCATTTTTAACTACCCTGAACAATTTAGTGTCGTCTGCAAACTTTGCTACCTCAGAATTCACTCCTACATCCAGATCATTAATGAATAAATTAAAAAGTAACAGACCCAAAACTGAGCCTTGGGGTACGCCACTTCACCTCTTTCCACCCAGAGAAGTGTCCGTTTATTACCACCCTTTGTTTCCTGCAGTTTAGCCAGGTTCCAATCCAGGACAAGACCTGTCCCCTGAGTCCATGGCTGAGGAGCTTGTTTAGGAGCCTTTGGTGAGGGACTTGGTCAAAAGCCTTTTGAAAGTCAAGGTAAACAATATCGACTGGGTCCCTTTATCTATGTGTTTATTTACACCCTCAAAGAATTCTAACAAGTTAGTAAGACATGATTTGCCTTTGCAGAAACCATGTTGATTTTCTTTCAGCAATGCCTTTTCTTCTATGTGCCTAGTAATTTTTCTTTAATAATGGTTTCCATCACTTTGCCTGGAACTGAGGTTAGACTAACTGGCCTATAATTTCCTGGATCACCTCTGGATCCTTTCTTGAAGATCGGTGTTACATTTGCCTCCCTCCAGTCCTCGGGTACAGTGCCTGATCTTAGAGAAAGGTTATATATCTTAGCTAGAAGTTCAGCAATTTCACACTTGAGTTCCTTAAGAACTCTGGGGTGGATGCCATCTGGCCCTGGTGATTTGTTGACATTTAGTTTAGTAAGGCATGTGAGAACATCCTCCTTGTTTATCTCTATCTGTTTTAATTCTTTTAATTCCCTCCCTGAAAAAACTGACTCAGCTGCAGGCATATGTTGTCTGTCCTCCTGTGTGAAAACGGAGGCAAAGAAGTCATTTAGCCGCTCAGCAATCTACTAAGGAGGCTGTCCAGGTCCTGAACCCGTGCTTGGCCGCTGTAACGGACTGGGTGAGGGCGAACAGACTGAAACTAAATCCAGACAAGACAGAGGTCCTCCTGGTCAGTCGTAAGGCCAAACAGGGCATAGGGTTGCAGCCTGTGCTTGATGGGGTGACACTCCCCTTGAAGGCGCAGGTTCGCAGCCTGGGAGTGATCCTGGACTCAGCGCTGAGCCTGGAAGCCCAGGTCTCGGCGGTGGCCAGGGGAGCTTTTGCACAGCTCAGGCTTGTGCGCCAGCTGCGCCCGTATCTTGGGAAGTCGGACTTGGCCACAGTGGTCCACGCTCTGGTTACATCGTATTGACTACTGCAACGCTCTCTACATGGGGTTGCCGATGAAGTCTGCCCGGAAGCTGCAAGTAGTCCAGCGCGCAGCAGCCAGACTACTAACGAGAGCGGGGTACAGGGAGCGCACAACTCCCCTCTTGCGCCAGCTCCACCGGCTGCCAATTAGCTTCCGAGCACAATTCAAAGTGCTGGTGTTGACCTACAAAACCCTATACGGTTCCGGCCCTCTCCGAACATATTCTCCCCTATGACCCGCCAAGAGTGTTAAGATCGTCTGGAGAGGCCCTGCTCTCGGTCCCACCGCCTTCGCAGGCGCGTCTGTTGGTGACGACGGACGGGGCCTTTTCTGTGGCGGCCCCCTGGCTGTGGGATTCCCTCCCAAATGAAATCAGATCCACCCCCTCCCTCCTGAGTTTTAGGAAGCGGGTGAAAACATGGCTGTGCAACGAGGCCGACGAAGGAGGAGATCGCGAATCGACTAAAGTCGCCAACCACTACATACGGACCGAATATATGGATTGAGTTGGACTTGATTTTACTTTGGCGAAAGGCTTTTTAAATGTATTTATTGTATTATATTTTATAATTTTCTTGTAAATTTATGATGCTTTTAGATTTTAAATGTTAGCATTGAATACTTGCTGTTTGCCGGTCTGAGTCCCTCTTCGGAGGTGAGAAGGCCCGGGTATACAAGTTTTAAATAAATAAATAAATAGGTTGGCAAGAGCTGGGGCTAACAACGAGAGCTCACCCTGTCCCGCAGAATTGGAACTGCCGACCAGAAAATAACTTCCCCAACTTCTAAGCACAACAAATCGAATAGCATATCTATCTGCGCAGCAACTCCAAATTAATTCCTTTCAACGAAGGTGCTTCTCAACTGTATATGTTAATTCCTAATGTGCGACTACGTAGGTTGTTGCCCTGTCGCTTCCAGAATCCTCGGCCACTAGCCGTGTCGGCTGGAACTTGTGAGAGTTGACATCCAAAAACATATGGGGGGAAAACAAGAGCGGAAACTAGTGCATTCGCCTCTCTGATTTATTTATTTATTCATTCATCTATTTACTTTATTTATATATTTATTTACTTTATTTGTATTCCGCTCTTCTCACCCCGAAGGGGACTCAGAGCGGATTACAGTACACATACTTGCAGACAATCCCTGCAGCTCAACATATATAGACAACATATATAGACATACTAGCTGTACCCGGCACGCGTTGCTGTGCCCTGTTTAGGAGATGCGAGAAAGTCCAATCATCCACGGTGCCCTCCTCTAAACTGCAGTTGGATGGAGTGTGGGTCATGGGGGCATGGTGTGCCAAGTTGGGTCTTTATCGGTCTTGGTTCTGGGCCGCAGGTGTCTGTGGGGAATAATGGGTTTTGAAGAACTACAAATCCCATTTACCATGGGGGTATTTCAAGTCCCATCATGCAGGGTCGGGGCTCTGTGTGCCTAGGTCGGTTACTGTAAATTCAGGCCATACACAATGTCCCATGAGCTGAGGCCTAGTTAGGAACAGCAAGTTAATGAAGCCTTACTGTCAATTCAGGCCATACACAATGTCCAATGAGCTGACGCCTAGTCGGGAGAATCAAGTTAATGAAGCCTTACTGTCAATTCAGGCCATACACAATGTCCAATGAGCTGAGGCCTAGTTAGGGAAATCAAGTTAATGTAGCTTTACTGTCAATTCAGTCCATACACAATGTCCAATGAGCTGAGGCCTAGTCGGGAGAATCAAGTTAATGAAGCCTTACTGTCAATTCAGGCCATACACAATGTCCCATGAGCTGAGGCCTAGTCGGGAGAATCAAGTTAATGAAGCCTTACTGTCAATTCAGGCCATACACAATGTCCAATGAGCTGACGCCTAGTCGGGAGAATCAAGTTAATGTAGCTTTACTGTCAATTCAGGCCATACACAATGTCCAATGAGCTGACGCCTAGTCGGGAGAATCAAGTTAATGAAGCCTTACTGTCAATTCAGAGCGTAAACAGCTTCCCAGTAAGTGAGGGCTAGTTAGGGAAATCAAGATAATGAAGCCTTACTGTCAATTTTGGGCGTGGTCTGTGATTTTTTGGGGTGTAAATTTTTGGTTGAAAGTGATTTGGGTGTTTGTGTTGGGGATTGGCTCAGGCCTTTTCCTTATTCTGTTTTGGCAGTTTATTATGGATCGGAATTTTCATGTTGGCTGGCCAGTGCAGCAGTTATGCAAATGCGCCCTTATTGGCAGCCAATCATGTTGTTCAGAATGTAGAGGCTGGGTGAGTCTTTGGCTGCCCCGGAGGATGCTGGTAAATGTAGTTTTATTTTTATTCGTTGTTTTGGGGGCCTTTTAGGTTTTGGGGGGGAAAGTTTCTTTGCTACAAACGTACCTTGCTTGAGGCCTATTTCTGTTGGCAAGTATTGTTTTTCTGCGTTGTATGGTTTCTTTGTTTGAGGTATACATCACATGACGTGAACCCATTTATATAATAGATATAGACGAACAGAGGCAAACATCTGGCCACCAGGGGGAGTGGACGGTGTGTATGGCTCCCATGCCTTTTCTGCTGCCGCCATGACGTCACGTGTGCCATTTTCCCTACCATTTTGGCGGGAGCGGGAGGAGGCATGGCCAGGGGTGGAGCCACGCCCCCCTCTCGTTCCCGCCGAAATGGTAGGGAAAATGGCATGCGTGACGTCATGGCGACAGAGGAAAAGGCATGGGAGCCATCACCCAGGCAACTGGCGGAAGTGAGAACGGGCCCCAGCAGCTTTGGGCGACCTGGCTGGCTGTGGCTGGTGGCTGCCGCTCCTTCTCTCGCTGCTCCTTCCCTCTGCGCTCTGCCCTCCTTCTCCTCCCTTCCTCTGGCTCCTCCGGACCTCAGGCTATGCTGCTCGTGCTCAGAGTCGGCATGAAGGCGAACGCCGTGCGGACAGGCCGGTGGCAGCGGGGAGTCAGAGGAGGCTCGGGGACAACTAAGATGCACCCCTGAATGGGGCGAGTGGTAAGCGCGTGCCTACCTTGCTTACCGCAAGATCCGGCCCTGGATGAGCATTAGATCGGCATATATATATATATATATATATACGCTGTCGTACTGACGGTAGCTTGTTCAACTTAAGCCGCCTGAGGGCTCGCACGAAGACTCTAAACTATCTAGTCTGTGAGCTGCTTTTTGCCGACGATGCCTTCTTGTCGCCCATTCAGAAGCAGCCCTGCAGCGCTCTCATCCTGCTTTGCAAAAAGAGCCGTTTGGGCTGGAAGTCAGCCTGAAGAAAATGGAAGTCCTCTACCAGCCCGCACCACAGGAAGAATACCATCACCCCCACGTCAGCATAGGCACATCTGTGCTTAAGTCCATTCAGCAGTTCACCTCCCTGGGAAGCATCATCTCTTCAGACGCCAAGATTGACAAAGAGATAGGTCACAGATCAGCAAAGGCATAGAGTGCATTCGGAAGGCTTCCTTTTTGGAAGCACACAGTAAATCCTCTGACCAAAAGACCTGCTCCTGCTGTGATTGTACGTGAACTATAAATCCCAGCAACTACAACTCCCAAATGTCAAGGTCTATTTCCCCCCAAAGTTGCCCAGTGTCCACATTTGGCCACGTTGGGTTTGTGTGCCAAGTCTCGTCCAGATCCACCATTGTTTGAGGCCACAGTGCTCTCTGGATGTGGGTGAACTCCAACTCCCAAACTCAATGTCAATGACCAAGGTCAATCCACCCACCATTGGTTGGATGTGGGTGAACTTCAACTCTAAAACTCAAGGTCTCTGGGTGTGGGTGAACTCCAACTCCCAAACTCAAGGTCAATGCCCAAGGTCAATCCACCCACCATTGTTTGGATGTGGGTGAACGCCAACTCCAAAACTCAAGGTCTCTGGATGTGAGTGAACTCCAACTCCCAAACTCATGGTCAATGCCAAAGGTCAATCCACCCACCATTGGTTGGATGTGGGTGAACTCCAACTCCCAAACTCAAGGTCTCTGGATGCGGGTGAACTCCAACTCCCAAACTCATGGTCAATGCCAAAGGTCAATCCACCCACCATTGGTTGGATGCAGGTGAACTCCAACTCCCAAACTCATGGTCAATGCCAAAGGTCAATCCACCCACCATTGGTTGGATGTGGATGAACTCCAACTCCCAAACTCAATGTCAATGGCCAAGGTCAATCCACCCACCATTGGTTGGATGTGGGTGAACTCCAACTCCCAAACTCAAGGTCTCTGGATGCGGGTGAACTCCAACTCCCAAATTCATGGTCAATGCCAAGGTCAATCCACCCACCATTGGTTGGATGCGGGTGAACTCAACTCCCAAACTCATGGTCAATGCCAAAGGTCAATCCACCCACCATTGGTTGGATGTGGATGAACTCCAACTCCCAAACTCAATGTCAATGGCCAAGGTCAATCCACCCACCATTGGTTGGATGTGGGTGAACTCCAACTCTAAAACTCAAGGTCTCTGGGTGTGGGTGAACTCCAACTCCCAAACTAAAGGTCTCTGGATGCGGGTGAACTCCAACTCCCAAACTCATGGTCAATGCCCAAGGTCAATCCACCCACCATTGGTTGGATGTGGATGAACTCCAACTCCCAAACTCATGGTCAATGCCAAAGGTCAATCCACCCACCATTGGTTGGATGTGGGTGAACGCCAACTCCAAAACTCAAGGTCTCTGGATGTGGGGGAACTCCAACTCCCAAACTCATGGTCAATGCCAAAGGTCAAGCCACCAACCATTGGTTGGATGTGGATGAACTCCAACTCCCAAACTCAATGTCAATGGCCAAGGTCAATCCACCCACCATTGGTTGGATGTGGGTGAACTCCAACTCCCAAACTCATTGTCAATGGCCAAGGTCAATCCACCCACCATTGGTTGGATGTGAGTGAACTCCAACTCTAAAACTCAAGGTCTCTGGGTGTGGGTGAACTCCAACTCCCAAACTCATGGTCAATGCCAAAGGTCGATCCACCCACCATTGGTTGGATGCGGGTGAACTCCAACTCCAAAACTCAAGGTCTCTGGATGTGGGTGAACTCCAACTCCCAAACTCAAGGTCTTTGTCCAAGGTCAATCCACCCACCATTGGTTGGATGTGGGTGAACTCCAACTCCAAAACTCAAGGTCAATGCCCACCAAACCCTTCCGGTATTTTCTGTTGGCCATGGGAGTTCTGCGTGCCAAGTTTGGTTCAATTCCATCATTGGGGGGAGTTCAGAATGCTCTTTGATTGCAGGCGAACTATAAATCCCAGAAACGACAACCCCCAAACGACAAAATCAACCCTCCCAGTATTCAAAAGGGTATTTGGGCCCAATTTGGGTCAAGTGAGTGAAAATATACATCCTGCATATCAGTGCGATGATTCCTAACACGGGCAACATAATAGTTGCGAAGTAGCAACGAAAATAATGTGATGGTTGGGGGTCTCGGACTGTATTAAGGGGTCGCGGCATTAGGAAGGCGTAGGTGCTCCCTCGGACATAGAGAACTCCACCCTGGCACCTTCCCGTACTTCTCCTCCCTCCGTTCCTTGCTTCCTTGCTTCCTTCCTTCCTTCCCACCCCCATCCCAAGCAGAGTTATTTTGTGAAGGTGCCCAAGACGGGAGCTCATGTGGAGACCGTTCCTTGACGCTTGTGGCATAACAGCCCTTTCAGGACAGATAAGCCCCTTTAGAAACGAAGGGAATTTAATTCAGTGTTTGAGTGACAGTAGGAAGATTTATCCGCTGGCTAGACAATGCCGCTTTTGGGGCTTTAATCTTGCCCAGACAATGCGCTGCTTCGCGGGCCTCATCTTGTGCTTTTCCCACGATGGCCGGTGATTAAGCAGCCACTTCGTGGACGGAAGCCACTATCTCTCATTGAAGAGTGTTTGCGCCTCTGTCAGGGCCCAAGGAGAGAGGGCGGGCGGGCGGGCGGGCGGAGGAAGAGTAGGAGGCGGGAAGGGGCCAATCCCACACATTGAAGAAGGAGAGGAAGAAGGGAAGGCACCGGTGAGGTAGCAAGGCCCCAACTTGGTCTTGACCTGGATCAGGCAGGCTTGGTGGTGGACGCGTCGCTTGGTTTCAGGCTTGGTGGTGCACTGCGTCACTTGGTTTCAGGCTTTCACGCGCTTGCGGGACGTCCCCGTTGGAAGAAAGAGGCGGTACACAGGACTGCGGCGTGGGCGGGGTTGACGGGAGGAAGGAGGCACGTGCTGCGGTTTCCACGGCAACGCCTGCCCGGGGATTCCAACTCACAGGGACATAGTTGCAAGTGCGCAATCCCCTGGCAGGCATTGTCGTGAAAACCAGAGGGTGTACCTCCTCCTTCTTGTCACACACCGCCCACACCGTGATCAAGGGGGCGCTGGGAGGCTCAGGAGAATTTGGGGCGTCGTGTGAGCCAGGCTTGCTTGCCACTTGCAGGGGTCGCTTGCGAGGACGTCCCCGTTGGAAGAAAGGGGCGAGACACAGGACTGCGCCATGGGCGGGTTGACGAAGGAGGCGCACTGCGGTTTCCATGGCAACGCCTGCCCGGGGATTCCAACTCGCAGGGACACAGTCGCAAGTGCGCGATCCTTTTGGAAGCATGAGTTTGCCGTATTGACGGCAGCAAGCCAGTCCCATGCGCTTCCTCTTGAAAACATTAATGCATCTTCCCCATGCGCTTCCTCTTGTAAACATTAATGCACCTTCCCCTTTTCCTCCCGACCGTACAACCCCTTTTCCGCATTTCGTGCCAAAGCACCAATATTATATGCGTGTCTGTGAGATGGGATATCAAGTTTGGATGAGACCATTTGAAATGATAACTGGACAATAATACGATGTTCTGCCTTGATAATGATGTGATGGAAGTGAGGCTCACTCTTGTCTTACCATTAAATATGTATGTGGAATATATCATCTCTTCTCATACACTTATCCTTTCTTTTACAGAGCCTCCCGCCCGCGCGCCGGCCGCCCGCAGCAATGATGCGCCGAACCTGGCGGCCGCGGCTGGATGCACCCTTGGCCACGTGGCACCCTAAGGCGGCCGCTTACTTTGCCTCCACTAAGATCCGCCTCTGAAGGTGGCACACACAACCAACTCAACTGTGGCAGCCACTTTCACAGGCCACAGCGACCAGCGCGGGTGATGGACCTGCACCAAACTTGGTACACATAACCCCCCTAACCCCCTTTACGTCCTGGTGCGGTTTGGGGGACATGACCCACGCATTATGGGATTTGTAGTACTTTCCAACACTTTGGTTCCCACAGACCACTGAGGCCACCAAAAAGGACCAATACAGTCCACACTTAGCACACACAGCCCCCATGACCCACTCTACGTCCTGGTGCAGTTTGGAGGAGAGTGGACCATGGATGATGGGACTTGAAGTACCTCTACTCACTTCCCAAGTCCGCTGCAACCCTCATCCAATTACTGATCGAGACCACACTTGGCACACATAACCCCCGTGAATGCCTTCACGTCCTGGTGAGGTTCGGGGGAGGACTAACAATGGATGGTGGGATTTGTAGTACTTTCACACCCCTCTGTTCCCTCAGACAACTGCGGCCCCCAACAAACACCGAGAAATACCACACTTGGCACACAGAGCCCTCATGACCCACTCTACATCCTACTGAAGTTTGGAGGGGGGCAGAACATGGATGATGGGACTTGCAGTACCTTCCCTCACTTTCCAAGCCTGCTACAAACCTAATCCAATGACTGATCAAGACCAAACCTGGCACACAGAGCCCTCATGACCCACTCTACATCCTGGTGCAGTTTTGTGTGAGACGGACCACGGATGATGGGACTTGAAGTACTTTCACTCACTTCCTAAAAAACAATGCATCCCTCATCCATTCACCAATACAGACCAAACTTAGCACACAGAGCCCCCATGACCCAATCTACATCCTACTACACTTTGGGGGGAGGGTGGACCACAGATGATGGGACTTCCACTACCTTCAGTAATTTCATGATACCACTGCAACTCCCAATAATGATGGATCAAGACCAAACTTGGCACACAGAGCCCCCATGACCCACTCTACATCCTGCTGCACTTCTCAAATGACCCGGGCACCGCCGGGTCCCCAAGCTAGTTCTATAATAAAAGAGAATGTTTGTATGTATGTATGCGTGCGGAGGGCGGAAGGGCGGATATGTGGCAGCTTTCTCATTGGCTCCCACTGTGGTATTCTTTGCATATGGTCTTCTGATTGGCCAGCCTCAGCATTCCAACATTCTAAGGTAGCAGACAGAGGGGATTGGTTGCCACTGAGGGAGTATTTGCATAAAGGACTCTGATTGGCCAGCATCCAAGAATCCAAGCCTCTACATTCAAACAATATGAGGGAGGATTTGCATACGGACTCTTGATTGGCCAGCCAACACGAACATTCCGACACTCTAAAGTGGCAGAGGGGGGTAAGGAAAAGACCCGAGACAGTCAGGCATGGTGGGAGTTTAAGTCCAAACCACTTTGCGGCCCCCAACAATGACAGAACAAGACCAAACTTGGCACACAGAACCCCCAAGACTCACTCTACATCCTGGTGCTGTTTGGAGGAGGGTGGACCATGGACGATGGGACTCGCAGTACCTTCACTAACTATCTGATACCACTGCGAGCCACATAAATAACTGCTAAAGACCAACTAATATGTTTCTCAAATAACCTGGGCACCGCCGGGTCCTCAGCTAGTATATAATAAAGCGGAAAGTTTGTATGTATATTTGTATGTTTGTTTGTATGTATGTGGCAGCGTTCTGATTGGCTGCCACTTTCACAGGCCACAGCGACCAGCGGGTGATGGGCCTGTACCAAACTTGGCACACATAACCCCCTGACCCCTTTATGTCCTGGTGCGGTTTGGGGGACATGACCCACGGATTATGGGATTTGTAGTACATTCAAACACTTTGGTTCCCCACAGACCACCTAAAAGGACCAAAACAGACCACACTTGGCACACACATCCCCATTACCCACTCTACATCCTGGTGCACTTTTGAGGAGGCGGACCATGGATGATGGGACTTGAAGTACTTCTACTCACTTCCCAACTCCGCTGCGACCCTCATCCAATTACTGATCGACACCAAACTTGGCACACATAACCCCCATGACTGCCTTCACGTCCTGGTGAGGTTCGGGGGAGGACTGACAATGGATGATGGGATTTGTAGTAGTTTCACACCCCTCTGTTCCCACAGACCACTGCGGCCCCCAACAAACACCGATACAGACCACACTTGGCACACAGAGCTCCAGGGACCCACTCTACATCCTACTGCAGTTTGGAGGGCAGTACATGGATGATGGGACTTGCTGTACCTTCCCTCATTTTCCAAGACTGCTACAAATCTAATCCAATGACTGAGCAACAACAAACCTGGCACACAGGGCCCTCATGACCCACTCTACGTCCTGCTCCAGTTTAGAGGAGGGTGCACCACAGATGATAGGACTTGCAGTACCTTCCGTAATTTCATGATACCACTACAACTCCCAAGAATGAGGGGTCAAGACCAAACTTGGCACACAGAGCCCCCATGACCCACTCTACATCCTGCTGCACTTCTCAAATGACGCGGGCACCGTCGGGTCCCCAAGCTAGTATATAATAAAGCGGAATGTTTGTGGGTTTGTATTTTTGTATGTATGTGGCAGCGTTCTGATTGGCTCCCAGCCTCTACATTCTGACAACACGATTGGTGGCCAGTGAGGGAGTATTTGCATAACGCCTCTATTGGGCAGCCAACACGAACATTCCGACCCTCTAAACTGGCAGAGGAGGATAAGGCAAAGGCCTGAGGCGGTCAGGCATGGTGGGAGTTTCAGACCAAAACACTTTGCGACCCCTTTGTGACCCCAAACAATGAGATAACAAGACCAAACTTGGCACGCAGAACCCTCAAGACCCACTCTACATCCTGGTGCAGTTTGAGGGAGGATGGACCATGGGTGACGGGACTTGCAGTACTTTAACTCACTTGCTTAGAGCACTGTGGCCCACACCATAGAAGGATCAGGACCACACTTGGCACACAGATGCCCACTGGCCCACTTTACAATCTGGTGCGGTGTGGGGCAGGATGGGCCACAAATGATGGGATTTGTAGTACCGTCACCCAATTCATTTCCCACCGAACATTGAAGCCCCTACAAATCACAGACCAGGCCCAAACTTGGCACACAGAGTACCCATCACCCACTCTACATCCTACTGCAGTTTGGAGTAGGGCAGACCATGGATGATGGGACTTGAAGTGCTTCCAATCACTTCCCGAGACCGCTGCAACCCTCATCCACTGACTGATCAAAACCAAACTTGACACACAGAGCCCCCATGACACACACCACATCCTACTCCAGTTTGGAAGACATTGGACCACAGATGATGGGACTTGAATTGCCTTCACTCACTTCCTGAGGCCACTGAGCCAAATAAACAACTGATAAGGACCAACCTTGGCACACAATGCCTTTCCCAATTAACCCGGGCAGTGCCGGGTCCCCAAGCTAGTATACAATACAGGAAGCAATCTGAATTATATACAAGCAAATTACTCGAGGCGGCTTGAAGAACGTTGCTATTCCCATCCAGCGCTCTCATTTCACGGGTGGCCAACTCTATGGCTCCTTTCCTTCACCTTCACCATGACCTCCTGGGGACCTTTCCTATTGGAAGCCATCAAAGACGGAAAGAAGGTGTGGAAGCTCAACGCAACTCTTGCCCCATGGCTTCCACCAAGCAACCTTTCCCGGCCCTGAAAGTATCGAGAAGTTGGGCAACAATAGGCTCTCTTCATAACCTGGGAGAGGTCACCCCGGAGGAACGTCTCTTGGCTCCGAAATCCGTCCAGGAAGCGGTGGAATGCGTCCGCCCTGGCTTCCTAATCCCATGCTCCAGGTAACGTTACCGCCCTGGCCGCCTCCAGCTCAGTGGAAGGAAGTTTTGGAAATCTCCCGGCGATCCCTTATTTCACACTCTATAAAGTGATGCTTATACGTCCTTCGGTAGCAGATTAAATGGCCGGGAAATCAAAACACGGAGCGAAGGCCGGGCGGAGGATGGGAAGCCGGGGAACAAAGCCCGTAAGTGTGCGAGGCGGGCGAGGAGAGCTCCAGGAGGGGCTTTATGGCCGAGCATGCCATGTGCCATACAATACAAGATAAACATCTGTTGTTATTTCAGTAAACCAAAGTCAGATGTTTCGACTTTTTGCTTCTCTCTCTCTTTCAGAAAAGGGATACAAAAGAGAGACAGGCCTTCCTCCCCCTCGCGATTCACTTCGGTTTATCAATGGCAGCTGTATCCAGAGACCCGGGATACGCATAAGCGCATGAGTTGGTTGAAGAGAGGGGGGATTGTATTGAAAATAATCAAGAAAATGATATCGCAAAGTATCATCCCATAAGCCAAATGCTAAGCTGTTCATAGGGGGCTCCGATGTGGAGGTACATGCGTCATTTCACGACACAGTCACCAGAGGTGAACACAACCCCAAATTGGAAAGGTAACCTTATAGCAGGGTTTCCCAACCAGTGTGCCATGGCACACTAGTGTGCCATGAGCGATCATCAGGTGTGCCGTGGGAAATTGGAACCTCCAATACCCTTTTCTTCCTCCTGCCCACAGTGCTCTCTGGGTGTAGGTGAACTACAACTCCCAAACTCAAGGTCAATTCCCAAGCAAACCCTTTCAGTACTTCCTGTTGGCCATGAGAGTTCAATAGGCCAAGTTTGGTTCAATTCCATTGTTGCAAGAGTTCAGGATGCTCTTTGATGGTGTGTTCACTATAAATCCCAGAAACTGTAACTCCCAAATGTCAAGGTCTATTTCCCCCAAACTCCATCTGTGTTCTCATTTGGGCATATTGAGTATTCATGCCAAGTTTGGTCCTGATCCAACATTGTTTGAGTCCACAGTGCTCTCTGGATATAGGTGAACTACAACTCCCAAAGGTCAAGGTCAATGCCCACCAAACTCTTATAGTATTTTCTCTTGGTTATGGGAGTTCTGTGTGGGAAGTTTGTGTCTTTGTGCCATTCCTGCCAGGATATCTATGTTGTGTTCATCGAAACAGGCCCAGGTTTCACACTGAGTGTATAAATACATTCAAAAACATATTAACTATATGTATTACTGTGTTAGAGTGTCATTTTGTGTCATTAGAGTGTCATTTTGTGTCATTTTGGTTGGTGGTGTGCCCCAGGAGTTTGGAAATGTAAATTAGTGTATAAATACATTCAAAAACATATTAACTATATGTATTACTGTGTTAGAGTGTCATTTTGTGTCATTAGAGTGTCATTAGAGTGTCATTAGAGTGTCATTAGAGTGTCATTTTGGTTGGTGGTGTGCCCCAGGATTTTGTAAATGTAAATTAGTGTATAAATACATTCAAAAACATATTAACTATATGTATTACTGTGTTAGAGTGTCATTTTGTGTCATTAGAGTGTCATTAGAGTGTCATTTTGGTTGGTGGTGTGCCCCAGGAGTTTGGAAATGTAAAAAGTGTGCCGCGACTCAAAAAAGGTTGGGAAACACTGCCTTATAGGACCAGCAGCGCTCTCCAAACATTTCACGCTGATGACGTACTTTCAGGCGTGCTTCATTCCACAACACAGTCATCCAGTTTGACTAGCGGAAAAAGGGTCAAAACAACCTCTTTTGGAAGATATGGACACTGACGTAAATTGCAGTAAAGGCATGTATTGGGGATGTAATATTTCATTTATAGACAATACATAACATCACAAAGGATTACCACACCCACGTCATAGGAAATCCGCTACAAAACGGGAGCTTTTTTGTCGAGTTCTCGGGTCAGAGAAGCAGACGGCGGAAACAGAAGAACGGGGGAGCGTGCTCGCGCCATCCATGTTTAACATTTACACCCGTGGTTCCCAAAGTGGGCGGTACCACCCCCTAGTGGGCGGTGGGGCGATCCAAGGGGGCGGTGGGAGGCTCAGGAGAATTTGGGGGCACTGAAGCCATGTAAGGGGCGGTGGCGGGATTCCAACTCGCAGCGCGCGAGTGTGTGCCTGCTAGTTGGAAACCCTGTGCTGGCGCTGCCTGAAACCGCGGCACGCACCCCTTCCTCTCCTCAACTCCACCCACGGCGCAGTCCTGTATCGCCCCTTCCAATCCAACGGGTCCCTTGGAAGGAAGTGGCGGATACGGGACTGCGTCGTGGGTGGAGTTGAGGAGAGGAAGGGCGTGCGCGCTGCAGTTTCTGGGTAACGCCTGCCCAGGGATTCCAACAGTCGCGCGCTTGCGAGTGTGTGCCTGCCAGTTGGTCCAGCAGAGAAGGAAAGCCTCCGCGTCTGCGAACGCCCCCTGAGTCGCTGCGGCGTGTGCAGGCACCTCCTGGGGGATGGTCGTGGCACGAAGGGGAATGCAAGCAGCTCCCAATTTCCAAGGTCCCGTATTCTCTATGGCTCAAGTTGAGTTCAATGCCATTGCTGTTGGGAGTTCAGAATGGTCTTTGATTGTAGGTGAACTATAAATCCCAGCAGCTACAACTCCCACATGACAAAATCAACCCATTCCCCCAACTCCACCAGTATTCAAATTTGGGCATATTGAGTATTGGTGCCAAATTGGGTCCAGATCCAGGGTTGTTTGGGTTCAGAGTGCTCTCCAAATGTAGGTGAACTACATCTCCCCTAAATCACTGCGGATTCCTCCCAGACCCCTTCAGTATTTGAACTTTGTTTGTGGTTTTTCTATGCATTATAGCTGTATTCTCAATTCACTTCTGGCACGATAAATCCATACATGTTTCCACGGACATACACACCCGGCATGGCCCAGGGAGTGTTGGGACCCCTGCCCAGTGGCTTCCTCCAGCTCTCAGGAGGCTTACCTCAATGAATGCCTCCATACCAACTTCGGTCTTTCCTCCATTTTCCTCATTCACCTGCTTCCTCTCTTCTTTCTTTCACAGTTTCTTTCCTTCCTTTCTTGTTTTCCATCAAACACCATCTCTGTCGTCTTCCTTCTTTCCTTTCTCTTCCTTCCTTTCCTTTCCTTTTCCTTCCTTCCCTTCTTGCCTTGCTTTCCCTCATATATCTTCTTCCTTCTTTCCTTCCTTCCTTTCCTTTATCTTCCTTCATTTCTGTCCTTCCTTCCTTTCCTTTCCCTTCCTTCTGTTCTTGGCCTGCTTTCCCGCATATACCTCCCTCCTTCCTTCCTTCCTTCCTTCCTTCCTTCCTTCCTTCCTTCCTTTTTCTTTCCTCCCCCTAAGTTCTTCCCTACTCCTTTTCTTCCCCCCCTCCTTTTTCCTCCCTCCCTCCCTTTCTCTTCCTTCCTTCCTTTTTCTTTCCTCCCCCTAATTGTTTCCCTATTCCTTCTTTCCTCCCTTCCTTTCCTTTCTCTTCCTTCCTTTCTATCCTTCCTTCCTTCCTTTCCCTTTGCTTCCCTTCTCGGCTTGCTTTCCCTCACATACCTCCTTCCTTTTTCTTTCCTCCCCCTAATTGTTTCCCTGTTCCTTCTTTCCACCCTACCTTCCTTTCCTTTCTCTTCCTTCCTTTCTGTCCTTCCTTCCTTTCCTTTCCCTTTGCTTCCCTTCTCGGCTTGCTTTCCCTCACATACCTCCTTCCTTTTTCTTTCCTCCCCCTAATTGTTTCCCTGTTCCTTCTTTCCACCCTTCCTTCCTTTCCTTTCTCTTCCTTTCTTTCTGTCCTTCCTTCCTTCCTTCCTTTCCCTTTGCTTCCCTTCTCGACTTGCTTTCCCTCACATACCTCCTTCCTTTTTCTTTCCTCCCCCTAATTGTTTCCCTATTCCTTCTTTCCACCCTTCCTTCCTTTCCTTTCTCTTCCTTCCTTTCTGTCCTTCCTTCCTTCCTTCCTTTCCTTTCCCTTGCTTCCCTTCTCGGCTTGCTTTCCCTCACATACCTCCTTCCTTTTTCTTTCCTCCCCCTAATTGTTTCCCTATTCCTTCTTTCCACCCTTCCTTCCTTTCCTTTCTCTTCCTTCCTTTCTTTCCTCCTTCCTTCCTTCCTTTCCTTTCCCTTGCTTCCCTTCTCGGCTTGCTTTCCCTCACATACCTCCTTCCTTTCCTTTCTTTCCTCCCCTAATTGTTTCCCTGTTCCTTCTTTCCACCCTTCCTTCCTTTCCTTTCTCTTCCTTCCTTTCTGTCCTTCCTTCCTTCCTTCCTTTCCCTTTGCTTCCCTTCTCGGCTTGCTTTCCCTCACATACCTCCTTCCTTTTTCTTTCCTCCCCCTAATTGTTTCCCTGTTCCTTCTTTCCACCCTTCCTTCCTTTCCTTTCTCTTCCTTCCTTCCATACCTCCTTCCTTTTTCTTTCCTCCCCCCTAATTGTTTCCCTGTTCCTTCTTTCCACCCTTCCTTCCTTCCTTTCCTTTCCCTTGCTTCCCTTCTCGGCTTGCTTTCCCTCACATACCTCCTTCCTTTTTCTTTCCTCCCCCTAATTGTTTCCCTATTCCTTCTTTCCACCCTTCCTTCCTTTCCTTTCTCTTCCTTCCTTTCTGTCCTTCCTTCCTTCCTTTCCTTTCCTTTCCCTTGCTTCCCTTCTCGGCTTGCTTTCCCTCACATACCTCCTTCCTTTTTCTTTCCTCCCCCTAATTGTTTCCCTGTTCCTTCTTTCCACCCTACCTTCCTTTCCTTTCTCTTCCTTCCTTTCTGTCCTTCCTTCCTTTCCTTTCCCTTGCTTCCCTTCTCGGCTTGCTTTCCCTCACATACCTCCTTCCTTTTTCTTTCCTCCCCCTAATTGTTTCCCTATTCCTTCTTTCCACCCTTCCTTCCTTCCTTACCTCCTTCCTTCCTTCCTTTTTTCTTTCCTCCGCCTAATTGTTTCCCTATTCCTTCTTTCCACCCTTCCTTCCCTTTCCTTTCTCTTCCTTCCTTTCTGTCCTTCCTTCCTTCCTTTCCTTTCCTTTCCTTCCTTCCCTCTCGGGCTTGCTTTCCCTCACATACCTCCTTCCTTTTTCTTTCCTCCCCCTAATTGTTTCCCTGTTCCTTCTTTCCACCCTTCCTTCCTTTCCTTTCTCTTCCTTCCTTTCTGTCCTTCCTTCCTTCCTTCCCTTTCCCTTTGCTTCCCTTCTCGGCTTGCTTTCCCTCACATACCTCCTTCCTTCCTTCCTTTTTCTTTCCTCCCCCTAATTGTTTCCCTATTCCTTCTTTCCACCCTTCCTTCCTTTCCTTTCTCTTCCTTCCTTTCTGTCCTTCCTTCCTTCCTTTCCTTTCCTTTCCCTTGCTTCCCTTCTCGGCTTGCTTTCCCTCACATACCTCCTTCCTTTTTCTTTCCTCCCCCTAATTGTTTCCCTATTCCTTCTTTCCACCCTTCCTTCCTTTCCTTTCTCTTCCTTCCTTTCTGTCCTTCCTTCCTTCCTTTCCTTTCCTTTCCCTTTCTTTTCCCTTCTCGGCTTGCTTTCCCTCACATACCTCCTTTTTTTCTTTCCTCCGCCTAATTGTTTCCCTATTCCTTCTTTCCACCCTTCCTTCCTTTCCTTTCTCTTCCTTCCTTTCTGTCCTTCCTTCCTTCCTTTCCTTTCCTTTCCCTTGCTTCCCTTCTCGGCTTGCTTTCCCTCACATACCTCCTTCCTTTTTCTTTCCTCCCCCTAATTGTTTCCCTGTTCCTTCTTTCCACCCTACCTTCCTTTCCTTTCTCTTCCTTCCTTTCTGTCCTTCCTTCCTTTCCTTTCCCTTGCTTCCCTTCTCGGCTTGCTTTCCCTCACATACCTCCTTCCTTTTTCTTTCCTCCCCCTAATTGTTTCCCTGTTCCTTCTTTCCACCCTTCCTTCCTTCCTTTCCTTTCCCTTGCTTCCCTTCCTCCTTCCTCACCCTCCTTCCTTTTTCTTTCCTCCCCCTAATTGTTTCCCTATTCCTTCTTTCCACCCTTCCTTCCTTTCCTTTCTCTTCCTTCCTTTCTGTCCTTCCTTCCTTCCTTTCCTTTCCTTTCCCTTGCTTCCCTTCTCGGCTTGCTTTCCCTCACATACCTCCTTCCTTTTTCTTTCCTCCCCCTAATTGTTTCCCTGTTCCTTCTTTCCACCCTTCCTTCCTTCCTTTCCTTTCCCTTGCTTCCCTTCTCGGCTTGCTTTCCCTCACATACCTCCTTCCTTTTTCTTTCCTCCCCCTAATTGTTTCCCTATTCCTTCTTTCCACCCTTCCTTCCTTTCCTTTCTCTTCCTTCCTTTCTGTCCTTCCTTCCTTCCTTTCCTTTCCTTTCCCTTGCTTCCCTTCTCGGCTTGCTTTCCCTCACATACCTCCTTCCTTTTTCTTTCCTCCCCCTAATTGTTTCCCTATTCCTTCTTTCCTCCCTTCCTTTCCTTTCTCTTCCTTCCTTTCTATCCTTCCTTCCTTCCTTTCCTTTGCTTCCCTTTCTTCATTTCTTCCCCTCATACCTCCTTCCTTTTTCTTTCCTCCCCCTAATTGTTTCCCTGTTCCTTCTTTCCACCCTACCTTCCTTTCCTTTCTCTTCCTTCCTTTCTGTCCTTCCTTCCTTTCCTTTCCCTTGCTTCCCTTCTCGGCTTGCTTTCCCTCACATACCTCCTTCCTTTTTCTTTCCTCCCCCTAATTGTTTCCCTGTTCCTTCTTTCCACCCTTCCTTCCTTTCCTTTCTCTTCCTTCCTTTCTGTCCTTCCTTCCTTCCTTCCTTTCCTTTGCTTCCTTTTTTCTCCCTTTTGCTTTCCCTCACATACCTCCTTCCTTCCTTTTTCTTTCCTCCCCCTAATTTCTTCCCTATTCCTTCCTTCCTTTTACCCCTTCCTTCCTTTCCTTTCTCTTCCTTCCTTTCTGTCCTTCCTTCCTTCCCTTCCCTTCCTTCTTGCTTTCCCTCACATACCTCCTTCCTTCCTTCCTTTTTTCTTTCCTCCGCCTAATTGTTTCCCTATTCCTTCCTTCCACCCTTCCTTCCTTTCCTTTCTCTTCCGTTCTGTCCTTCCTTCCTTCCTTTCCTTTCCCTTGCTTCCCTTTCTTGGCTTGCTTTCCCTCACATACCTCCTTCCTTTTTCTTTCCTCCCCCTAATTTCTTCCCTATTCCTTCCTCTCCCCCCTTCCTTCCTCCCCCCCCCCCCTGCCCTCTTGGCAGTGCTTGGCCCTAGGCTTCTTCCCTGACCAGGCCTGAGAGGCCCAAAGCAAGGCAGCCCCTGAGTGGCCACAGCTGGCCCTGTCCCGCCCACCCCCCAGCTGCCAATCACAGGGCTCTGCAGGGCTGCCTCCTAGGCTTGCACTCCTTGCCATGAGTTGGCTTTTGGAGCAAGGGGTCCTAGGACTGGCCACGGCCTGGGGATATTGGTCTCCATAGCAACCCTCAGGCGCAACTCCCATCATCCCCAGCTCGCCTGGGAAAGGAGTACAGGCACTAGGAGATGGATTCTGAGCCACCAGAGGAACATGTGGCAATCTGGTTGCGGCTGGACTACCACTTCTGCCATGCTTTCACATGAACCCTAAGCCCACTAGCAATTCCCTA